>OZ038503.1:50461215-50501215 GCA_964036315.1 Acanthosepion esculentum
ATCCCATGTTCAGATATTCTAGCCAAAAATTCTTGTCACGGCCAGGACAAAATAGCTGAGAACAAAAAGACTCAGGGATTTAGCATTTGAGAAAAATCGATCTTATTTTGACATACTGCAATATCAGAAAGGAATAACATCAGAATCTGAATAGTTTGAACACCGTGCGACGGCTGATCCCAATTGTGTGTGTGGGTGCACGTACTTACAATTCTGCACTCGACATAAGAAATCGAAGTTTCTTCTTTTATATCAGCTTAATTTCGTTATGAAAGAGTACTAAATTGTTACGTAAAATCCTTTTTCCTATATGCCTGTGTATGCTGGACAATCTCTTCACAGATGTAGAAGAGACTTTGAAGCAAGAGAAATGTGGTTCTACAGAAGGATACCGTGAATATCAGGCATTGGACATGTAAGCAACTACGAAGTTCTAGAAATAAGCCAAAAAGGACACTTGAACATAACATCGGGAAGAGACAGTTGAAATTTATAACGCACCTAATGAGGAAAGAGGGCTTTGAAAATTTGACACTCACAGGAAATTCTAAAGGCAAGAGGGACAAAGGAAAACAATGTATAACCTACTCAACAAGTTTGAATGAATGGATCAAGGATTAGGAAAAATAACAAAAATACAATATTTATTAAGAGCTACACGTGAAAGGACATAGTGGAGAGCCATGATTACCAACGTCTTAAAGGGACACGGCACATAGAAAAAGAAGTATTATATTCAGTGTTTGTGTAATTTTTTTCTTTGCCTTTTTTGTTTTTAAACATTTCATCCGAAGTAAGCAAAAAAGCCATTAAAACGCAAGCGGTTAATGAGTGTGAGAGAACAAGAAAGCATTATTAAAAAGAGAGAACAATAAAAGAAGTGAAATTAAAAAGGCAGAAGATAACTGTTTCTATACACTGTCTGTAGACAATCTCTAAAGTTTTCTATCACCCGGAACTTCGATGACCTTGGCGTCTTCAAGGTGGTTTTCTTTTAAGTGTTGAACATGTGGCCCTGAAATTTTCATTCCATATCATTATCGATTTTTTTTATCTGGTACAGCATCATGAAATATATACGAAAATCTCTCTGGGTTGCAATTATATTGAGGGGTCTCCCCTTTTTACACAAATAGACTCACTCAAGGTATACATATACTACTGCCAGTGAATACCCGGCAGTACGTTAAGTCAAGTAACAGTAGTAGTAGAACGTTGAGTCGGTCGGTAGAATAACGTAGCGGCAAGAGTCATAGTAACGAACACTTAGACTCAGTAAGAGGTCATACAGCGATACGTCGATATCAAGGACTATCTATATATTTTTCTACTAACCCGCATTCATGGAACTACTAACCTGTATTACCAGTTTGTATTATTACGTTAATACATTTATTTTCCTATATTCATTCTTGGCGTTTGTTATTATTTGATACAGGATTTCATCCCGGAATCCACAACAAATTATATATTCACAAATCCATTTAAAATGTTTCAACAGCAAAACCACGGTATGAACCGGTCGAAGCTATAATATTAACTAAAAATCAATGGTAAGACGTTAACTAGATGAATTTACCATTGACATTTGGCTAAGTTCACAAGCAGAGAGTGGCAGTTTAAAATGTGGGAAGTATATCTATCACGCCATGTAGAAGGAGGTAACAAGCCATACTGACCGAAGGTTACAATGTACTGGTTTTGTTCAAGTACGTATAACGCCGATTATGCGTTTTCTCTCAGAATGTAAGAATTTTATTTAGGGTGATTAAGGAATAAATTTACATTAGTCGGACTATTGTCCTCATCTTTGTCGCCATATTTGTCAACGTTTCGGCCGGAGCGTACAACGGCCGAAACGTTGTGACAAATATGGCGACAAAGATGAGGACAATAGTTCGACTAATGTAAATACTTTACATAATACCTCATCTCAGAAATATAGACAGACTCTAAGGAATAAATGTTTAAAAATCTAACCTCCTTAAGTATACAATTAGATTTAGATTAAGTAACCAATAACATTCCTTATATTAAAGTTACCGTTGGGATACCAGCGTAATTTATTTAGAAAGTTTTAATTGAAAAATAAGATTGTGACCTCACTGTTGGATTAAAATTAGATTAATGTGTAGAAGCGTTAATAGGTAAATCTTTTCGATTTTTAAACCTAAACATGATCTGAGTTTAGACCGGTGTGTGCCAGGTTGGTTTCTGTCTTTCGAAATGGTAAAAAAAAAATAGTCCGAAAGGAGCAAAAGAATTAATATGGTTATATTTTATAATGTTGACAGAATATATCTCCTATAAACATAGTTGCAGTATAAGCCACAAGTTGGCTACCTTGGAGTGTTGAACAAACTCAAATGTGCCAGTGTAAGCGTTTACAACAGGTATTAACTATCCATTCTTGGAGACAGGCACACTTAGAATTTAGCAGCCTTATTATTATTATTATTATCATTATTATTATTATTATTATTATTATTATTATTATTATTATTATTATTATTATTTCTCTGTGATACATTTAAGCAGTTAGCCATAATAAGCAAACAATTATATAAATCCCGTTGAGAATTCTATTGCAATCATTTGACATTAAACAACATCGTAATTTATCCCGAAGAATTTGACTTTTTTTCTTTTAAATAATAACACATTTAAAATTCTAAATATTTAAAAAATATATTTCTTTTCTTTATGGATGTTTAGGTAGAGTGACGGTTATCAGCAGTAAACTTAGAATCAGCGAGTTGAGTTCAAATTCCGTTCAATGTCGCACTTGTCCTTCGGAAGAGTTTGAATCTATTTCTTCTATTAAATAGCAGGGTAAAATTGGGAAGGAAATATCTAAATTTTAACCTGTACTGAAAGCAACGAGCACGTTCATGCTATCTTATCCAAGAGTCATGGCAATTCACAGATAATAAAGCAAACGAATCTGTAAAAAAAAAACCCAGTCCCTTAGATCCTGCAATGACATGGTAATTTTTTTAGATCTTAAATTGTTTGAATTCTATGAATATAAAAAGCAACAATGAAATGAAAATAGGCTACTATTATTAAATTATATTTCTGTCTTAACGCTTTGCATACGCGTACGACCTTTCTTCTTGAGAAATATGCTTTGTTTAACATTTCTCATAACATTGCTTACAACTTTAAAAATACTATAATCTTAATATTTTTGGAAGGTATATTATGTCTAAAAATATACGATGCATTTAAAAACAATTTGTTTTGGTTCTATTGAAGTCCAGGAATCGAATTCCAGTCGAATGTTATGAATCATCTTCTAAGGCTATGGGTAAATAGCAGGACAGACCGGGTTCTATAGCCTTGGATGGCAACTGTTCTACCGAAGAAAAAAATGGCAGCCTACTGAGGGAAAAAAATCTAACTCCATTGCATTCACTTACGTGCTAATATCTTTGGGAAAGGTATGAATCCACTTCTCCCCCCCACCCCCAGATACGGGTAAATTGCAGGACAGACCGGGTTCTATAGCCTTGGATGGCAATTGGTCTACCGCAGAAAGAAATGGCAACAAAATCTGCCTTGTCAGTCATGTATCGAAAGATACATGATCGCCTAAGTGTGTATCCCACATGCCACATAACTGACTGACAGAAGCGTGGTTACTTGGCAAAAACATGAATCTGTTCAACCCACCCTAATACAGGTTATGCTGGGCTCTCAATCCTTATTTAGCAATGTGTCTAGAATGACTTCTCTGACTTCAAAATTGTGAAGCATGCAACGGGAATTATCATCCCCAAGAAGTTATAGCTGATGTCATCAGTTCTCTACTCCGTATCGATGCTGATGACACAGTTATTTACTCCTGTCTTAATAAGAAAGGTCAAATTGGCAGCTGATCTAAAAGAAAAAAAAAGATCTACAATCTGCTGTTAAATAAGACAAGGAATTATTTGCTAATTTTAACGCCTCCAAAACGAAAGTCTTCTCGTGTAATCATATAATAGAACCATTTTTACATTCTATCAGCAAGGCTGATTCTTACCTCCGGACAGTGACACATTGCGTCTTCTCGGACTAACTTTTTCTGCTGAAGTGCAAAGATTATATCGAGACTGATGCTAGGAAAGTAGGTTCACTGTGTCGTGTTAGACATTTTTTCTTGCCTGAATCAAACATATCTCAGTCCTTGCTTAGAATATTGCTCTCACATCTGGTTTCGTGTTCTTGCTATATATTTACAGATTCTTGATAAAATCCTAATAAAGCATTGTAATGTTACTGGTCCTAACGTGGCATTTCAGTTTCAGTCATTTACCCATTACTGTAACGTTGCTTTCCTCTGTCTTTTCTATAAATACTTTTATATTGTTCTGATGAATATTCCTCTATAGTATCTAGATTTTATGAATTTAAGCGCAGTACTAGATTGACGGCAAGGTCTCATCATTTTACAGTTGAAAAGGCTAGATGTAACTAAGTTCTATGCTAAGCGTTTAATATATCGCACTGCTCACTTGTGGAAGTCTCTTCCAACTTCTTGTTTGCCAGGCAACTTTTATTTTCAAACATTTAAATGCAATGTCAATCGTTATCTACTGTCTATTTAGTTCTCATTTATTTAATGTTCTTTCTCTTTAATAGTGTTTTATGTCTTTTCATATTTTCTAATATTCAGTCTTGGTGGCTTTATTGCCTTGCTTGGGGTGAAATGATTAGAAAGAAGCATGCCTTTATATAGAGTGATTATTATGTCCAGAGTATGGATACCAAGTGGCAAAAGATTGGCAGGAGCATGTGCCTGAATAACTTGGAAAGCCCAGAATATTCTGGGACTATGATTTTCCGATAGACAGATTGGCGTCCGGATATTATAGTGCTATTATAGGCATCAAGAATTGACATATTATTGATGTCGCCATATCATATAACACAAATATAACAATGTGATTGACAAAATGACAAGCGAATCTACTTGAGACGGAAAGTTTGTTTGGAATGAAGGAAAGGAATGTCATAGTGATTCCAGTGGTTATTGGCGCACTGGAATCAATCCCATTAAAACTACGAAACTTCATTGACCCGTTGGTGAAAACATACCAATTTGTGGTCATTCAAAATCCGGCTTTTAGGGCACTGCACATGCTTTGAGGAAATCTTTTTCTGTCTGTGGTCCTTGTTGTGACTTCATACGTAACTTAACGTTGCGGTATGATCAAAAACTTACACTTTATGACAAACAAACAGACAAATATTAATAATAATATGAAATATTGTCTAATTAATAAAGAACATTCAAGTATGAATGTATCTTTTCATTTGAAAGCCAACATATAATACAACGACATCGAAACAACAAACAGTCGAATGATAATCCTCTCTAAACAAGAAGATAAGAAGACTTCTATAAACTAATAAATAAATAAACGTAATCAATACTGACACCGATGGCCCATAAGATGAAAGAGAGTGAGAGTAGCAGAGGGGAAAAGAGAATGTGTTTTTGTGTGTGTGTGTGTGTGCGTGTGCGCGTGCGAGGGAAAGAGAAAAGGGAAAGAGGAAGTAATAGAAAGAGAAAGAGCGAGAACTAGAGAGAGGATATTAAAATGACGATATGGCAGGTGAATCTTTAAACTGTAGGAAAAAAACTTTAGAAACTCATATGAAATACTTTTGGGAAACGGATCACAAATCCCAAAACAAATATAAATAGGCAAATAAAATAATCAGAATACGAATCAGACTTTTACTGAAAATGTTGAAGACTGTGAGAAATATATTGGAATGTTTGGAAAGCTTAACAAAATATTTTTTTTATTGCAGACAGTTCAAGAAATACTAAAGGGAGATGGTGTAGTAGTAGTAGTAGTAGTAGTAGTAGTAGTAGTAGTAGGAACAATATTTTGTTTTACAAAAATGATCAGTGAAACCATTTCTGACCTTATGTCTCTGATTAGGACACGGAAGAAAATGTGTATACACCAGAAATGAACGGAAATAATAATAATAACGGACGCTAAAAAATGCAAAAGCACATTCCAAGTAGATGAAGAAGTGCAAATAAACAATAATACCCCTACTGCAGAGACAAAGTAGCTAAGAAAGAAAGCAAAAGCAAAATGTACCGAATGCAGAATAGCAAGATAAACTTCTTCATGGTCAATATTCTCCCCGTACCAAACAATCTGATGTAGTCAAACCCCCTATCCATCAGTTGTTACGAAGTTAAAAGCTGAAACTGAAAGCATGCATTTGTTCTTGCTGCACAGAACGAATGCATGTTAACTGCAATTACCAAGTACACACACTGAAAAACTGTGTTGACCCCATAAATATCCAGAAATAATTAACAATCTCGTATCAGGTGGCTCATTTTTAGCACCAAATGAATATAAAATTCGGCTTGATAGAGTGCGCCAATGTCTGCACTGGCAAATATGCAGCTTTTACGGAAAGGAAACTGTAAGACATTGGTATGGACATCACCTAGACCCGGTTACAGTGATAGCACCTATTAGAATTTTACGGGACTTTACAATATACACAGACAGAACAATCAAATCTAATCGCCCAGTCATCGTGATCAATGACCACAAGTACAGAATGTGCTTTTTTATTGACACGGCACTCACTAAATTTGAAATCTTCATAAGACTATCAAAATACAAGGATCTTGAAATGGGAATCTAAATATGTCGCATATGAGGATATCAATAATTCCAGTTGTAACCCTCGGACTGATTGAACTCATTGAATGGTTTCGTGGTAGTCCATACCTTGAAAAAAACAAAACAATGTACTTAAAATTATAGATCACACATTACCAAAGCGTTTTATCTATGTAAAATGTGTGTGATCTTAGGCTTTTTTTAAATATTTTTATATAAGGATCAGTGGAAAATGTCATGAAGCCTTTTCTGATCTTAGGTCTCTGTTTAGAACCCGGAAAGAAATGAGTATACAACAGAAATCAAAGGAGATAATAATAATAATAATAATAATAATAATAATAATAATAATAATAATAATAATGCCATTTCTGACGTTAGGTCTCTGGTTGGGACCTGGAAGAAAATGTGTATACAAAAGAAGCCAAAGGAAATAATAATAATAATAATAATAATAATAATAATAATTATTATTATTATTATTATTATTATTATTATTATTATTACATTTCGAGTTCTTCTATGGTCACACTACCTATCAAGTCTGCGAGAAAACTTAAGGCAAGTATTGTTGTGTTGTTATAGCTACATTTCATGATTTGTTTTTCTAACTTCCATAATATCAATAGCGTTACATGGACAAAGATCTTTATAGTGTGTGGGATGTACTTATCAAGACAATTTTTGTATTTCTTTTACGTTAGTATTTCCAGGGATTTTTCAATGTGCTGTTGTGTTCCTTTTCTTATATTTCCAAGCACACCTACTATGGTTGGTACTATTCTTGTTTTCAATTTCCAAATACTTCTAATTAGACTTCCAGGTTTTTATACTTTGATGGTTTTTCAAAATCCCTTGGTTGCTATGTAACGATCCGCTGGGAAAGCCATATCAATTGGTAGACAAGTTTTTTTTTCTTTCGGCTTTTGAGAATTAAATTCGGCCCATGTGCTTCAATCTTCCTGCCTGTAAAGATGCTGTAATCTCATAGAATTCTGAATACTTTTCTGTAACCAGCGCTGCATGATGTTCATACCAGTGTTTGTTAACATGTTTTCCAAAATCTTTGTACACTATCCAGTGTACATATTGCCCCATTCTATCGTGAAGATTTTTAGATTCATTTGGTGCAAGTCCAAAACATCCCGAGATTAGATGGTTTATGATTTCCCGATATTTGTTGCAGAAACTGCATTTTGGATCAACACTATTATGTATGATATTTCTAGTTAAAAGACTTTGGTCTTGCACCGCAAGAATTAAGAATTTACTGTTACATCTATCCACTTCAACTGTGAATTAATGCGACCTCTTTGTCAATGTAGTACTGCCCTTAAATTCATAAAGTCTAAGTAGCATAGCGAAGAGCTCATCCGAATAATTACCATAAAAGTATTTATAGAAAGGGCACAGGGAAGATACATTACGGCTGTGGGAAAAAGGACCAGTTAAAAAACATAACTTAAATTCGGGTAATTGATTGAGGGAGTACCTAGTTGGGACTCACAAGTCGCCTTGGCTTCCTTATCTTGCAAACATAAAAATCAAGCCTTTCCAAAAATGGATACTATGAACAGCTACGACTCTCACTCATGCACAGTACCTCACCCCACAGGAAATCATATACAACTGGTTTAGGTTAGACAACTGACAGACAAAGTTTTGTTACTGAACGGTGTATTTAATGTAAGCCATCTTCAGTCCCCAAGACAAAACGTATACATTTTAACAATTCCAATCACATAAGATCAGAAGACATGGGAGCTATGCCTGGAGTAGCATCGGGCGATTTATTATTATTATTATTATTATTATTATTATTATTATTATTATTATTATCACCATCACCATCATCTTGGGTCCGATCATGTATCAAATATCAGCACAAACCGATGTTTGTCCTGAAAAATATGAAAAATAATAAATCGTTGGTTTTTTCGATCCAGACCAATTACTTCATGCAAGCAAGAATCTAGTAATCATAAACAAATAAAAAAGAACTGCCAGATCTTGGACCACATGCTGAAAAAATAAAGCAAAAATTTGGGAAAAATCTGGCTCATTAACTGAGAGAAATGTGGAACGTGACGTTTACCAAATTATCCTCCATAATTTGTTCACTGGAAACTAAGGAAGAAGGAAAAAAAAAAAAAAAAAAAAACAAGATTTTATGAAAGGCAAACACTTGAAGTACTGAAATATATCCAGTTTACAGAGTATTGTTATAATATTCAACAATATTGGGAAAGGTGCTAAATATTGGTGACATTTTATCATTAAAACTCTAGCTATAACCACTAATTCAATGTGGTGCGAATATCTAAAGGACGTTTTCCAATTCATTAGTCGAACAGTTGGCAATAATATCGATTGAATTTTTTTTCTTAAAAGAGGTTATTTGTATGAAAATACGTTTGCCTAGTCCATTAACTGTTATTGGTTTTTCTATTATTGATGGGGTTTCCTTCCTAACGTTCTGTTTGAAATGGTATGGAATGTCAACATCTTGATTATGTCATTATTTTTTCTTTGAGTTTCATATGTGTTATAGTAATTTACCCATGCACGCACGGACTCTCCCAGCTATAAGTAGGAGCAGATACTGCTGTTGGAGAGGGAAGTTTTCAGCAGTCAGCTCTGCTAGTCTGACCGAGCATTCTTGCTGTAACACACTCGTTTGTATTACTGTTTCTGTTAATATATTTGTTTAACTCAATTCCTCTCTTTGTGTCTTTATTTCTGGCCCTAACAAAGCCACAACAATATGCTATTCATTTTAGTCGCTGCAGCTTTTGAAAGTCTTCAAGTGATGTGGTTTTTGTTATTTGGTAAAGTTCTTTGATTTTGATTCTATAAATGGATTAATGACATGAACACGAATAGGGGAAAACTCCCAAACATGAAGCCAAATATTTGAAAAAAGACAATTCTATGGGTATTCCGAGAAACAAACGTAGTGAAGTTGAAAATCTTATGGTTATTCCAGGAGACAAAGCGAGTGAAGTTGATAACGGTATGGGTATTCCATGAGATAAATGAAGTGAAAGTGAAACGTCATGGACATGGTTGCACAGAGGACATCTGAATAGGAAAAATGGATCCTAATGAATGCGATCCAGAACAAGGTAATAAACACCAATTTATACAAAATGCAGAAATGTAACAAGCAAAGAGCAAATACAAATTCTGTTGAGATAAATGTGATATATAACAAGCGAATTCAACAAGCTGCCACAGAATTAGGTAAAAAAAAAGCAGGCAAATCTGATTGGTAGAAAAAAAAAGTACAAACGTACAAAATTTAATCACACGGAGAAGCAGCATTTACTTAAGTTAGAAGACCGCAGACTGTTATGAGAAACACTGAAAAGAATAAATGTCAAATAACGGATTTCGGCGTTCCAGCTAACCCCAAGAGAAAACTGAAGGAAAGTTTTACGCTTGTTCGAGAACTGAAAAAATAGTAACATCAATTTGACAGTTGTGCCCAACCTTGTTACAGAGAATTGGAAGAGGCCAGTTAGCCTATCTGAAAAGGTTATCATCTATTAAAGGTTATCGGTATTATCCAGACGGACGAAAACTATCAAGAATACTAGCGAGAGCGGATATGCGTTGAGGCGACTTGCTGTCACATAATTTCCAATGTCATCAGCCAGTTACGCATGTTGTGGGCCCTCAGTATATGAACGAATAACAAATTTCTTTCAAGGTCGGTAAACTAATCCTGTGGTAATAAATGAATGATATTTGACCATAGAAAAAAATGACATGTACCCAAATCCCAAACACACATGAAAGAAACACACATATTCTCTCTCTCTCTCTCTCTCTCTCTCTATATATATATATATATATATATATACATATATATATATATATATATATATATACATATATATATATATATATATATATATATATATATATATATATATATATATATCCGCCTTTGGAAATCTTCGCCATCGCTTGTGGGACGAAAGGGGTATTCGGCTGGTCACAAAAATTCCTTGTTTACCGTGCTGTTGTTCTTCCCTTTCTTCTTTATGGCTCTGAGTCCTGGACTCCGTACAGACATCACATTCATCAGTTAGACGTATTTCATAAAAGCTGTCTACGCTCCATTTGTGGTCTTAGCCTCCGCGACAAGGTTTCAAATGCTGAATTGTTCACTAAATGTAAAATATCTGGAATCGAATCATTCCTTATCCAATCGCAATTGCGGTGGGCTGGTCACGTCTTGAGGATGCCTGATGACAGAATTCCGAAGATTGCGATGTACAGTCAGCTGGCAGGTGGGAAAAGGAATGTGGGACGGCCTTGGCTTAGGTACAAGGACAAGTTGAAGAGTAACCTGTCTGCAGTGAACATACCATATGGGAGTCTTGAAAATGTAGTTGGTGACCGCAAAGAATGGAGATCACGGTGTTTTGAAGGTCTCAGGAAGTTTCAGTCTGAAGGCATAAACAAACTGAAAGAAAACCGAGAAAGAGCCAAACGATTAGCAGCGGCACCACTATCTGCGGTGGTTAATCCACATTCATGTTCTATTTGCGGCCTTGTTTGCAAATCCCTTGCTGGACTAAAAAGTCATCAGAGGCAAAAACATAAATGAGTTTTATAAATATAGGTTGTCTGAACCTCATACGTCGAAATCGACAGGAGAGTCCATCATATATATATATATATATATATATGTGTGTGTGTGTGTGTGTGTGTGTGTGTGTGTGTGTGTGTGTGTATGTATGTATAAAATAATGACTTTCCTAATCACATCCTTGATGAACAAATTAGACGAGCTATTGCGAATATTAACATAAATAAAAATGAACAAAATCTTCTTAAATAACTCTAAACATATCTAACTACTATACCGTAATGAAATGCATTTTAAATATAAGCAAGAGGAAAAAATTCGTATCTGACTCATAAACACTAATATATTCCCCATTCCCCCACCCCCAAAAAATTAAATGAAATATATACTGTACTAAATTTAATACCACCAACCTAGCCAAACATAAGGCTTCTCCGTCAACTCGCATCTTACAAAAGACCAACATCGCATTTCAATTTAAGTGTTCTGTGGGAGATTGCATCTCTGATAAAGATGTTAATGCGTATGTTGCGTTTACAACAACGACGATGACGAGAAGGCTTATGTTTCCCTTGAACGATCATAGTTCAGTTTCAGAACATTTAAAGTAACATTCATGTCCACATTCACAGTTTAGACAAATATTAGTCGAAAATACATCATTACTTCATCAAGATAATAACAAGCAAAAACTTAAAATTATGGATGCCCTTTATATAAGCAAATTGCGACGAAAAATACAGTCAACTACGAGTATAGCAACAAAGTTCTTAAATGTTTGTAGTAGCAAAGAGTTCCATAAAAAATACTAAATTAAAATACTACTATAAGGAAACATTAAAATTTTTTTTTTAAAAAACATAGGTTACCTCCCTTGAATAAAGGTAACGGATAACACACCCATACATATGTAACCCCTGAATATGGTCTCAGATGAAATTACTTGGGAAAATCAAAATTATTTGAAAGAAAATTTTGTAATTTTTCTTAAGCAATTTTCTACAGCCACCAAGAAATTAATTCGTGGACTTGAAAGGATTAACACTAAAATAAATATACATAATATGTCTAAATTATTTAAACAAATATGCTTGAATGAAAATATGGTCTCTCTCTTTCATTCTATATATATATATATATATATATATATATATATATATATATATATATATGATAAAGTCTAATAAAATATAGTTTTGGTATGCTATATTCATGGATTAAAATGCTCAATATCAGGGATAGAGCGTAGGCAAATATAACGAACACATTGAAGTCAACACCCGAAGACGACAGTTTGTTACATGCTAAACGCAATCGTCATGTGCAATTTTACACACACACACACACACACACACACACACACACACACACACATATATATATATATATATATATATATATATATATATATATATCACTTTAAACGTTATTTTAACGGATACTCGTATTTGAGTAGGCACTGCGTTTATCTATTAAACAGTAGTTTTTTTTTGTCTACCGACTTGAATATTTGAAAAAACTTATTAAAGGGAAATTTGCGCTTTCTGGCAGAAATCTAACCTGCGTCCCTCAACTGTATATAATTCAGACGTTATTATAATGGGTGCACGTGTGGGATATGTCACTACCCACACCTTCATTGTGACGCACGCGCGACATTTTCACCCCTTCCTCTCACGTTCGGTCAGTCATAGTAGTAAACCGTCGTCTTAGCCGAGGATGAGGAAGAATTTATTTTTCGCGCGCTTTTGCGTGACGTCACGGCAAATTTGGCGTTTCAAAATTAGTCGCCCCAGGTCGCTCGACCTGACCGGGCCGGCTCACTTTCCTCTCGCCGGTGAACCCATAGATACTGGCAGAGAATTTTATTCGGCAAAAAACCTTGCCTAGACCTCATGGCTCGTCTCGGTATCTTAATACAGACAACACAGTTGTCACCTTCATGACAGAAGCTAACGTCTACCGAGATCTCAATCCCAGGAACTTCCAACCTGATGAACGAGCATTTTTCACATTCTTCGAACGCATACTTTCAGAACCTGTCACTTTAAAAAGAACTACATACACTCACAATCATAAACTCTCGCAGTGAGTATTTTTCCTTGCCGTATGTTACTATGCATTACAACTGACTTTCTGAACATTTATTCTCGAAGAACTCCTTCCCGCCATAGTCATCTTTGATTTGAATTTTGGCGCGTGATCTAATTTCATTCACTACAACATTTCCCAGTACATTTACTGAAGGTCTTCACAGAAGACAATTTACTAATCTACTTGAACTCTTCAACTACATTTCCAGTACATTTACTGAAGGTCTTCACAGAAGACAATTTACTAATCTACTCGAATTCTCATTCAACTACATTTCCAGTACATTTACTGAAGGTCTTCACGGAAGACACTACTTGTTAAACTCTAAATAAAAATTCTATATTTGTTCTCTTGACCAGGCTTATCTTCGTCATTCCTCCTGCTTATTTATTCTTACTTTGTCGGGGGATCCGGTAGTAGTGTGTAGCGTCTGGCACAAGGCCTTATTTTCGTAAGCCAGATCTACACCGCTATCGGGGTCCGCAACAAGATTGGTGACCACCCGACGTGATCGGACAGGCAAGACCAACAGAGAACAAATTCAACCTTCTTCTGTGCTGAAACAGAAAACGTGTAAACCCTACTTCTCAAAGGCGACTCACTGTCCTTTCTTACCTACGACGATGCAATTGAATGACCTAAAGAATTTTGCAAGAACGGTATTCTACCGTCAATAACATGCAAAATTCTCACTACTTTCATTCTACACCGGTAGATATCTTACATCAGCACACATGGCCATACTCGCCATTTCCCCGGAACAACCTCATCTTTCAGGCGGACGTCCGACGAGGACAGTAAACAGGTTGACGGTACGACAAACCCAACTCTACTTGAAGCACCGGATAAAAGCTGATCACTACCAACCTTCTCTGACTCACTAGAGACATACTGCACATTTCGTCGATTACAGACACTTCTTCTTTTCAGCACATGAGAATACTTTTCAAATCTTTTCACTCTTTCCAAAAAAAGTTCGTTACTTTTTCGTTAAATGTCTGCCGACATTTAATCCAAGAAGGGAGCTGTGTGGGATATGTCACTACCCACACCTTCATTGTGACGCACGCGCGACATTTTCACCCCTTCCTCTCACGTTCGGTCAGTCATAGTAGTAAACCGTCGTCTTAGCCGAGGATGAGGAAGAATTTATTTTTCGCGCGCTTTTGCGTGACGTCACGGCAAATTTGGCGTTTCAAAATTAGTCGCCCCAGGTCGCTCGACCTGACCGGGCCGGCTCACTTTCCTCTCGCCGGTGAACCCATAGATACTGGCAGAGAATTTTATTCGGCAAAAAACCTTGCCTAGACCTCATGGCTCGTCTCGGTATCTTAATACAGACAACACAGTTGTCACCTTCATGACAGAAGCTAACGTCTACCGAGATCTCAATCCCAGGAACTTCCAACCTGATGAACGAGCATTTTTCACATTCTTCGAACGCATACTCTCAGAACCTGTCTACTTCTTTTCACTTTGTACGCTTGTACGGTGGAAAGAGCACGTCTTTATATTTTCTTTATTCTTACTTTGTCGGGGGATCCGGTAGTAGTGTGTAGCGTCTGGCACAAGGCCTTATTTTCGTAAGCCAGATCTGCACCGCTATCGGGCCCGCAACACACGTATTTAAAATAGACTGCCATTTTAAACATGGTGTATTATGTCTGTTGGTTTTCGCGTTCGAGAAATCTTAATAAAGATAATGTATTTTCCAGTACACACACACACACACACACACACACACACACATATATATATATATATATATATATTTAGTTTCTAAGTAATTTATTGATTTTATTTATAATCCAACATTTTTTTTTCTATAAACGTTAGTGGATAAAAGACGCCATGTTTTTTAAAACAGTGGAATTCAATGTTCATAGCATTCACCAAAAACATTTAAAATTTAACAATCACAACCGGAATTCGAACACGAACCTCTAACCATTACGCCACCTGCACTTCCGTAAAGAAAGTCAGAATTTCCTAATTAAAATCTTAGGGTTAATTTCCTAATTAAAAATCTTAGGGTTCCATTCACTAGGATCTGGTTTAAATAGTAGAAGATATATCTAGAGAAATTATTGTTATTTTTAAGATTTTCTCACTCAAAAGTATAATCTTTCTTAAAATCCATCATATGTTTCTGATTTAAATAAACAACAATGGGTTGATAAGCTGTAAAAAGCAAAACAAATAAATGAAACAATATCAAATCTCTTGAATGCCAGGGCAAGTAGACGGTAATGATATATATATATATATATATATATATATATATATATATATATATATATATATATATATATATATGTATGTATGTATGTGTGTGTGTGTGTGTGTGCGTGTGTCTTATTAAAAAGCTATCCATATTTTCATATTTTATGTCATTTGAGTTTGTCCATCTTCCTCTGCAATTTGCGAATGTACCTTCATTGTGACGGAAGATAAACTAACTCAATAGGGACAAAATGTGTCAAGGAACAATTGCCGCCTTATCTCTCACACACACACACAATATATATATATATATATATATATATATATATATATATATATATATATATATATATATATAGAGAGAGAGAGAGAGAGAGAGAGAGAGAGAGAGAGTGAGAAAGATATATATATATGTGTGTGTGGGGGTGTATGCCTATGGGGTTTCGAAACAGATCTCACAAGACAAAACTGATGACTGGACATAGTTATCGTAGAAAACGAAAGTAAGTCTGTGAAATCGTGTATTTTGCTATTCCATAAGACCGCTGGATAAAATGAAAACATGAAGAACAATCTGGAAATTCCCAGAGACACCAAGAAAGAATTTGAACGTGAAATTGACAGAGGTATGCTCCAATTTGTGAATTCATTGGAATTGACCTGCAGATTCTCACAAAAATGTTGGAAAAGTTGGAAATCCGAGGATACATCACAGTCACACGGCCGACAGTACAATCAATATCATGTGTAATGCTGAAAGGAGCGAAGGAGTACTGACGTCAGTTTCAGCGATCTGATCTTCATTGAAATCCATTGGTTGATGCACGTGTGAAAACATTATTGCTTGTAAGAACTCAATATGATAACTAATATTTAAAAGAAAAATAGAATGTGAATAAAATATTATTATTATTATTATTATTATTATTATTATTATTATTATTATTGTTATTATTATTTGTGTATGTTATGTTTCCTGCTTTGTATCCTGTAGTGGCTGGTCCAGAATATGGTCCTTAGGCCCTATAGGAGAAATGTCTTTTAATTGACAACACTTTTCTTAGTATATGGGATGTTTCTTGTAGGGCGATCTTCTGGGCAACTTGTATGTTGATGTTACCTGGGACACAGTTAGTAGAATTGTCCATTTCTTTTCTCTCGAGGCCCAGAGCTCAGATTACTATTGGTACAGTCTCAGTCTTCATCCTGTTAATCTCGATCTCCAGTTCCTTGTCTGGACAATTTTAATGGAGCTGTTTCTCTCAGATGGTATTGCGATGTCAATAAGCATACACTTTCCTGAATTTCTTGTATTTTATGATAATATCAGGTCTGTTGGCTTTTATTTCCTTGTCAGTTTGAATTGGTATGTCACAGAGGATAGTTACCCATCGTTCTTTTGGATAACTGTGTCTGGTTGGTACTCATACCATCTCTCACTGGATTCGATTTTGTGCTTCTTGCATATCTTCCAGTGCAAATATGTCGCTACCTTATGTCTGTGGATATATTCATTTTTTGCTAGTTCCGGACATCCTGAGATAATATGGTCGACAGCTTCATCATATTTTCCGCAGATCCTACATTTCAGGTTAGTTCCATTCTTGATTATGTGACAATAATAAGATCTGACTACGAGGGTTTTGCCCTGAGCTGCAATAATTAGGTCTTCTATCTCAGCTTTCAACTCGGTGCTCCTCAGCCACTTATTATTATTATTATTATTATTATTATTATTTAAAAAATCACATATTTTACATAGATAAAGCACTTCGTAAAGTGTGGGCTGTACTTTTTTTTATTTCTTTCAGGCATGGACTACCATGTATTCCTTCAATGAGTCTATTGGAATGTTTTCCATTCAGTCCGAGGGCTCCAACTACAACACATTTTTGAGATTTTGATTTCAAGGTCCTAGTACTTTGATAGATTTTTGAAGATCTTCAAAGATACATTGCAGTGTGCAGGGACTGCCATGTCAATGAAGAAGCACATTTTTCTTTGCCGTCTCTAATTACGATGTCAGGGCGACTAGCTTTGATTGTTCTGTCTGTGTGTATTGTAAAGTCCCATAAAATTGTTACATGTCCTATCCCCGTAACCGGGTCTGGCTGGTGTCCATACCAATTTCTTGCAGTTTCCTTTCCGCAAGTGTTGCCGATTTTCCAGAGCACTTGTTGACACACTCTGTCGTGCCGTGTTTTCAATTCAGTAGGTGCCGATTGAGGGTCAATTGTTTCTGGATATTTATCACAATATTTGGTCATTATTATTATTATTATTATTTCGAAGATTTTAACCATCCATATAGGAGGAAACAATTTAAAGGGAATGTATAAAAATACGATTTTAAGTGAAAGTAACGGATGATTTCGTTTGTGCATTTTCAAATTCGTCATCCATTTCGCAGCAAAGCTTTTTATAACACAATTAGAAATGGGAAATCTAATGTTATTTTATAAAAATATCCATCATTACCATTATTTGTGTTATTATTATCATCGTTATTATTATTATTTGCATTTTTATATCCATTATCATTATTATTATTATTATTATTATTATTATTATTATTATTATTATTATTTGCATTTTTATGCAATATCCATTATCATTATTATTATTATTTGTGTTTTATTAGGGCGATTTATTGAGTGTAATGCACAAAAGAGACATGTAACTTCATTCTTGAGTGCTTTGTGGGAGTGTGTAAGAAAGAAAGAAAGAAAGAAAGAAAGAAAGAAAGAAAGAAAGAAAGAAGGAAACGAAAAGAAAGAAAAAAGCGGGAAATTCTCAAATGGAATGGGTGGGAAATGATAGCGTGCAAGAAAATGAAGGCAAAAAATAAACGGGACAGAAAGAAAAAAAGGAAAAGAGACTAAAACAAAAAAAACAAAAGCGAAAAAAGTAGAAATAGAAAGAAGGCAAATAGAAATGAAAGGAAAAGAAAAAAGGAGGAATAAAAAGGAAAAGCAGAAAAAGAGTAAAATGTAGGAAACAAGGAGGAGTGGGCTAGAGCTGGAATCAGTGAATGAGAAAGAAGCCATTTTGATGATATATTTCTCTCGGGAGTCCAAAAGACAAGCGGATTAGCGAAGAGAAAGAACGATGTCATCTTCCTACTCCAATCACTGTCCTCCTCATTTGATCATAATCTTGAGAATATGTATATATATATATTTTTTTACTATGGTCCTCTTCCCAAATGCTTCCGAAAATGAGGTGTAGAAAAATGATATCCGCCCTATGGGAATCTGACATTAAAACTCCTCTTTACACAGAAATACCAATCCACAATGATGATTGACTAAGTACCTGAGAACGGGTGGCAGTAACAGAAAATCGCATACTTTACTATTACTTTTTTTTTTCAAAATAAATATATCTTCCCTTATTCATTTCTTGATGTTTTTAAAAAAAAAAAAATATTATACTTAAAATGTTTAATAATGTAATCAGATACATGGGGAGGCAAAAGTCGTCTTCCAGATGGCTTCTTGTATAGGTCCTGTTGTGTGGCCAGAGAGGTCACCAGATCTCACACCCTTTCTATTTTTCTGTAGGGCCATTTGAAATCAATTGTTTATCAGAATCACCCAAGAAATATCCAGGAACTTAAGGAAATAATTAAATATGAATGCAGTAAAATGACAAAGGAAACTTTCCGACGTGCTAATGAACCAGGGAGGTCCAGAATTGTTTTGAAAAAGGAAGAGGGCATTTTGAACAGCACATATAACAATTAAATAACTAGCAAATAAACATTTCATTTGGAATTATACTTTTAATAAATTATTCCTATGATGCTCGACTTTTGCCTGACCCTGTACATTAGTAAATAAATTGTATCAATATATGTAGTTATTTGCTAAGATTAGATTATTTGCATTCAGAGTACTGTCCTCCTCTTTATTGTTCTTAATCACAGCGTTTCGGTCCTTGTGCCATCCAGCCATCATCAGGTATATATCGATCTGGGTAACTTAAATAAAATTCCGAACTGAACCCTTTATTTAATCAACTTGAAGTGACTGTTCTCGTTCCACTACGTAATCGAGACGGGATAGCTCTTGGGAATATATACTTGATTAGATTATTAAACACATAATTTCAAGCAAAATATTTACTTTTCAAAACACTTCAGTTGGTTGATATTTGGTTTTTCGTCCAGTATAAATGTAAAGGATATTTCATTAAGACGGATCAAAGTCAGCTGTAAATAAATCAGTGTTATTGGTGAAAATCTATTGCTTTCTCTATTGGATTATATTATTTAAGTCATGGCAATTATGTGAGAGAAATAATATCGCCCAAATATTCGCCAAATCTGAAAGAAAAATAAAAAAAATCATTTGACGCTTAAACTTAATTCACATTTAAAATCGGTCCAAGTTATTAGAACGCCCTTTATTAGAATGAGGTTTTCGCTATGGGTCATAGACTTTATGGATTTAAACTCAGTATTAGACTGGCAGCAAGGTATCATCAATTTCAGAGTTGACTTGTCTAGATATATCAGTAAGTTCTATGCTAACACTTTCTTTTCCGTCACTTCTTTCTTATGGGACGCGGCGACTGTGTCGTGCTTAACACTTTCGCTGCTAACTACGGAGATCTTCGTTTTTCTTATGTTGCTCCAGCTGGCTAAGTACGGAAACCTACGTTTCTTGCACTTCCGCTGGTGTGAGTGTCACGTTGCGCCATCTATCGTAAAATACGGGAAATTCTAACTGTTCTATCATGCAAATTATTAGTCAGCCTCGATTTTGCTCTACGTCATGGTAGTTTCGCATCTAATTTGAAAATATTCCTGACGAAAATGACATAAATATGCAGCCCAATGATCCAGGGTGTTGTCTTCAGTGGTTTAAAATGTTTCTCACGGATGACCTTGTAAACATTATTTAGCAAGAAACACATAGATATGCTCAACGATATTTCCAAGAACACGCCAATCTGAAACAGTATTCTCGCTGTCACCGGTGGAAGGACTTGAAAACGGAAAACTTTTGGCTGTTCTTGGTCCTACTGTTCAACACAGGAATAGTGAAAAAGCCTGAAATTCAGATGTACTGGAGCACTGATCGGAAATTGGCGACTCCGTTTTATTCAGAGACCATGGCTAGGGATAAATTTCTTCTGATTCTGAAGTTTTTTCACTTGAGTGACAATAATGCTCGCCCCGACAATGATGAAGATCGGCTCTACAAGATCCGTCCTGTTGATGATTACATTATAAACAGGTTCAAACTGTGTACACTCCCGAGGAAAAACTTTCCCTAGATGAAGGGATGCTCAAATGGCGTGGCCGTGGGAGATTTCGGGTCTATAATCCTCAGAAGCCTGACAAATATCGGATGAAAGGGTACATTGTTTCCGAGTCGAGTAGTGGTTACGTCTGTAATTATGAACTCTATTGTGGTATTGGCAGAACAGTTCAGCAGATCTGTGGTGGACATCTGGAGCAACTATATGGCTTTGGCTATAAAGTGTACTTGGACAACTATTACAACAGTGTCGCATTGGCCAAATTCTTTCTGGAAGATGAGCGGAAAGTTCATGTTTGTGATACACTTCGGCTGAACCGTGGTGCTCCTCGTGACCTGCGACAGGAAGTTGATCGCCTTCAGCGGGGACAGGTGACATTTCGTAGGGATGGAGATGTGTTAGTGCTCGTGTGGAAGGACAAAGGCCCAGTGAAAAAGATCTCCACTCTCCATGACTCTAGGATGGAAGATTCTGGTACTCAGGACAAGAACAATCATCCAATTCGAAAACCTGCATGTGTGCTGGACTACAGCAAACATATGTCAGGTGTTGACAAACTGCACCAGATGGAAAAATATTATCCCTGTACGCGCAAAACGATCAAGTGGAGCAAGAAATCTGTGCTGTATTTGTTTGAATTGTGCATTGTGAACTTCCACATCCTGTACAACAAGGCAAATCCACAGAAAAAACTTGCATTGCTGGATTTCAGGATGGAACTGATTGATGACATTCTTGCAGAATTTGGTCAGGCCGAGGCTGCCGCCCCCCCTGAACATCATTCCTCTGACTCTGTAAATGAAGGGGAAGCTCCTCAAGCTGTGGTATGTCCAAGGGCACCTAAAATTGATCCTGCCAATCACCTGGTTGGTGGAATGAAAGCTCATGACTTGGTAGAAATTCCACCAACCAATAAGAAAAGGTCCCCTTCCAAGCCATGCAGAGTCTGCAAAAAAACTGGAAAACGCTCAGAAACAAGGTACTTCTGCAAAAAGTGTAAAGTCCCACTCCACAAAGGACAATGCTTCAAAAGATATCATGTGTATACCCATTACTGATCTGGTAAGACATTCCCAGGTATATCCAGGAAAATGGAATACTGTAAAACACACTGGTGCCAGTTTTCTGTGTAATAAAATATGTAGGTTGAAATTTCGCATTTTCTTTAAAAATGGCTGACCGGATGGGGGAAGCACTGGGCAAATGAGTAGCAGTGAAAGTGTTAACAATTTTTCGCATCAGCATCTATCTTGCATACTTTTAAGTCTACAATTCTGTCATGGCTACAATATTGCTGCCATAGACTTGTAGTGGGTTGCTATTTGTTTTTTTGCCCGTTATCAGAAGATGGTAATCTCGTTGGACCGCAACAAATAACACAAAAACTTGGTTGGAAAATTAAGGGCCAATTTTTTTATTGACGCACGTGTGTGTACAAAACTCGGAGAGTAAGAGAGTGGTCGACCTCAAGTCAACATGACGTTGAAAGGGGGGGGGGTGACTGAATCTCTTTTCCTTAGGACCACTGCAAAAACACGTACGAATCCAATGATTCGAAAATATCAAAGGCAAGATGATCTCCTTTCAGGAAGTGGGATCAGAAACTTTGCACGCGACCGGAAACACTTTTCTTGATTTCCATTTGCATTATGTGAAAATTATTACTATTTTTTTTAAATATTATGTTTATTATTTATTTTATTTATTATTTAATTTTCATTCTCCTACAACAAGAACAAATGAAAGGGAAGATATATACGTATTCGAAGAGACCGGTGCGGAGTGTGAAAGTAGAAATGTAGAAAAAAATCATTGTGGTTCATATTTCCATAACTTGCCAGCCCCAAAGGGGACTGACGAATTTATTTTAAGTTAATGTCCTCTTGATATGAAATTTGAGTTCGTCCAAGCGAATATTTGCACCTGATGGGCTTGTAGCAGTTTTTTAGCTTCTAAACCGATGGCGAAAGAAATTAGCTTAGTCTTAAGAGAAGTTAATGGAATATCGATTATTAAAAAATTTTTTTAAAAAATCTTGTTTAAATGTATTTTTTTAATCATCTCGGATAAAATAGTAGTTACTGAAATAACAAGAAGAATATGAACCTTGTCGCATAGAGACCATTGCCTTACCTTCAAGCTACAACTACAAATAACAGACGGTAACTGTTTTAGAGATCGTTGCTTTTGCTTAAACGAAGTAGGAAAAATGAAGAAGTAAAAGTAGAAGGGGAAAAATAGGAGAAATAAGAATTCGAAAAATAGTACCAGAAAGAGAGAAAATGAAAGCGATGGAGACATGACAAAGAAAGAAAAAGATGGAAGACGTGATGAAAGAGAAAAGAAGTAGAGCATTAAAAAATAATTGAGAAAATTGGATAAAGGAAAGATTGAATGCCAATGAAGATCGGATTAAAGGAAGAGATAACAAGCAGAAGCCCAGGAAATCGGTGATTAAAAAGAAGGAACCTCATAATAACCGAAATAATAAGAAACGTAATAAGGAACAATATAAAGGAGATAAAAGACGTAATAACTGAATTTACTGACAGAAGAGTAATGTAACAATAATTATAATTATTATAGACTTACTAGCCGAATTACCGGCGCCTTGCTGCGTGTTACACTTTTTTTCTTTAAGAAAATGATGATTGATTTAAATCATTGTCCTAATTTGTAGAGAAAAATGATGCATTTCAATCTTACTCAATGACCTTGCCGATGTGACCTCCATCTTCCGGCTTTCTCCTTCTGTATTTTGGATAGGAATCATTCCCTTGTTCAAATTTAAATTTGATTTAAATCACAGGGTAAACATTTTTTCAGTGTCTCTGGGTGGGGGACAGCTAGATATGACCCCCTTCATATGTATTTGATGCAATACTTGATTGCATGAATTGATGAGCAGATTTCAGCATTGATATGACAGTTGAATTGTAACAAATATGTAAGGCACTACCCACTGACTGATGATTTCTTGCTCAACTTGACGTCCATATTGTCTCATTTTGATCCTGCCGATATGATTTTCATTTTCTGGGTTTATCCTTCTATAGTTTGGATAGGAGTCATTCTCTTGTTAAAATTTAAATTTAATCTAAATTAAAGGGAAATATTCAGTTTTTTATGGCCCACGAGGATTCCCTTTGATCAAAATGAAATATACTTATCCAAACCCCCTAGGAGTCATTCCCTTGTTCAAATTTAAATTTAATTTAAATCAAAAGAAAAAAATTCAGTGGAGGGTTTATGACCTCCTCCGGGAACCCCTTTGATCAATATGAAATATATTTATCCAAGTACCCTGGGTAATGTAGTTTCAGAATATGTATGGTTATGGGGGTCTATTTCCAAAACCCTAGGAGTTTGATAACAAACAGACAGACATAGGTTACAACTTTAGATATAGAGATTATTAGATACGATATTTCAAGTGAAATGATAAATAAATACAAGGATTTTGAATTGCAAAAAAACAAGTTATACCTTAAAATCACTGTACTGCTGTTGGAGCCTTGGTCACTGAAAAGGAGATAAATAAAATGGATTTTTAAAAAAATTGCATCAGCTTGAACTGAATGTATTTTTAATCATTTCACCCCAGGCAAGAGAATAAACCCCTAAGAATCAGGGGATTACTAAGCGTAAAATAAACTGAGAAAACATTATTGAGCACAAAGAACAATAAAAGATCAGAATTAAAAAAAATCAGAAGACGTCGATTAAGGTTACATTTAAAGTTTTGGAGGTCAAAGTTGACTGTAAAGCAAGAAACCGGAAGAGAGTTCCACAAGCGAGAAGTGCGAAAGAAACTATTAGAATAAAACTTACGGTTACTTTTAGTACTTTCAGCAGGAAACCAATGAAGCCAATCTATAAATCTAGTACTACGCTTAAATTCATTAAGATCAAATACCAACAAGGGAAGCTCTACGGGACAATCGCCGTAAATTAATACCCTTGGGAAAGGTATGAATCCTCTTCTTCTCCGCCCAGTTATAGGTAAATAGCAGGACAGAGTGGGTTCTATGTCGTTGGGTGGCAACCGGTCTAGGAAAACGTAACCCTGAATTCAAAACTGTATTTAGCCCCGTCGTAGCACATGCTATACAGCAAAAGGAAAGGATCGCATTGCCTCGATGCTCCCCACTACAGTCGGGAAATGATGATGATGAAATATATTTATAGAAACGTCACAGCGAAACGGCGAAAACCCCAATCCAGAGGAAGCAGCAATGTTCAATGGTAGACGTATAAGTTTGCGAGATAGATTCTGGTGAGAGAAACTGTTTGCAATGAACCAAATTTGCTAGCAGCAAGCTTAGGAAGTGACTTGTTGCAATCGTTTTGCAAGAGCGTTATCAGTGTCTAAGAAACAATAATGTATCTGTTAATACTATCAGAATTTGTTCAAACGGAAGGCATAGTTTTATTATTTTTCTGCACATTAAGTCTGATGGTTGATTTTGCTTAACGACATATCAACCTCTATGGATCATTTAACCCCCTTCCCCGGCGTAGACATATATATATACGTTTTTACTGAAAGTGTTTTTTTCGGTTATGGACGAATAAACACGTCCAACGTTCAAAAACCATCTCCAGACGTGTTTATACATTGATGTTGATTCTTTTCATGTCCATCTGATCATGTCCAATTGTCAAATTATACGTTTGGTAGCGGCGTTAGCCACCGCTCGGGTACTTCTAGGTACCTCACTTTCTTAGTTACTATATGTTGAAACTTGACTAATGCATGGAATAATAATGCAAACACAAAATGTAGTTAGAATAAAATGTATTGAAACAAGAAAGTGTACACAATATTTACATATAGTCTTTTGTATATTCCTGGGAAGACCGTTCCTGGAGAATGTGTTGACTAAGTCGCAGTCGGGCAGAGTCTCTAGTTGGATCTCTTGATTTGCCTCCCTGTCCTCCGGTACCAACCATATTTATATCGTCGGTACTCCGCTATGCAAATTAGGTGGATCCTACCACAACACTATATTAAAAATAAATAAAAAATAATTCGTCTGAAATTGAAACGTTTTTCTCAAAATAATTGACTAAGAAAAATTTTAATGTTTTAAACACTATTTTATGGCTTCAATGAAATAAATATATTTTGAACGTCATTGCATCCCTTCAACTACAGATAAAATATAATGTTGGCAATTCTACAATTAAACGATCATTTTTCCTATAAATATGTACTGCTGGACATTTTACTATAAATATATATTGTTGGTAATTTTACTATAAAAAATAATTTTATGCTTTCAGTTTTTTGTTTTTATTTGGGTGTTTACTTTTTCCCCATAGCTGGGACCCTAACATCTGCTACCACCCCGGGTCAGGGTTGACTTGGGAACAACAGCAATTAAGAGGTGCTTTCACACTTCTCAAAATGTCCAATCTCCCGATAATAGGCCTTGCTACCGGACGTAGTTTATCGTTATACCCAGGACTAGACACTGAGTCTGCTATTGAGAATAAAAGTATGAAAAAGAAAAAAAAAAAAAATAATAATAATAATAATAATGATGATGATGATGATGATGATGATGATGATGATGATGATGATAATAATAACTACTCCTGTTTTTATTGAAGCTTTCGGTCTGATAAAGAAAACAACAAATGAGCAAATTCTCTGGCGCGCCATCTCTCCAGCAAATTTAAAAAATAGCATAGGTTTCCATGTACTTTATCAATTTAATTTTTTGTCGATAACTGTCTTTTGTTTAATTAACTGGAAAGAACAAAAAATCTCATCCTTCGCTTGCCTTAGGACATTGAATATGACCAAGCATGTGAATATAGAACAAATTCAGTAAAATAATTTAAAATAACAACAACAACAATAATAATATTAATAATAATAATAATAATAATACCAACAAACAACTATATAATATGACTATAAAAGGATAATATGAATATAAAACCCGACATGATAGAGTGGACCAATATCTGCAGTGGAACATATGCAACTTTTACGGGAAGGAAACTGCAAGAAACTGGCATGAATATCACCCAGACCCGGTTAAAGAGATAGGAACTGTAATAATCTTATGGGAGTTACAATACACACAGACAAAACAATCAAAGCTAATCTCCCAGACACCGTGATCAAAGACCACAAGAACAGAATGTGCTTTCTTATTGACATGGCTGTCCCTGCAAATTTTAATGCACCTTCGAGAGATCTTCAAAAAACTATCAAAATACAAAGATCTTGACTTGCATATCTCGAACATGTGATACATGACATCAATAATTCCAGTTCTAGTTGGAGCCCACGGATTGATTGGAAACGGTTCCGATAGCCTCATTGAACGGATTCTTCGTAGTACATGGCTTAAAGAAATACAAAACATTGTACTCACAAGTACAGCTCACACTTTAGGAAGTACTTCTGTAATATGTGCGTGGTTTTAGGATCAGTGGAAAATGTCATGAAGCCATTTCTGACGTTTTGGTCTTGAAGGAAATGTTTATACAACATAAATCAAAGGAAATAATAATAATAACAACAACAACAACAATAATAATAATAATAATAATAATAATAATAATAATAATAATAATAATTTGAAGGCGAGAAAGAGAAAAGTACATATTCATCAAAATCCTTGGAAATCAACAAATAGATAAATAGATGAAGGTTTGATATTGAAGTCCTAATGATCACGAAGATTAATGTGAAAGTTTTGTGATCAAAATCACATTCAGTTAAATAAATGCTCAATAAAATCACAATTAGAATCATCGAGCAAACAATTATAATCTATAGCTGCTCTCATCAACTGTTTTGGGAATAAAGGACCGTGTTTTACAAACATAACATGCTTAAGAATTATCTGAAGAACTTTTACAGAAATACAGGGAATCAAGTATAGATATTGATAAGATATATACTATTGAGGATATACACGAATCTTGGTCACGAATCTTTTCTGATAACAAGAAGAACAACCATGAAAATCCTTCCCAAATGAAATAATACTGGAACTTAATCCAGCAGGATAGCAACCAAGGAAATTTAGATGAATTGCGAATCTTTTGGAAGGAATCCAGTAAACTAAAATCACCAGGAAAATATATAGTGCAAAATCATTGGTTAGATGTACACAGCAATAGACATGAAAAGGTAACTTTGGTTTTCAACAAGGTTATGAAACAGCAAAACAATATCAATTGTTGGTGAATAGAATAACATTCTTACTTCAAAAAAGCGTAAAACACTGACTTTAAAAAAACTATCGCCTAATAACTTGTTTAACAACCATGTATAAAATTCTCGCATCAATTCTAACTAAACGTATATAATCACATCTTGAACAGAGCAATATTGTTCTTGCTGACCATTTAGGTAAGTGTTTCTGAACTGCCGTGTCGCAGCTCACTAGTGTGCCATGCCATACTCTTAAGTGTGCCTTGCAAATATTATTGGATTCGAAATCTCTTCAGAAATGTTCCTTCTAATATTGGATTTCGGTTATGTGAAGAAGAAAAACTGTCCACCATTTTTAGCGATCGAGGGCTCAAAATGAAACATTCGACGGTATCCATTGATACCTTTTAGATTTCAAACAAAAGTAGCATCCCACGTTAGCTAAAATGGCTTTATCATTTTTAATGCAATTTTCTACTTCTAATTTATGTGAATTAGGCTTCTCAACTTCAAATAACATCAAATATTAATCAGCGATAAAAACTACGCTCAACTGAAGAAATGGAGAGTCTGCTTAACGCACATTCGACCAAACATTAAAGAAATCGCGAAAAAAACACCAGGCCCAGATTTCACACGAAATAAGCTGCACAAATATTTGAATTGAAACATTGAAATAAAATAAGTTCATCTTCATGTGTGTATTTTTTAAAACATCTATAGTTTTATTTCATAACATTTAAATGTATACCCTTTAAAGATTTTGCTAAGTGTGTCGTGAGATTTTCATTTGCTGCTAGGTGTGACGTTGTTTAATAGGGCAGAGAAACACTCTTATAGGATGTGGACGTGATTCTTATGAATATAAAGACCAACCGCTGATGAACAAAATGCTTTTAGAAGATTCTTAAAGACACCATGAAAATATCCAGCGGCATGGATTGATGACAAATCAGCATATGTCATTCTTAAACATAACTGGATAAAAAGAAAAGTGCTTATATGTACAAATGTCACCTGTCATACCTGGATTTACTTCTCATGACATGAGCCTATGGAAAACTAGCCGAGTTCTAAACTATAAAAGATGGCGGCGGTAATGCAAATAAATTGTGGGATATTCCAAGGCGATTCACTTCCACTATTGTTTTCTGTATAGCATTAATTCCTTAAACAAAACTCTACAAGAAACCAGTGCGATGACATGATTAAATACAGAACTATCAATCATTTATTTTATGGAACATTTGACGTTGTTTTCCACAGATGACCATTAGCTTGAGGGCCTAATCACAATGGTAAAAATTCAGTGATGATATAAAAATGTTTGGGACTGATAAATGTGCGAAAACATTTATGTGAGATAATATTTTGCACAGCAAAAATACCTTATTTGACAACGACACGTCAATTAAAGATCTTGAAGCTGAAGCAAAATACACATATTTGGCATTATATGATATATGGGGGTTGTTGGTTGGTTGGTTGGTTTTATAACGGTATATCAATGTGCCATTTAATGCCGAAATTTAATTTTCTTGGGTGATTTGCAGTAATAAAAACATGGTAGACGATACTCAGCTTTTGTGCATATACATGTTCGTGCGGGCATGATATAACGTGTTTTATGTTGTACTTTTTATTTGTAAAATTTAGTCATATTTTGCAATACAATTTGATTTAAGAAGCTGTAGGATATCATATAGATTAATTTCATGAGAGATTTCTTACATTTTGGTTATTTGGTTGATTTTGTTTAACGGCCTATTGACCTCTATGAGTTATTTAACGTCGAAATCTATATAATTTGAACACAACTCTATGGCTTCAGCTACAGATAAAATGTATTGCTGTTAATTTTACTATGTGTGCTGTTGTTTTCTTTTATTTAAAACTGTATTGCTGGTATTTTTAATATTAAAAAGTATTTTATACTTTCATAGAGATTTTGTTTGGGATTCGCTATTTGCCCATACCTGGGATCCTAACAGGTGCCACCGTCGCCGTCGCGGGCCGTGTTGAGCCTGAGAACAACAACAACATTTAAGGGGTGGTTAAACGCGCATCAATACCTCCAATATCCATATCAGACATCTTAATGCTGAATATAGTTTATCGGAGGTGGGTATTGTATAAATGACTTTCTAATGGGGGAAATGATCAGGTAGGAAAGTTACAGAATAATAAGACTTATCTTAAAAATTGAATTAAATGCACGTAATTGTATTGAAACAATCAATAAATTAGCAATAACTGTGCTGATGTTTTTTTATAATATTGATCCCCTAATACAAGAGCCACTCAAGATGACGTTTTAGTGAATGAATTTGTCGTATGGGCGAAGAAGGGAAAGTAAGAAATTCTGTTTATGAGAATAGGTAGGATAGATTAGCGGTTGAGCCTAGACATGAATAGGTTAAAATTGTAGTGGTCGGGGAATTTAGTGATCAGGGGAAACATCCACTGGGAATCTGTTTTACAAAGTAACGGTCTGTGGAATTAATTCCCTCTTTACCAATGAAATAGGAAAGGAATGAGGATGATTCGATCCTGTGTACGTGGTTTGGTGGATCTTGGTAAATGTAGGAACTGATGGAACAAAGTGATGATGTATAGCTTTAACATTACACATCGGTCCGTAAATGAGACCCGGAAAGTTCATGCAACGATTCCCCAACAAAAAACATTGAATCGCATTTATCATCCGAAAGCAGTAATAAACAGATTATAACTTCCAAGAAATCGCGGTAGTCGAAAACTTTGTCATTTAGAAATGACCTTGAAGCAGGCGACTGTTTGGCATCATAATTACTTGCAATACGCCTATGACTAGATGCTAACACTCTTAACTCTGTTTCCAGGGAAGCTGCAAAATGTGTATCCGAAACGGAATTAAGCGATAACAAACAAATTGGACAGCCCATGGAGCAGGCAGAAATATTGAAATCAAAAGGTCTGAGCAAATTTAAGAGTGAAGAGAAAAACAAGCCACTCCATGAAAAATGTCCGCAAAAGATAAACAGCAATACTGTTAATATAACTGCGACTCATCATTGGTCTTCCCTACCTGGCCTGAAATCTAAGACACGAGGTTTTGGTAGTTGCAACGCAATATCAAAGTCAAACAACTAGAAACTATTAGTCTGATATTCTCAGAAATGATGTCACCCCGTATGCACAGTTGGCCACTTACTTTAAACCAATAGCTTAAACACCGTGGCAGAATACGAAAATATAATTGATAGATTCGTTTTCAGTGCGACTTATCAATCCTTTGAAAGCTATTTAAATCCAGCGAATATTTTTAGTTTGTAAGATTTGTTTGAGATGATAATGTTTTAGTGAAACAAGGTTTATAAAGTAGCCCACATCTAGGAAGTGAAGAACAGGCGGATTCCTACCTTTCCCAAGAGTATTTGATCATAAGGGAATATCACGAAAATCAACGGGAATTGGATCCCAGCTCTGCAATTAACAATTCCGTTCCATTATCCATTGCATCACCCGCACATCCAAACTTACAGCACCCGGTATTCACAAGCGTTCATCCATTTAGATACCAACTTGTAAAGCTTCAGTAGATTATAAATTTTCTAAGGCTGTGTTATAAGTCTTTTCACTAATCACCAGAATGAAATACCAACGCTACGATCTTAAACCCAAACTTGATCTTTTAAACTCGTTTCCTCAAAAAACGGTAACGATGTTGTAAATCATATTCTGTGTCTTTATTTATCATGCGAAACCACGGTTTTCCAAATTGAGTACAATCCCACGATTTCCACATTGACGTGTTCTAGTGGGACAATAACTTAATTCGGGAATTTAGTGGTATAGTAAATTTGATCACAATCCAGAGAACAGATGGTAAAGACAGAGATTCTGTGGAAATAGAGCGAGCAATAACTGAGCAATACTAAGAAACAAAGCGGGATATTCTCGGGGTGGAATGAGGTGCATTTACACATATCTCGAAGGTATTAAAACGCAAGTGAATGTAATGAACTCGACTGGAATTCGAACATGATTCTCCCATTTCTCAATCCGAACCGCAATCCATTACGCCAACGTTTTAACCTACTCGTAACATCCATCATACAAAAAGGAAAAAGTTGTCGTAGAATTTCTTTTACCGCTCTAAAACTTCTGTATGAACAACATTTTCAACAAGTAATCTATTTTCTAATGTTTGTTTTTTCTATTATACTACGTTCACTTATATTTGCTATTCTATACATAAAAAATACATCCCTGAAAAATACATTTGAATGATTTCTTATCTCAATATTTGAAATCGAAATCTCAAAGATGTGGCACATGGGAACATCAACAATTCCTGTTGTAGTTGGAACCCTCGAATTGGTTGGAAAATATTCCAGTATTAAAGGAATTTATGGAAGTCCATGCCTTAAAGAAATACAAAAAAATGTTCTCACGAGTACAGCCCACACATTACGAAGGGCTTTAACTATGTAAAATATATTTGTTTTTTTTGTTGTTTTGTTTTGTTTTGTTTGTGTGTGTGTGTGTGTGTGTGTGTGTGTGTGTGTGTGTGTGTGTGTGTGTGTGTGTGTGTGTGTGTGTGTGTGTGTGTGAGAGAGAGAGAGTAGAAAATATCATGATGCCATTTCTAACCTTAGGTCTCTGGGCGGGACCCGGAAAGAAATGTGTACACACCAAAAATCAAAGGAAATAATAATGAAAGTAAATAGTGGTTTCAATGTTAAGGCGAATACCTATTTTCAGGGTAGAAAATAGTTTTATTTAAATGGCTAACACTTCCATTATATAAACAACAACAACAACAACAAAACAAAATATCAGAAAAGAGCATGCACAAAATGAATAGGTATTTTTAATTACATTTATGAAGTTGAAAATGCAAGTTACTTATCTATTTAAGCAAGGACAACCAAGTTGGGTAAAATATGACACATGATGAAAGGAATGAGTGCTAGAATTGTATTTCATTTCAACCTTTTAGGCAATGTTTGCATATCCCCATGGATGGCAGATGGAAGTTTAGATTTATTCAGTTTAGATTTATTTTATTAACTCTCAGAGTTTTGTGTGGACTCACGCACAGACTTTGGGCATTTTATTTCAGATAAAAGCCTGGAAATCGAGGTATCGGCTAGAAAACTAAACAGCAGAATTCTGCATCAGTGATAGCGAAAAGATAAAAACATAGAAATCATTCCTGAGTGAAGAAAATAGAATATATTTCTACTTCCAAAAATATCGGTATCGGCAACACGATAAGTGTCCGGCATCGGTTAGCAATGTCGGGAAATACCATAATGTTTCCTGAGAACAATCCGGCTGTATAAAGGATCTCATAAAAATGAAGTCGGCGTTTTGTCATCGATCAGGATAAAACAATGATATTGTATGAAAGAATGTCGTAGCTTGACTGCACATTAGAATTATAAGGTGGAATATGTTCAAATATTATTTATTATATGGTAATATGTCTCCTTTGAGGAATAATCCAGCTTTTTATTAACATGGCTCAAGTCCAAAGAAAATCAAATCATGCGGAATTGGTATTGTTTGACTCGATTTAGTCTGGCACAAGGTCGCAAGTGTGAAGCTCTCAGAATGATTTATTTAGCTAGTTACTAAAGTGGCCTTAGTATAATAAAAAAAAATTGCAAGTATGGTGCAGACTGTGCGGAACGTAAATTATAAGAATATATGAACAGATGTTGCTAAATTCTTTTACAAAACGTATTACTCGGGGTGGAACTACAACGAACCTGGTACATGGAATCATAAAGACACAGTTATAATTTCAAAATGTCTGGTACACATCATGAGAACAAAGCGTCAGGAAAATCTAACACTTGCAGGAAATATTGAAAGCATGAGAAGAACGTCGCCTAATTGACTTAACGGTTTTCCGCGAATAAATGGCAAACTAAGGACAAAGAGGAAAGGTAATAACGATAACAAATTATGAACGCTTTGCATATCAAAAGACTTTGACTGACTAACAATAAAACGTATTTTAATCTCGAGGTGGATGAATTGACAAGGCTTTCAACTGTAATATTATTTCAGTTATATGACGTTAGATTATATTCCCCCATCATAGGAGTAGAAACTAAGTTCAATGGAACTTGACCGTTAATATCCTAAACATGCCACTGGGGGTATCACTCAACTTTTGGCCTTATTCCTTGAAAATTACTAACTTAGAATAACCGAAGACGGGAGGATGTCGAGAACCATGACCGAAGGATGTTTTGAAAGAAAATGGTACATAGCATCAACGAGAACCAGCGAGTCAGACGCTGAAAAACATCCAGTGAATGGGCAGGAGAACTACGAAAAAGAGCGATGATGCTTAGTTAAAATAACAACGGTCTGGAAGTTGTGGAGAACCATGATCGCTAATGTCACGTCAAAGATAATTTAATGCCTCGACTTACATATTGAAATTATCTCAAGTATGGTACACGTGAATGTTATCTATTGATACCTGAAATTCCTAAATTATGAGTTTGCAGTCTAAAAGATAAAATATTTAAATAGGGCAAAAGTAAGTAGCGTCTAATTTTATTTCATGAGCACCTAAAACCCAACGATTTCCGTCATCTCCAATCCCTGTCGCAGGTAAATTTTGTGTTTGTTCAAATCCCATAGAGTCCACCTGTGATTTATATTCCAAATAAACTGGGCGGACCTTACTTACGGTTTCTGTTAGAGAGCGCGTTATCTGACGCGGTCAACAATTTGAACACGACCAGGAGCCTCAAAGCCTCGGTCACGATGACTTGTGACTTCGTGCTCGCAAGGGTTCCGTCTACGCAATTTGACGCACAAGGCTTGGGTCAATACGTGGTATGATTTTCATGCACTTTCCAAAGGTGACGCATGCTCGGATCGTCTTCCCCAGACCGATGATATCAAGAAGTCACCTTCCTGGCAAATGAACCATGGTGAGATTCGAACCCAGGTTTCATGAGTGAGAAAGCGAACATTCTAACCACTCGGCAACGTGTCTATTAACTCCTACAGACTGTAGTAAAGGAAAGCGGGAAGAAATGACTAAACATCAATTTTAAGAAGAAGAATGTATGGTTGTCAGCGAAAGGAAAAGCCCAACATGGGAACTACAAATTGTTGAGCCCAAAAGAACTCAAAGATATTGAGATTTTTGCCTTTGTTTAAACAAGAGCCCAAATATCAATATCTAAGAATTCTTTTAACAGAGTATGCAAAATGCGACATCGAAATCCGGAAGCTCATTGGGATAGCAAAAGATGCCTTCCAAAAGCTAAGCAAAGTAGTAAAAACCAGGAAAGTTTCATTGGAAACAAAGAAAAGAGCACTGAGCTGTTATGCAATATACGTCTTCCTATATGACAGGGAATGCTGAACAATCAGATGAAGAAGAGACTTGAAGCAACAGAAATATGATTCTACAGAAGGATGCTGTGATTACCTTGGATTAAACACGCGATCAAAGTTTTAGAGTAACTGAAAGGCACTTATAACAAGTATCAGATAGAGAGAGCTGACATTTGAAGCGCTCATCATGTTCAAAGAAGGCTTGGAAAATTTGAAACTCACAGAACATATTGAAGACAAAAGGAACAGAGGAAAGCAGAGCTTATTGAGCTTGTGTAATTGTTTGGCAAGGCAGTGATTAGAACATAGAGAAAATTAAGTAAAAAGGGCTGTAAAGGACAGCAAGTAGGGGAGAACCATGAATCATCTACGCCTTGAAGGGACATGCCACATAGAAGAAGAAAGAAAATTGATTGCATACGTTCTAACGAATCGGCTACGCGCGCGTGCACACACACACACACACACACACACACACACACACACACACATATATATATATATATATATATATATATAGACAATATTAGTGGTGAAGATACACATACATATGCAATTATATATGCACATTAACATATGTGTATAAAAATAATTCCAAGAGGATATGATCCAGGTAGAACTCGATGTCCAGGACAGAGTAAGGATATAATAAAAAGACTTAAACACTAATATTCCATGGTCATAATTTATTCCATTGGAATCGTAAAAACGACCCAATTCATCAGACCTACAGATTCAAAATGAAAACGGAAAAACGACTCCGGGAGAAATTGGTGAGAGTATGTGTGATAGTGTGCGGGGACCCGTGATCTATATAGAGGGGTAATAGACGAGAGAGACAGGGAGAACTTTAGGCGGAGAGGGCACTAAAATTTAACTGAGGGAAGATTTAAAAAGGGATTTCAGTGATAAAAGGGTGCGTATTTTCAATGATATACCGGAAGAGTGTACATTTCTTGGTGACCCTCACACCCCTTAGGGCGGGAGCATAAGATTGTATCGCCTAAGGGGTGTGAGTGTCACCAAGAAATGTACACTCTTCCGGTATATCTTTGAAAATACGCACCCTTTTATCACTGAAATACCTTTTTAAATCTTCCCTCAGTTAAATTTTAGTGCCTTCTCCGCCTAAAGTCCTCCGCGTCTCTCTCGTCTATTACCCCTCTATATAGATCACGGGTCCCCCCATTACTATCACACATACTCTCACCAATTTCTCCCGGAGTCGTTTTTTCCGTTTTCATTTTGAATCTGTAGGTCTGATGAATTGGGTCGTTTTTACGATTCCAATGGAATAAATTATGACCATGGAATATTAGTGTTTAAGTCTTTTTATTATGTATATATATATATATATATATATATATATATATATATATATATATATATATTATAAGCGATTATAAAAAAAGATTTTGAAATCGTACAAGAAAGCGTTCATGTTTCAATACTATGACTGTGTTTCTTCAAGCGATCGTTAACTGGCGATTAAATGGTTTTTAAAGAATTTAAAAAAGAAAGTGCTACCTCTTTTCCGAAAGTTAAAGCGGGGGAAACATAAGGTCAGAATTAAAAAGTAGACTTGTGGGTATGTCTTGATTAACCAATCAAATGTCAGATCTACGCCAAATAGAAAAGTAAGCTCAGAGTGTGGAGGTGGGTGAGTTATTTTATCATGACACGATAAACCCTCATCATTGACGATTGCAGGAAATATGCTAATGATATATATATATATATATATATATATATATATATATATATATATATATATATATATATATATATAGTGTAACCCGAATATAAGAGAGTTGTCGGGACCGGAGAAGAAGTATCTTACATCCGGGTTTCTCTTATATCTGTGTTTGGTCAATTATATATACATTAACACAGGCTCTAATTTGGGACCAGAGAAAATCTATCTTATGTCCGGGTTTCTCTTATATCCGGGTTTGGTCTATTATATATACATTAACACAGGCTCTAATTTGGGACCAGAGAAAATCAATCTTATATCCGGGTTTCTCTTATATCCGGGTCTCTTAGATCCGGGTTACACTGTATTTGATTGTGAAGCTCTGAGGTGCCAAGGGATTAAAGTATGCCGCCTCAGACGATGTTTACTCCTGCCAAAGAAGACGCAGGTTCTAATTCTGCCGGGGTGGGGGGTTATTTTTTTTTTCTCGAGTGTGCAGGCTCTATCCGAAATAGCTACCGCTTAAAACGAACCGCCTATTACCGGTATAAACTAAGATAACGTTTGAAAATATATATATATATATATATATATATATATATATATATATATATATATATATATACATATATATATTACATTAATCATTCATGCAAAAAGCAGATTAAAAAAAAAATTCTTATCCGTTAACAATAACACAATTCTAAAAAACAACTTTCGATTCAAATCTAATCTTTCGTGTTCCATTATTACCAGGATGTACTAAAAAGAACAACAAACTAATTTCCATGCCTCACGATGTCTGTATTCACAAATGAAAGTAATGCGAAAAAAGACTTTATACCACCTGAATTTATTAAAAACAGGGATCATAACATTCATCTAGAGATTCGTGGGTAAAAGTAATCTTTATAAATTTGTTTGTGAAGATATTTTTCGCCAAAATATGTGGTGCAGTTCAATATATATATATATATATATATACACACACACACACACACACATATATATTTAAACAACAGGGACGCCATTTTATTAATCAAACTTTTTATTATAGACATGAACACCTTTCGGCCAACACTTATTCATAGGTAACGCGTTGGTACATTATTTATTAGTATAAAGGGGACACATATATTGAAATATTTACTAAAATGGAAGAAAAGTCCGAGCTCGTTTAAAATTAAATTTATTGAAAATATAATTAAAACGTGAGAGGGTGTAAATCTCAGCTCAGAAAGAGTTAATAAAAGGGAAAAAAAATTAACTCACATTCCTTCCAAGAGTTTTAATGATCTTGTGAAATGGTCTTTCTGCCTGCATAAATTTGGGCGATGTAATTTTAAATATACAGCTTCCAAAATACGTAAATGAAATACGGTTTGGACGCTGTGCAGGACAGAAGACCAAGTGTCCTGATAAGCAGAGACACTGTCCTGGTTGTCCATCAAATGTTGGCCAATAGCCGACTCCTGGACCGACTGAGAAACTCTATTCCTGTGTTCGGGATTACGTAGATGTGAGTGAACATGCTGAGAAACGAAGACCAGTCCTATATATACCGAATCACTGATAAATCACTGAATTTTTACTTAGATAGGACAGTCTATACTTCATAAAGGAGGGGAACCCATTTCTGGTCTTAAAAATGGTCTGCAATTTCACAGCGAAGTAACATGAAGAAATGCAAGACGAAACCTTATCAGCGATAAGCTTTCCGTTCCTGCCAAGCCAGGGTAACTTTAAGTAAATGGGACATCGACTTGGTCCTAAAACAGCTGGTTCCTTAAATCGTCTAACCTTTCTAGCGATAACACGCTTGATTATGTTGGAAGGATACCCATTATTTACAAAAATACTGTGTAACTTCTCAAGTTCACAGTCAAATAAATTGGGGGAACAAATCATCAATATCAGAGATAGAGCGTGTGTAAATATAAAAGTGAACATAGAAGTCAACACTTAGAGGCGACAGTCTGTTTCATGATAGATGCAATCGTCAGGCCACGAGTCGATATTGAACACTTTATCCCATAAATATAGCACACTTTAAGACTATATTTCTTCATACATATATATATATATATATATATATATATATATATATATATATATATATATATATATATATATATATATATATATATATATATATATGAAAAATAAATTAAAAAGGATGGGTATTCTGTTTATTTATCCGACAACGCTCCAGTTATTCATGAAACAATATAATCATTTTCCTCTTGTGGCCTGAATATTCGAGAGGTAATCATCATCAGATTTGACCTCTCTCATATAGCGTGTGCCAATGACTAAAGGAACTTGAATAGTGTCTTTAAACACAGAGTTTTCTCAGATTCTTGAAATAAACATGTTCCCTCAGTTTCTTATCCTGACATAAACATAATAATTGCTAAAGAAATGGAATGGATTTTTTATATTAAGTAATCCCCACATTTTTATAACGTAAACTTTATTTCTACTGGACTCAGAATCCACAGACGGATATGCAATGTGGTTGGCCCTGGTCCGGCATCTCGTTTACAGTCGCTCTCTCAGACATGCCGTCACATCCCTCTATCTTTTCTACAAATACTTTCACGGTAACTCCTTCGACGAGCTACTTTCGCTAGTTCCCAGACTGCATGAATTTAAACGTGCAACTAGGCTGGCATCTTAGTCCTAGCCTTTCACCGTTGAAACCCTTAAATATAACCGTCTCTTTTACTCCAATGGCTTCATGCCGCGCACTTCCCGTCTTTGGAACTCCCTTCCTCGTACATGCTTTCATGACAGCTATAATCTCCAACAATTCAAATGCAATGTCAGTCGACATCTTTAGATGCCTTGATCTACTCCCCGTTCTTCTCTTCATCCTTACCTCTTTCACGCCTTCTTACTCTTGCTCCCACTTTCTGTAACCCTTTGCGTTT
>OZ038503.1:50508715-50523715 GCA_964036315.1 Acanthosepion esculentum
AGAGAAAAAGAAAAAGAAAGTAAGAAAGAAGAGAATGAGAAATCGTTAACGAAAGGAAGAGAAGAATGATTAAAAAATAAGTAACCTAGAAAGATTTATAATCATCCTGGTCACCCGGCACGGGCCGTCGCAGAGATATTCCATATATCACATATATGTGCGTTGTAAGGCATTTGCAAATAATTGGATAGCAACTATTACGATATTTGGGTGCCTCTCGATTTAAAAGAAATTAATTAATAGAGCCCGTTCCCATTTGTGGTTTTTCTGCACAAACAGAAATAAACGTTTCATCATAATTAATTACCTTCTGATCCCCCACTAGATACACAGCAGCACATTCCTCGGATGTAGATCATATTTTGGAAAAGTTAACAGTGACTCATTCCATGAATTTTTTTTTTACAGAAACTTTTCCGCTTGGCATTGTGAGAAACACGTCCCTATACAACACCATTATGGGGTCGTTTATTTCTGTGATTGTGCAGAAAACCACAAATGGAAACGCTATCTATTTATTTATTTATTTAAATCGAGAGGCACCCAAACGTCGTTATAGTTTAGTTACAAATACCTTATAACGCTCATATGCGACGTCCCGTGCCGTGTGCCCAAGGTGATTATAAATCTTTCTTGGTTTCTTATTTTTAATCTTTCTTCTCTTTCAAACATTATTATAGTGAAAACTCGTATTTGATATAAATGTGACATTTTTTGTTTTGTTTTTGAACACTGTATTGGGTTGGCCAAAAAGTTCATTCGTTAAAGTAGAAAAGCTGCAATATTTATGATTTTCTTATTCTGCAATGATCAAGATTCACCTCAAAGGCGACTTATTTCTTTACTTCGATCTTAACAAAGTGGCTTACAGTTATGAGCATTTGCTTGTTGAGCTAATCTAAATAAATATGGTAGAATCAAAACGAACAAAGTCCTGTCTTATACGATGCACATTCCTGATTGGAGCACTATTAAATTATACTTTCTTTTTCTTTTTTCTTTTTTTGAGGCAAAGGATTTCTACAGCAACGCACATCTCCAGGAAAACTTTCAAATTTTATTAATATTAATATTATAGGGTCGATTAAACTCCCAGATCACGATTGACCGATTTGTCATTTTACGGCTTAAAACTGTGGGTTATTTAAAGACGAAACATTTGAAGTTTCTGTGCGATTTGATCGTAGGTTCCAGATCATGAATATCGAATTAAAAAAAAAATTAAAAAGCGGGGGGGGGTTCTTTGATAAATTCAATTTTAACTGAAGAAATCAGGTTTGCATACTTAGAAAAGTTCAAATATAAAGTTATAATTAAAAAATAAAGCGTTTTATTTTTATGTAAAAATATCGCTTATACGAAATTAATTTCAAAACAGCCGCATTCGAGAAATCTTAATAAAGAAAAGGTAGCCTTCGTCAGGGATTAAATATGCGACTCACTTTAGAGAAAAGACCACCGTTTGATCCGCCATGCTTTATATCTCGGCTACAAAACTGAGCCGACATGCGCTTTCGAAGAAAGAAAAAAAAAACTCTTGTGAATGAGAAACTTCCTTAACGATGAGGTTTTATTTTGTTGTTAGATTCTTTTCATGTTTTGACAGTTTGAGATGTATTATTTGTGTGAGTATTTTTTCTTTAATAGTAATAGGAACGTTTATTCAGAGACTGCGTGTTCGTTTTGAGCATCGCTGGAATTCGAATGAGCGACTTTCTATTTTTAAAAGATTTTCAGAGCCAAATGTTAAAGAAGCACGAACGCACGAAAAACTAGATAATATATATATATATACACGCGTTTCATTGAATATGACATACATGGTGCTTTGATTTCGTTGTTTATACATTTTCTCATGTGATATTCCAAATTTTCTTTCCGTAGGATAAAGTATATAAAAACTCTACAATTGTTCTTACTTTCCGAGCGTTTTCGGCTAAACATTTAGTCATTTTCAATATTGAAATATATTAACTGTTAACAAGAAATAGATTGTTGTATGTATGTATTTATATGTTTCATTTTCAAAACACGGTCAATTTATTGTGTCCATGTTCATAGTTGATATTATGGAGTGTTTTGTTTTTTATTTATTTATAAGGCTTCCATTATTTTTAGCCTCTTTTTGAACATAAGTTGCATATGTTGCGATAAGAACCATTCCATTATTCGGGATGAATTAACCGAAAAGATCCAAAAAGGCAGATAAATGGGATAAGTAATACCTACAAGAATCGGATGCATAACAATGTCTCAATATGACAATCTTACAGCATCTTCCTCACCAAATCTGAAGATTCAGAGAAATACAGCGGCAGTGATCGCAAGCCTAGAGAAATCTTGTCCTTCCTTTATATATACGTGGATGAGTACTCACCGTCTTTAGTTCTTTTGAGGTGTTTTTCTTTAGCGGCATATCAACTTCTTATGCCGAATCTTAAATATTTTGTACTTAAATTTATTTTTGAGAGATAATAATGGTTTTAGTAATAAACGTTTTACTAATTAACCCATACCTAGCGGATTCATATATTTTGCAAGGGCCTAAGTCAGCGGTTCTTAAGCAGTGGCTCTAGAAGTGCGATACCAATTACTAGGGTGTGAGAGGATACTGAATCATTAGGGTTGGTTTATTAAGAAAACTCTAGTGTAATGTTTGGCAATCGGACATAAAATTATACATTGTAGAAATGTTACCAGCTGTTACTATGATAATAGCGTAGTTTTATCGTTTTTGCTAATATAAAAGTAATCTGGGGTTTTTGTAATGCATTATTTTGTTGTCAGTTTTGTGAATAAAGATTAAAGTAACACAATGGTTTTGTTAATTACACATGAGATCAATATTGTTTGGGTTTTCATCGATTCTGGAAAGTGGGTGGTGAGAACTGGTTGGTGGTTTGAAAGGGATGCGAATAAGGAAAAAGGCAAAAGGAAAAGAATCACTGGTTGAAGGGAATATAACGAACCCAACTGAAATTAGAACTCGGCTCTCTGGTTAACAATTCCAAACCATTTATCTATTATGCCACCCACACATCTAAACTTACAGCTGCTGGTATTCCCAAGCGGTCACCCATCTAGGTACTAAGCAAGATTGACGTTGCATAACTTCGGTGATCGTACGGGAACCGGGTACACCACCTGTGACGGACCACGTGTCATATTATTCCAACATGGAAAATAGTAGGTGGATACTGTATTCTCAAAATTACAAGAGATATAAACGTAAAACATTTGGCAGTTCGAATAGAAAAGGACCTCCAATTGGTTGTTAACTGGTGCAAGAAATGGATGGTTAACTTTAACGCCTCTAAAACTAAACTGCTCTCTATTGACCACCACAAGGATCCATCCCTGCATCCCATTAGAATGTCTGAAGACCAACTTCTCGAGAGCTCCTCTCTGCGGCTGCTCGGTCTCACGCTGTCCGCTGATCTGAGATAGAACAAATACATCGAGTCAATTGCATCATCCACGTCAAGGAAAGTTGGCTCCCTGTGCCGAGCCAAGAAATTTTCCTCCAAATCTATAAATCGACTATTCGCCCTTGCATGGAGTATTGCTGCCATATATGGTCTGGAGCCCCTGCTGTTTGCCTCAGGGTTCTTGATAAGATCCAGAGACGGATATGCAATGTAATTGGCCCTGATCTGTCATCTCGTCTGCAGTCGCTCTCTCACAGACGCGACGTTGCCTCGCTCTGTCTTTTTTACAAATACTTTCACGGTAATTGCTCCGAGGAGCTGCTTTCGCTGGTTCCTAGGCCTCATGAATTTAAACGTCCTACAAGGCTGGCATCCCGTTCCCACCCCTTCACCGTTGAAACTGTTAGATGTAGACGTCTCTTCTACTCCAATAGCTTCATGTCTCGCACATCTCGCCTGTGGAACTCCCTTCCTTATTCCTGTTTCCCTGACAAATACAATCTCCAACTATTTAAGTGTAACGTCAATCGACATCTCCAGTTGCCTTGATCTATCCACTTCCCTTCTCCACATCCTTTCACCTATCATTCCTATCTGCTCTCGCTCCAAATCTTCTGTAACCCCCTTGCCTTGATCGATCCACTATCTTTCTCCACATCCTCTCCTTTACCACTCCTATCTGCTCTTCCTCCAAACCTTCTGTAACCCCTTGCGTGCTAGTGGCTTCCAGCCTTGCTTTGGGTGATAAGCTTTAAAAAAAAAAAATGTTTTTTAGTGTCCTTTCAGGAATAGTTTTTGTGCATTTCGTGGACTTCAGTCAGTCGTCGGGGATTTTCGCAATATTGGTATCTGCAGTCATTTTGCAATCCTGGCATCCTTAGTCATTTTTGCAATATTAGTATCCGTAGTCATTCCTAAAATTTAATAAGCAGGTCCTGTCCTAATTACAAACGTTAATTTTACGAAATTACAGAGATAAGGACATCATCTAACGAAATGAGATGAAGGATATCAATTAATTGATAACACGTGCTGACTAATGAGTTACTTGGAACCTTTGAATTTAATATTACATTTTATTTAATCCCAGCTGTTCTTAAGTTAATCTTGCTTAATCCAAATGGTTTGCGATGTTTTTAGAAACTGCCCAAATCCTCTATGCCGTGATTTTTTAAAAATGTAATTGTCATACATGTTGTTCCCATGCTTGCAAAAATGTAGCTGTGGAATCGCGTGGCTTTACATTCGCCAGCTAACAGTAACATCAGATAAAAATTGCACCTGCTTACTTGGTCTAGTTTAAAATTGAGTGCAAAGCCTATTCCGGCATAACTCTATAATAATATTCTATTTTGTAATTTTTTCCATTAGAAAGTTGGTAAAATATAATTTATATTTCGTAACCTTGTTCCCTATTCATATTGAGTGGCAAAATTTCAAGAGTGGCATGTCAGAAAGAAATCAATAATGCGTTTGTGTTTGAATAGCAGATTTTGAAATTTGGATTTTTACTTGATTTCAGTCACCATTGACATAGTTGGGAAGGATGAAGCTACCTCAGACGAAAGCCTGAATATCGGACCCGTACACACACACACACACACACACACACACACACACACACACACACACACACATATATATATATATTTATATATATATATATATATATATATATATATATATATATATATATATATATATATATATATATATATATATATATATTGTGAATTTTAAAATAAAAATTCCCGAAATCGAAAAGATCACATTGTCAGAGAAGCTCTCCATATAAAACAAATGGCCATCTGGCACCCAGGATTACTCTCACATTATTTGGCAGCAGAAATAATGTTTTTTGTTTTGTTTTGTTTTTGTTTGTTTGTTGTTGTTTTTTAATAAAAAGACTCCAACTCGAATTCCAGCCACATTTCGCTTCACGAGGCTCGGAATAAACTCTACCAATATATAGGATACACGCACTACATTCCGACCAGATATCCATGAAGAAGGAATTAACAACACTCAACAAGAAAACCCCTTGAAAATGGCTCAAAAACTGGCCGAAATCACTTGACCTACCAACAATATTTACGCCCATCACCTTACCCCAGAAACGGAAAAATCTTAAGACTAGGAGAAGAACTAGTTAATAAATTCATAAATATTTCCTTATATAATAATAATAATATTATAATTATATAATTTCCGGAGAAAAATGATGCATTCCCATAATACTCAATGATTTGTCCAATGTGTTCTCCATTTTATGGCTTGCTCCTTCCATGTTCAAATTTAAATTTAATTTAAATCAAAGGGAAAAAGATTTCAGTGGGTGGTTTGTGCAAAAACAGCTTGATCTGACCCCCTTGATATGTATTTGATGCAATACTTGATTGAATGAATTGATGAGCAGATTTCAACATTGTCGAGGCAGTTGAATTGTCGTAACTCATATGTATTGTAAGGCACTACCCGCTGATTGGTGATTTCTTGCTCAACTTGACGTCCATATTGGCTCATTATGTTTTTTTGGTAATGTACTCTCAGACTATATATGTTTATGGGGTCTATCTCCAAAACCGTAGGAGGTGTTCGATAACAAAAAGACAAAGGGTACAACTTTATATATACATATTATACATATATATATATATATATATATATATATATATATATATATATATATATATATATATATATATATATATATATATATATTATGAAACGGACAAAGTCCGACAATTATTTTTAAGACATTTTTATGTTTATACATTCTTTTTATAGATACAAATATTTAAGTAAATGCTCCGTTTTATAATAAACAGTATTAAACAACATTTACCGGCCTGAATGTCCGAGAAATTTTCATAGGAAATTTTCGTCCTCCGACAGGAATCGAACCTGTATCTTATACGGAATCGTCATATAGCCTGCCATGCCTTAACCGTTTCGACCACAGAGGAGCGTTCGATTAGCAAGTTCAAATGTAAACAACTGACGTCACACATTATGAAATGGACAAAGTCCGACAATTATTTTTAAGACATTTTTATATTTATACATTCTTTTTATAGATAGAAATATTTAAGTAAATGCTGTTTTATAATAAACAGTATTAAACAACATTTACTGGCCTGAAAGTGTCCATTTCATAATGTGTGAGGACAAATATTTTCCAAGAAAATTTCTCGGGCCGGTAAATGATGTTTAATACTGTTTATTTTAAAACAGAGCATTTACTTAAATATTTGTATCTATAAAAAGAAAGTATAAACATAAAAATGTCTTAAATATATATATATATATATATAATCAAAAGAATGTGTATTTTCATCTACTACTACTACTACTAATATATATATATATATATATATATATATATATATATATTAGTAGATGAAAATGCGCATTCTTATGATTCAAATAAACATATTATAATGAAAAGCAAATAGAACTATTCACCGTGAAACCGTATGATTACTTTTTGGACAATTTTCCTTTTATAATCCTCTCTCTCCTCTCCTCTACCTCCCCTTCTCTCTCTCTTTCTCTCTCTCTTTCTCTCTCTCTCTCTCTCTCGTGATTTCTCTTTGTGCCAGTATCTCTTGTGCACACATCTGTTATAGCGACACTCTTACAAACTTTGACATTAATCGGCTTAAGTTCTTTTTTCTAACTCTAATGAAGAAAACTAATGTAAATTAATGAAAAAGATATCAAGTTTTACACGCATCATTTTCGCTTCATCTAACCAAACTCGACAGAAAATAGTCAAAGGATATGTTTTTGAATGTTACTTGCAAAAATAATGCTAGCGATCAGTACTTTCATTTGGTACTTCTCCCAGTAGAACCACGATATCTTTGGTTTAAATCTATGTAAACTTTTGACATCATTCCGGTTAACTTTTGACGACATCAGGCTCTAGTCTGACGTACTCCGCGATTGTCTTCGAAACCATCGCTACACTAATGTGTTTTATATTGTTCACCAGGTCATTTAGCAACGTCAGAATCAAACTGCTAATCGTGGTATCCAACTCATCTTCTTTGGAATGCTATATCCTTTCAGGACGTAAGCCAACATGGCTCTCCACAGCTGCCTGTCTAGTGTTGTCAAAATAGGATGACCTAAAACTGATAGAAAATGATCATGCTTTAAACGGTGAATGCCTTCATGAAATGAAAGTGGCCTAGAGTTTCCTTAAATTTTAATATCTACACAGAAGCTCGCTTTTTGGAAGTTGATTTTTGGTTTTAGATGGGTGAAGGCACAGGTTCCAGGAATTCAAACACTGCGGTAGCACCTTTCTCATTGCAGAAAGTGAGGTGGAGTCGGTGTGTTACAGCGGTCGCGGGGATTGGACAATTGTTGTCCTTGGCCCATATGCATACGTATATGCACTAAAAACACAACATTGTGTCACATTTCACTTTAGTAGAGAGGCCGGGTAAATATAAGATTTATAGGTGCGATGGATAAATTGTCGTCTATATTACACAAAAATGGGAATAATACTGACATCTCATTTCAACAGATATATTTATCAAAATTATACCAAAATTCTTTAAATACTACATAGTAAATTTATTTAATAAAATCGCCATTGGCTTCAAACACGGCCTCTAGACGATTTCATAATCTTTTTCAACTCTTCTGGACGGTCTCTTTGTGTAAGTTGGTGAATGCCGCCATAATCCTTGCCTTCAGTTCATCTTTGGTGTTACAAGGAGTTTTGTTGATCTCTTGCACAACTGCGCCCAACACACATAATAAATTAAGGAGTTGCAAATCTGGGGTGTTAGGTAGTCAGATATAAGGGGTAATGTGGTCACAGAAATTGTCTGCCAGCCATGATTAGGTTCACTTGCATAGTGCAGAGTCCTGTTGCCAGACATAGGGTCTTCCAGCAGCCACCATCTTTATCCAGAGAGCCCTCCATCTTAAAGCTGCTTGATGTAAACCTCTTTTTTTAGTCTTAGCAGGAAATTTGGAAGTTCTTTTCTTATCAGAACAAGAAAAGTATGTTTTCCGAACTGCCGTACCTTCCCAATCACCATTAGGCTCATCCAACTCTTTCCGAATCATCAGCACTGTCCTCCGATTAACACCCAAACAACCTGAAAATTTGTATTGGAGCTTCCGGTGTGAATGCCAAAGAGTACAGCATGTCATTTCCAAGTTCTGTTGAGTGTGCACGCCTGTAGATGAAATAAGCGGAGCGTCTACTTAAATGTGGTTATCTCCTAAAAAAATATATATATTACATTAAATGTTATTTTCAGGGGATACCCGTATATGAGTAGACAGTCTGTTTATTTCGTCTAACAGCCTGCGCATTTGAGATAAACTTAATAAAGAAATGTGGTCTCCGACAAGATTCGAACCTGCGTCCATTTTTCCAAGGGAACTGTTATGCTTTAACTATTCCAAGTGTGTCACAATGAAGCAATATTCTATTTGACTTAAAACACATAAACTTGTTCAATGTCGTTTTTTTACTGACAAACTTCATTGGATTTTTTTTCTTGATATCGTAGTTTATGTCTGGATAATATATTTTGATCAGTGAACTGTATAAGATATTATTCGTCATGAATCTGCGAAAAGAAGAAAAAACAGTGAAAGTAATATAATTGCATACACCGTATTTCATTTTTTTTCTCTGTCTTTGTTTGATTATTTGATGTTATGTCTCCGGAAAATTATGCTCAAAAGATGAAAGGGAAACAGTTTCAATGCAAAGATCCAAAGCATCCGAATAAATCTAAAATAATATATTAGGTTGAGTAATTTACATTTTGAGGAACTATGATGACGAATGTAACATCCTAACTACTAACCATACGTCAAAGTTAAAAATACATTTCGAGAAGACTAACATAGGACAATCTTCAACAGAAAATGTAAAGAAATGTCTAGGACAAAACTGAAAAAAACCGACTTCAAATCTTGAGCCTTGTAAAAAAACAGGTAACTTTGTGTTTTTGGTAAGCGCAATATAAAACTAAATGCATATATATGCCCAGCAGCTTAAACGTGTCCATCTACGTTTGGTATCAATGCATTTTGCGCTCGTCAATATGATATTTTTGTCCTTATCCATGGTAGCACATGGCCGAAAAGATAGAAAAATAACAAAAGAAAACATTTGGAATTCAGTTATTCTGTTCAGCACCACCGGTCATATTCGGCTGATCTTACACCAGTGGCCATATTCGTCTGATCTTACACCACTGGCCATATTCGACTGATCTTGCACCACCGGCCATATTCGGCTGATCTTACACCACTGGCCATATTCGGCTGATCTTGCACCACCGGCCATATTCGGCTGATATTACACCACCGGCCATATTCGGCTGATCTTTGCAGCACCGGCCATATTCGGCTGATCTTACACCACTGGCCATATTCGGCTGATGTTGCACCACCGGCCATATTCAGCTTATCTTACACCACTGGCCATATTCGGCTGCTCTTACACCACTGGCCATATTCGGCTGATCTTTGCACCACCGGTCATATTCGGCTGATCTAACACCAGTGGCCATATTCGTCTGATCTTACACCACTGGCCATATTCGACTGATCTTGCACCACCGGCCATATTCAGCTTATCTTTGCACCACCGGCCATATTCGGCTGATCTTTGCACCACCGGCCATATTCGGCTGATCTTTGCAGCACCGGCCATATTCGGCTGATCTTACACCACTGGCCATATTCGGCTGATTTTGCACCACCGGCCATATTCGGCTTATCTTACACCACTGGCCATATTCGGCTGCTCTTACACCACTGGCCATATTCGGCGGATTTTGAACCACCGGCCATATTTGGCTTATCTTACACCACTGGCCATATTCGGCTGATCTTTTAAGCACCGGCCATATTCGGCTGATCTTACACCACTGGCCATATTCATACAAACCTCACTCAATTGTAGCTAACAATAAATTTATTGTTTAACAGTCATTTGATAACTGAGTCCACCCATATAGTGAAAACTTGCAGAAATTGCGAAAAATGTCGATTTTTACTGATTTATTTTTTTATTTTTCGTTGATCTGTCAACACTTTTACATCCCAGGTAGCACACTAACAAATTGAATTTAAAAACTGAAAAATAATTATAATCTGAAGAGGGTCTTCATGTTGCCTGCTTTACCCCTTCATGTCCTCGGCTACCTTCGATTGAATAAATACGGACTATTTCTATTATATCAGTAACTGCATTAATTAAAAATGTTTTTTTTTTAATGAAAATACATTAAAGTAATTGAAGAAGATAGACTCTATTACATCTAAACATGATGGTGTTTTTGCTCCATTCTAATTGAACGCTTATTCTGATCGACCAGCTGGGAATGGGTGCTAGTTTATAATATTTAAATTCAGATTATTGTCTTCTTCCCAGCATTAATAAAACGTTTCATCTGGTCTTCATCAGGTTCTTGTTTGATCCTGGTAACCTTCCGGGAATTCCTGCTGCTCTAGCTTTTCATTTCTCTATTTTAGGCAGCATCCTCAACAATAAGTAAAGTGAAGTTTCGATTTATGCAGTCAAGCGTGAAAAGCATGGGCAGTCACACTGGTTAGGTTAAATATCCAAAGTTCAATACTTAGGATGATCTCACGGGACAATAGCCTAGTAGAATAAAGAGATGTTCCGTCGTTTGGGTGGCATAATAATCATAGAGCTCAACCCATTGACCGGGTAGTAGAGACTTAGAGTCGGTGGAAACTGAGAACGAGATCAGAGATCACTAGACATTGTCAGCGGAACGTGAACAATGTACCCACGTAGATTAAATACAGACTTGTTTGAAATTTCCTGAAAGTTAATTCAATCAACACGCATCTGTTGAAAACCGGAGTACACAACGGCTGAAACCACGTGATAGTAATAGCAAGAATAAGCACAGTATTCCGAGTGTAAGTAATATAAATACGTTATTATTCTTCAGAGCGGAGACAACTTTATTTGTTATTTTCACAAAGCTCTATTGGTGTACACCGAGGCTCGACAAAAGTTAAAGGAACTTTACATAGCGAAAAACTGTACGATAATATGCCATATTTATATTTTTTTCTAAAATTCTTTAAACTAGTGATGTATTTTATTCTTGAAAAAAAAACAAAAAAAAACAACACGCATGATATTTTCAAATTTTACCGACTGACGCTTAAGTTCTCTTGAAATGTTGCAAAGTAGTTGCATGATTCAGATTTTATCTTAGGGAATTCCTGATGATGCAGCTCCTGCTTTCCATTTCATATTTTTATTCAACCGCAACAGTAGTTAGAAAAGTGTAGTATCAATAAAATGATTAGAGTGAACAGGCTTAGTCATTCAGGCTAATTATTGCAGGAGGCACGTCTGATGATACACTGTTAATATATTTTCAAGGTATAAATTCAACGTTATTGTTGTTTTATTTACTTCTTCGACGATATTGCTATGTTTTTATGTTTTGGGTGCACAACTGTTCTTCTGTGGCATTAAGTGCTACGTATAAAATCTGCAGGTTCAGTTTTGTTGATAGCCATTCAACATGTATAAATTCGAATCAGTTTCCTGCTAGAGTCACATTGATATTGGTTTTTGTTTGATTTTTTTTTTTTTTATGTATATCAACTCCTTATAGGTCATTTAATGTCAAATTTTAATTTTCTTGTTGATATTAGTAATTTACTATTGCTGGTTTTATTTTTGCTATGAAAATGTATTTTGATATTTGCATAGTGTATTGATGCCAGTTTTGGGGTTTACTATTTGCCCATAGCTGGGACCCTAACAGGTGCCATCACCTCGGATCTAGGTGAACCTGGGAACAGTAGCAATTGAGATGTGGTTCCACGCTCCCCAGAACCTCTAATCTCTCGATCAGAGACTTTGCTGCCGGATGTAGTTTATCCTCATGCCCAGGACGAATTGATTTTGCTTGCGGTTTCTTAAAATAATTTTTTTTTTTTCGTGAAAAGCTAATCTTTGCAAATGTGTGCCCTTTTTCAGGCACACATGTTTAGCAACCCCCAGAAAAAAATTCTTTCACAGATTCACTATCAGAATATTTTTTTAAAATGTATAACAAATTTGTCAGTATCAATATGGCTTACAAGCACAATTTCTCCAGGCCACAGAAAATAATATATTTAGGCGACATGTCTGAAAGATTAAATTGAGTGCAAGCCTGAGAGAATTTAAAAAATAATAATAAAAAGATGGTATAAACATGAAACTAAGAATGCTATAGAGAAAGTCCAAATGGTCAAATGACTTTTGTAAATTTGAACACTCCCTATCATTCAAATTTTTTTTTTTTAAATCAGTATCACCCCATACAAGGCAGTAAGAAAAGTAGTTAGCGGTTGACATTGCATTTAATATTTTTACCTTTGGCTGGAAAGCATGGGGCCAAAGGGGAGTTCCACAAATGAGAAGTGCGAGAAAAGAAACTGTTAGAATTTACGGTTGCATCTAGTCAGCTCAAATGTAAATTGATGAGATCTTGATATCAGTGTAGTACTGCGCTTGAATTCAAAATGTCTAGGTACCACAAAGAAGAACTCATCCAAACAATTACCATGAATGTATTTATAGAAAAAGACACAGAGAGGCTACCTTACGATGGTGGGTAAGTGAATGAAGCCGAGCTGCCAAATCAGGACCGATAATATTGCTGATTCTTCATGGATTTCATCAAGGATCTCAAGGTAAATAGCAGGGGCACCGGATCCTATGTGGCAGCAATATTCTCAGGCTTATAGTTATGTAAGATAGATTCTGGGGAGCTTTCTTAGCATCTGATCTAGAAATGGATTCAATATAGTCTGTCCACTTCATGTCAGCTGAGAACGTTAGACCGAGAAGGTGCAACGAGTCACTTTCCTGGAGGTTAGCATCAGCCATTTTGTTGGGAAGCAGAGAGGGTCTCACATATGACTAATGGAGAGAAGTTTATTTTTTTGTTAAAAATAACAAGCCATCTTTTGCCCCAGGTAACAAAGAATTTTAGATCGCTTTTGACATCGGCAGCCATTTTAAGTGATCGGCCTTACTACTGAGGTAGGAGTAAATTTTTGTGTCATCAGCGTAGATACCAAGTTGAGAGTCGATGTTAAGGTCATTAATTAAAATTAAAAACAGGGTGGGACCAAGGATGGGGACAACCGCGTTAGTACGAATTGATGTAGAGGAGTGGCCGTTCAGTATAACCTTCATTTCACGATTTGATACGAAAGACTTGTTATTTATAAACACTAATGTTATTTAACCTCGCAGTTTTCTGCTGTTAGCAAACATTATATTTCGAATGTTTGTTTCCACTGTACCCCAGGTCCCTTGGGGTATAATGTCTAGTGTTACAATGCTAGACTTATGGTAAGAAATTTAGTTTATTGTATGCTAAACCTTGTTTTCCGTAAAAGTCAAGTTTAATGTTTCATCAGCCGTCATTACATTAACGCCTACTTTGATTATTATTTTCAGTAATAAAAGAGAAGGGAAAACCCTTGTCTTGTTTACTGACACACTTTGTTTTCCTTCTTTCTTACTAAAATATTCAATGATAGTGCTTACCTGTATTGTTCTTATCATTTGTCTGGATTTCTATGCAGATATGCAACGTTATCGTTGAACAGTGTTATGCGAATTATGGCTTATTCAAATCCAGACTTCACCAGTTACTGTCATCGAGTGGGTGGGTGTTTGGCGTTGGTGTTTTTCCTCCCACTTGGATTCTATATTCCTGCGAAGATGTAGGAGACTCTCATTTTTATTCCCTCCAGGGTCGTTGCCTATATATATATACTTGTCATCTGGTTTCTCCCACGAGTCCAAATTCTAGTAGAAGTTGGGTTGAAAACGTACTTAAATGTCAGGAGCAGCCGACAGTGAAATCTAGTGAAGGTTTGGATCTGCCTTTGGGGGGCTAGTAGTAGAAGCATGAACGCTTCTCAGAACACTACATCTAAACATTTTCAAGTCTAAGATCAATCGTTATCTACCTACCATACTCTCCTAATCTTAATTTCCTACTTCCCCCTCTTACGTTCATATGACGCACCTTATTCCGTAATGCTCTACTTTGAGTGATTTTGAACCTTGTATTGACTGAAAAATAAAAAAAAATAGAAAGAACGTTGTACTAATTTCGCTTGCACATCTCTCAGGCCATCTAAGAAAACTATTTTGCTAATGAGGTTTTAAAGCTAAACTGTATTTATCAAATGCACTTTGGATGGTAGCAGAATATTGGCATATGACCAGATGTTCGGCCTTCACTGTGGCCATTATCAAAAGACAAATCATAGAATTGTTCGAGCTAATTGTTAGCTATTATGGGTGGATGCGGTGACCTCATAGCCATGGTTTCTTGCTTTATGTATAAATGGTGATGTAATCCTCCTTGTTCCGTTTATAAATCCAACCCTTTCATCTGGTTGGTAATATGTTGCCAATAGTGCTAATTTTTATGTTTAAGGCTTAAGTGTCATAGCAAACCATTTAAGGAACTTCGCCAAAACAATATAAATTCGTCAAAACGCTTCAGGTCACGGATAA
>OZ038503.1:50528715-50576215 GCA_964036315.1 Acanthosepion esculentum
TTCTTATAATCTGAAAGAAAAATATCTAAATTACGAATATTAATATTACTAAACAACATAAAGACGCAATGCTTTTATACATTTTGTTCAACATTTTCAATTAAAAAAATGGACAGAACTTTCGTTCTGACCTGATATTAATATAGGAAATAAACAAAGTTGGGCAACTGAATGGAATATATGTACAAAGAGGTTGAATCCGCCCAGTTGAGAGCTTTATTTCAATTTGAACGCATTGAAATAGATACCTATGTAGATATGAACAGGATGAGATAGATTAAGAGATATAGATGCGAAAATTCTGAATGACGAAAAAATCTATGAACCTTCGAGAACTTGATAGCATATAGATAGATGTATATATCAGAAAGATTTTCTTTATTTACAAGATTTTGATTGAACTAAAGACTTGTGCAGCGTATGTAGGTGTAGTTTTGATCTCTGGGGGTTAAAAGGTATTGCCTGCATAAAAAAGCAACAATAAAAATCCATTCTCTGTTCCTCATCAAAAACTGAAAACTGACACCGCTGGCAGAATGGCAAAATCAGTCATCATTGATAGATCGATAGTCAAAGAAACTGAGAAATCGATGAACACAATAATGAGCAAAGAGGACAGTATGATCAATACAATTTTACATACAACTTTCCAACACAGCTATCATTGCTTTGACAAACTACTGAATGAAATGAATCATTATGATGGCCATTGATACATAGGAATCCCATATATGCTGGTGGTACAATTGTATATGGCTGCACCTCGAAATCTCTAGATGACCAGATCCTGGCCGCTGATCTCTCCCCTGGCCGAGCTCTAACAGGGTGAGGACTAACTGAACATATTTAATACCTCGCAAACCAAATTAGTAACGTTCCATCATCACCGAACGGACCCTGAATTTTCATCTATCGCGATGAACGGGTACCTCCACACCCCAAAGTGGCCCTGGACCTTGAACGCCTATTGGGACAAGCTCAATCCAAAACTTAAAGCCGTAAGCTTCAATATGCGCGTGGTGTAATGGATAATGCCTCAGAATTGTTAATCGAAGAGCCAAGTTTCAATTCTGGTTGGGTTCGTTACATTCAATTACGCGCAAATACTCTTGGGAATCCCCCTCTTCTCCCCCATCTATGGGCTAATTAGTAAGATTTGTAACAATGAAACCATTATTATCTTCAAAGAAATTATGAACTGCTTTCAAAATATTTAAATTTCGGCATTAAATAACCCATAGAGGTTGATATGGCACTAAACAAATATAACCAACCAACCAGAACTCATCTGGTTTAGGGCTACATCACATTGAAACACGACCCCTGAAGTTAAACTGGAGTACTTTACATTATTAAATACATTGTTTCAAATTATTTTACATTCTAAAAAAATATAGCTAGAATTTTGATTATAATAAGTTTTTGATTCATTTTAAATATAGTCTTTGAGACTGATTGATTTTGATAACAATAACAGGCTGATGACATTAAGCTAAGAATGTAAAACAATTGAAAGAATTTATATTATGCTTTAGCAACAAAACTAGGATGCTACCCGTGGTCAACCCTGACCGAGCCTGGTCAGTACCTTGATGGGTTACTCCCTGAGAATACCAGGTGCTATAAGCTTCCATGTGCGGTTGGTGTAACGGATAATGGATCTGTTGGCTTCGTTAAATTCACTTACGCGGAAATACTCTTAGGAAATGTAAGAATCCACCACTTTTCTCCCAGGTAATGATTACTTAATAAGATTTGTATCACTAAATCATTATTATCATAAAAACATAATGACAATGTATAATATTTTCTGGTTTTAAATAACCTGCAAAGAGTAAAGTCGTAGTAAACGAATCAATCAATCAACATACGATCTATCGCAAAAGATGCCGGAAAAAAGATCGGTTCTCTGTACCACTCAGTAAGTACCTGACTCCTTCTACTATTCACAGGTCAGGCTGAAAATGGGGTACTGTTGCCATACATGGATAGAAAATGACCAATTTTCACTTTCCAGTTTTAGTGTCTATAAGCGTCTCCGCGTCCTTGTGAGTGACAAATTATTTTATTGATACTGGGGTGAGCCTATTGTCTGTTTAAACTGGGTCTTGCAATTGTAAAGCAAGATAGAATGAGTCCGATTTATATTATAGCGATAGAATGTTACGATAACGTTTCCATCATATTTTACAATGAATCGTATCTATGAATTCCTTTTGAGGTCTCGAGTGAATATATATATATATATATATATATATATATATATATATATATATATATATATATATATACACATTTCATTAAAAACGACTGACAAGGTGCTTTTATTTAGTTTTTGATATAATTTCTCGTGCGATCTAATAAAGCTTACTAATAAAAACAAACAAACCAGCACTTAATAATATTAACTTTGAACATGGACATAATATCTTGATCGTGTTTTGAAACAGAAAAATGAATCACTTTATAAAACACACATATAACAAACTATTTCTAATTTGTTAGAATTAGAAATAGTTTGTTATATGTGTGTTTTATAAAGTGATTCATTTTTCTGTTTCAAAACACGATCAAGATATTATGTCCATGTTCAAAGTTAATATTATTAAGTGCTGGTTTGTTTGTTTTTATTAGTAAGCTTTATTAGATCGCACGAGAAATTATATCAAAAACTAAATAAAAGCACCTTGTCAGTCGTTTATATTTCAACTGTTAGGTTGAAATATAATCCTTGAAAATGGCTAAATGTATAGCCGAAAGCGCTCGGATAAAAAGAACATTCGGACAGTTTTTATATAATTTATCCTCTGAAAAGAAAAAATTATTAGATCGCACGAGAAATTATATAAAAAACTAAATAAAAGCACCTTGTCAGTCGTTTTTAAAGAAATGTGCATGAAAGAAGGTTTGCTGCCTAAATACACAAATATATATATATATATATATATATATATATATATATATATATATATACAGACATATATATATGTATATATGCATAGAATACATACAAACATACACACTTATATATGTAAGTATGTATGTATGTATGCTTTATTACTCCCAGATGCAACGGAATATTTTCTCTTGAAATGAAAGCCGATTGAAACGTAAACAAATGTATATACAGTGAAGATAATAAAATCCGTTATTCTGATCTTATTGGCTTGATATTATAAACTTTTATGAAGTCTGCTCGATCAGATATTATGAAATTTATTTTGGAGTATAAAAAGAAAATGCAAGGAATTAGCACAATTGGCTGATCAGAGGAAAGAAATTTTAATTATATCAGACGCAAATGTTGTTATAAAATCTTTCTATGGTTCGATGAGTTAGATTTGAGCTAAACATTGTGATTGCACTCAGAGTTTGCATTGATAAAAGATAATTATTTCTCAATATCTATCTCCATAACACTGTATGTGATATACCATTGTTACAGTGCATGTTCATAACCGTCTATATTTTTTGTTTAAATAGTCATCCCTTTCACTGTATCAGGTATCCAACAATCGTAAGTAATGCCATGTCAATTATAATCTCTCTCTCTCTATGTCTCTCTCTTTCTCTCTCTCTCTATGTCTCTCCCTCTCTATATCTCTCTCTCTCTCTCTATGTCTCTCTCTTTCTCTCTCTCTCTCTCTCTTTGCCGATATATGTGTGTGTGGGGGGGTCAGTGTGTGTTTAGTCATCATCCACAGACAGACTGTTTCGCTGTATCCCAGCTCATCAGTGTAGCTAGATATTCGATCGCTTCAGCAGACCGGGCAGAGAGAAACACACACACACACACACACACACACACACATATATATATATATATATATATATATATATATATATATAGATATATATAGTCATCCACGGAGAGACTGTTTCGCTGTATCACAGCTCATCAGTGTGACTAAACATCCGGTTGACTCTAGCTAGGATCGAACCAGGCTGAATTGGCATCAGTCGAAGATTTTACCCGTAAGCCGTTGGCGTACAGTAGAGAAGAAGGTGAATTTAAGCGTATTTATTTTTAGATAAACACACAGCGACTGAGAGAACTCGATTCGATTTACCGAAGAATCATGTAATAGTGACTGTTTACAAACCCACACTTTCTCCCCCAGTGAGTTCAACCGACATAAATTTTTCAGGAGCATATATATATATATATATATATATATATATATATATATATATATATATATATATATATATATATATATGAATATCTTCATATATAGGATGAGTCGAGATCAAAAACAGATGAAATATGAATCTGAGTCCAACAGTATGATAAGATAAAGGACAAATATGAAACTTTTATCAATCTAACATGTTTCATTTTTATTAAAGCTTCATGAGAGACTTCATATATATCTATCTATCCATCTCTCTCTCACTCCATATATATATATATATATATATATATATATATATATATATATATATATATATAAACCTGACGATTGCACTAGCATGAAACAGACTGTCGCCTCTAAGTGCTGACTTCCATGTCCATATATATATATATATATATATATATATATATATATATATATATATATATATCAAACAATCTGTTCATCTCTATCCATCTATCTGTCTGGTCCTTTTAACGATCTAGCTAGGTAGCCATGCTTATATTGTGTGATAATTATGTCTTTCCATTCGGCGTGGGGTACACATCTTCGTTGTTATACTTACACATTTATCACCGTTACACTACCAAATTCTCTTAGAGTGTCAGCCATTGCGGTTTGATTCATTGGAAGAATAAGACAAACGACGAAAACATCAATAAGACTGTTGAGTAATTTACCTGATGAGATTTATCTCCTGTAATTATTGAGAATGAAATGAGATCTATCTACCTCTGTGTTCTGAATGAAGTGTTCGCATCAAAAGTCCACGATTCTTACGATATACGACACATAACAGGCACTGGGTACACTGACAGTGATTTTGAGATGATAGTCACAAGATTAGTGCACCAGTTTCAATGCCAACGTCTGGATATAGATATCATTTTGTTCATATTTGTATAATTATATCATTCTGTTCCGATCTATCTATCTATGCATGTATGTATCTATGTAACTATATATATATATATATATATATATTGTCTGAATATCGTAATAAATCTTGAAATTGTCATCATACAGTATGTAATCCGATGTCTACACTGTCTACATCTCTCTCTCTCTCTCTCTCTCTCTCTCTCTCTCTCTCTCTCTCTCTCTCTCTCTCTCTCTCTCTCTCTCTGCGTAAAAATCTTTGGACTGATGTCTCACCCAGTTGCTCACAACACTTTTGACTTCATCGTCACTTTTAAACTTCGTGCCTCTCGTGAACGCTTTCAAGGGACCAAACAGGTGAAAGTCTGAAGGGGCAAGGTCTGGGCTGTAAGGGGGATGAGGGAGCAGTTCCAAGCCCAGCTCGTTAATGGTCTGCACCGTTTGGGCTGCTGTGTGAGGCCTTGCGTTGTCATGATGCAAGGTGACTCCTTCTGACTGATGACCCCTGCGTTTGTTCCAACAGATAAGCTCAAAGTCCTTGCAATGTCATCCACTGTCAGCCTTCTGTCAGACTGAATGAGGTCATTGACTGATTCGATCACCTCAGGAGACCTCACTTCTGTAGGCCTCCCAGGCCTGTCTTCATCCTCAACACTGCTCTGTCCTTCTTTAAACAATTTAGCCCACTTGTAGACATTTTTGGGCTGAAACATGCGGCACCATACACAGTTGAGATTCTCCTATGAATTTCAATTGGTTTGCACCCTTCAGCAACCAAAAACTTGATAACTGACCACTGTTCAATCCTGGAGCATGCTTCTTGGTCGGCCATCTTTGTTAATCGCCAAAACTCTCAAAGTTTTTTCAATCTGCAAAAGAAATTAAATCCATGTGAAAAAGAAGTAAAACAAAAAAAATAAAAAAGAGTAAGCTTCTATCTGTATTAGAAGTCCTTATACCGAAAAATTCACCTTATTTATTGAATAACCCTCGTATATATATATATATATATATATATATATATATATATATATATATATATATATATATATATATATATATATATATATATATATACATACATATATATATATATATATATATATATATAGGATGGTAAAGAGTCGGTTTACCCATTTCCACAAATTTCTAAATAACATAACTTTTATTTAATCATCGTACAATTATAATTTCAATATCACAGTTACACTTTCTTTATTTTCGTCGGTATTCACATGCTTCAGGCGCCCACTTCTTTTTTAACATCTATCTGTTTTTAAATCATTTAGAAATTTATTATTACTGGAAATGGGTAAAGAAACTTTTGGATATCCCTATATATATATATATATATATATATATACAAAAGTTTCCCAGAAATAATTCTGAAAATAAAGACAAATTGGTTTAAAAATGACAATTGGATAACATTATTAGTTCTTACCGACGCGTTTCGTCTTCCGACTTTATCAAGGCAAGCAATAGCCAAGATGTATTGTATATCAAATATTTTGTAGTCATAGTTACATCAAATCCATAATTTTAAAAAGACACACTCCTGTGTAAGCCTCTTTCTGGATATTCATATTGGTAACTATGACTACATAAACATTTCATTGCTTGCCTTGATAAAGTCGGAAGACGAAAATCTTTTTACGAGTGTTATTTTTAAAACAATTTACCTTAATTTTCAGAATTATTTAACTATATAGTTGACATAAAAACAAACTCTTAATAAAAAGGCAATTTCCAATACCAGTATCCAGATAGAGGCTTACGCGGGAGCGTCTCTTTTTTAAATTATGGATTTGATATTACTATGGCTACAAAGAATTTCACTCTCATTGCTTGCCTTGATATATATATATATATATATATATATATATATATATATATATATATATATATATATGTGTGTGGGGGGGGGAGTAAATTAATATTTAAATTATCTTGGATTGGGACTGACTTATGTATTATATATTTTGAATAACATGCGTTTATGGATTTCACCGTTTTCTTTTATTTTTTTGAATCCTACTCACTTTCGTTTATTAATATCCTCTCACGCTTATGAACTTGCCTGAGCGCCCCTATACCAAAAATTTTGAAAGCAAATAACATTTGTATATAAATACTTATCACATGATAAAATTCTCATATTTGCGTTGCTAAAGTCCCATTGAGGGCGAGAGTTAAGTTTTCCTTTTGTCTTTTTTCATATTTTCCTTTTACAGATATACTCATATATATATATATATATATATATATATATATATATATATATATATATATATATATATATGTTAACCTCGGGTCTTGGAATGTAAGAATCCTCCAAGACAATGATTCTTCTCCAGAGCGTAAAACAACCCTCATCGCTGATGCATTAAACAAGCACAGTATTGATAACGAGATAGTTAACCGAATATCAAAGGCAACCATTGCCTTCGGGAAGTTTAAGCATCGCCTGTAGGATGTTCGTGAGATTTCACTGAAAACGAAAATCGGTGTCTATCGTGTAGTCATTTTCACCACACTTCTTTATGGGTCAGAATCGTAGACGGCATAGAGGACGCACATCAATGATCTTGATACTTTTCATAAGCGCTGCCTTCGTTCAATATGCGTTTGTACACGGCAGGACAAGGGCACCTCGAGGCGGTGTTATGGTTAGCAAGCTTGTCTCGCTAGAACAATTACCACTGAGTAGTGAGTTCGATTCTCACTGGGTGCCCCCTACTTTCGGCCTTGTGCCACATCTAAGCTACGCTTGGAAAATCACTACACGGCAGGACAAAATCTCTAACTCTGATCTTTTCATCAATTCGGGCCTTCGGTGGTGTCGAATCCTTTCTGATGCAATCACAGTTCAGATGGGCTAGGGATTTCATGTCAGAATGATGCCGAAAATCCTTATGTATAATCAACTTCTTCAAGGTAAGAGTAATGTAGGCCGTCCTTGGTTACGCTGCAAGTACAAACTTTAATACAATTTAAATGCTGCAAACCTCCCTATAGAGGAGTTCGAACTTGCTGTTGATAATCGAGCAAACTGGAGAAACACCTGCAACCGAGGTATAATTAACTTTGAAAAGAATCGTCTCAACGATCTGAGAGAATTAAGAACCAACACTAAATCTCGGATTAATGCATCAACTCATATGATGGTCAACTCTTCAGCCTGTCACTCGTGTGGACTGGTTTGCAAATCCCGTGCGGGATTGTTGTCACATACGAAACATAATCATAAAAAAATGAACTGAAACCCACTCTTAGGAAAGTCCATCGTATCTATCTATCTATCTATCTATCTATCTATCTATCTATATATATATATATATATATATATATATATATATATATATATATATATATATATATATTAGTATTAAAGATATTAATATATATATATATTAGTATTAAAGATATATATATATATATATATATATATATATATATATATATATTAGTATTAAAGGCTTAAACACTAATATCCCATGGAATATTAGTGTTTGAGCCTTTCATATTATATTCTTGCTTTGTCCTGTACATTGAGCTCTACCTGGATTCTGTTCACTTGTAAACATATATATATATATATATATATATATATGTGTGTGTGTGTGTGTGTGTGTGTGTGTGTGTGTGTGTGTGTACTGAGAAAAAGAGTAGGGATATGTAAAATGTTTGTGTACTATTTCTATTTGGATTATATAGATTTATATATGGATAATATAGACTAATAATGTCGACACTCCAACCACCTGAAGAAGGACGGAGTGTACAACGGCCGAAACGTTGTAAAAAATATGGCGACAAAGATGAAGACAATAGTCCGAATAATGTAAATAGTGTATTAAAATATTGATTTTGAAAATCGAATTGATAAATCATTGACTATTGTTACGTAAGTTCAACGAGCAACTTCATCTTTGTTTCTTTATAAAGGCATTTTAGACATGTTGGTTTAGAATGTAGACAAGAACAAACTTAGTATAAGCAGTATTTTGTTTTGTCACGAGGGAAGATATGTAGAGAGATATTTCAGATCGCTGAAGTGAAATCAATCCATAGATAGCCAAAATAAACAATCTAAAGTACACTTGTAAGTAATTTTGAACTGGAAATACGCGAGTAAGTGAATGATTATGGGGTCGGAAATTGATATCGGCAAGCCGATTTCAATTTCCGGGAGCTTTTGCTGCATTTATGTAGCTTCAAGCTAATGCCCTTGGAAAACATGAATTTATTCATTCGTTCACACCGTCTACAAATTACATAATAATGTAGTATGAGCTCTTTCGCATTTAGCGGCAGGCAGTCTAAAAGTGTTTATTCGCTACTATGGAGAAGGCAACAAGAAATAGCTGCAATATCCTTCTCAAGAAAGATAGTAAAATGTTATGCATGGCCCCAAACCCGTTCCGAAATAGCTAAACTCTCAGCTTTATACAACCAGTTTCTTAGATCAGTGGTTAAAACGGCTTTGATCGTTACGCTATGGATCTTGGCGACGGTCATTGCCTTTTTCGAACCTCAGGAACAGGAGATACAGAATCACAAGCAAATAATTGTGCCAGATAACAGGAACAACATCAGTTGAGAACTTGCAACACCAGCAACAACTAAAATGGAGAGCAGATAAATTATGATATAATCAAGATGTTGATGATCCAACCTACTTCAAGGTTACGCTGCATCACGTTGAAACACGGGTCCGAGTACTATCTCTGAAGTTAATCAACGTCTAACTTGGTTAGTACCTAGATACGTGACCGCTTAGAAATACCAATGTGCTGTAAGCTTGGAAGTGCGGGTGGTGTAATGGATATTTGATCGAAATTTTTAATCGGAGAGCCTAGTTCCAATTCCAGTTGGGTTTATTATATTCACTTATACGCAAATACTCTTGAGAAATGTATGAATCCACATATCCCCCAAGCTATGGGTTAATTAGTAATACTTGTATCACTAAAATCATCCCACAAATTCTTACAATCTAAAAGTACATTGGGGGTGGGGGGTTAAATAACCTGCAAATATTTGAAAAACCGTAGGAAACGAATCATCAATCATAAAAAGCGCATTACTTAAAACAAAGACTTAGGAAGGAAACCCAGGTCAACACTGGAAAAGGCGATAATACCTACTGGACTTAAGAAAGCTATTTAGCTGAAAAATCTTTTTAAGAGAAAGATTTTATAAATTCCGTCCAACTGTGGTACTGACTGCTCGGTCAATATAAAAAAAATGGCTGTCATTTCCATTGGCATCACTCTAGTGGAGTGAGTGAACATTCATGGATAAGATAAAAGAATTCAGTGGCGAGACATGACTGGTATCGTTTGGAAGAAACATGGAATATTAAAAAAAAAACTTTCAAACTGAAATTATTCCGTATGTAAGATGAAATTGATATAGTTACATTGAAAGCCAATGACAACTATATATAGAGAAAAGGTAGATATATAGATGAATCGATTTCACAATTCAATAAGTGTAACCTGTGCCATTTTCAACGATTCATTGTTATATATGAAATCTATCAGATTACCTTTCACTCTGGTGCCCAGTTTATAACCCAGCTTCATTGAACATAGACGAATATTACAAACTCCAGTGAACAAAAAACTTACGATCATTAGGCAAAGCCACTTCGTCGACCTGTAGACGTCATATCCTATTCAACAGAAGCAAGTTATTTATTAAACTTTCCACCGACTCGACGAGTCGATATCACTCAACCCTCGGTACAAATAACAACTAGATCTCGCCACATCACCCAGTGTCCTTGTCGTTAGCGCATTCGGGCAGTCTGGATTATAACAACCTCAGTTCAATGAATACGCATTTCTACTTGATTCATTTCACAATATAAGTACATAGGTAATCCAGTGTATGTGTAGGTTGGCTGGGAAATTAAATCCGATTAACGGTGTTGTGTATGCTGCCTGGCTTCGACCTACAGAGATGCCTCTAAATATCTTTCAATATGTGTCAGGGATTTAGAACGTCTGCTTCTATTACGGACGCCATCTTTGTCTCTCCTTTGTGCATAGTGTTGCCACACGGCCCAATGTGGTTCATTTGTTAAGGCTGCAGAAGCATTGCAGTTTCCAATATCAGCATGAGGAGACGCCAATATATTTAGAACGATTCGCGTCTGTCAAATGCGGGTCTATTAAAAACATCATTAATAAATGATTTAGAGTCGTTGATACTTTGGTGATCATTGTTGTAAAGTTGACAAATAGCTATAAGCCAGAGGTTATGCTTAAAGATTCAGTCCTATACACACTGTGAGATCAACAACTGTGCAACTAAAATAATTTTACTTCTAGCGTTATTATTCTCACAAACCAACAAAACATTTTTTATGGTTTCGTCGATATACACTGTCGTGTGTATATGTGCTGAAGGAAGTGCCCTCCAGCTATCAACCATAAAATAGAGAAGCAATGATCTCAGACGACATGGTATATTATACCGGATCGACAAATAACAATAGTTGAAGTATTATTTGCATTCAAAAGAGAAAGTATTTTCAAAAAGTCTTATGCCACATTCAACCTGTTTCCCACAGACACAACTTTGCAAGTTTATCGCTAATCTATCGCGATTTCTATAGCAAATGTTCAGAAGTGCTTTATTCTTTAGTCCCACCAGTTCAGACTTTCATGCCAATTCCACGGAGTTGAATCATCCTCATTTCCTCCGTATTCCAAATGTAAGGAGAAAGTTCGACTCAAAAGATATTTTGTAGAATGGACAAATATTCAGATGGGTTAATTTCTTTAGTTCCATCAGTTCAGACTATTACATCTAGGACTGGCCATGCCACTTCCGCGAAGCTGAATCACCGTCATTTCCTCCGTATTTCAAATGTAAGAAGAAAGTTCCACTCAGATTTGTTTCCCAGGAACACTTGAGATATTGACCTCTTCAAGTGAACCGTCAATCGATATGCGTTCTTCTTTATAATCTTAATTTTGTATTACCTTCTATTTTTATCACATTTATTCATCATTATGTTTTTTTGACTTTTACCCTCTATGCTTAGAGATTGTCAAGCATTTTACTGGGTGCAAATTAGTATAAAATATATCTCCTTAATTGCAGCACCATTGAATGCTGCTAAATATGCACTTCAGTCGATTAAATGGAAATTTATTTTGATAAAAATTCACTAAAATATTTTAGTCGTTCTCTTTTGTAGCAACAGCAAGCATGAGTATGTCATGCTTTGTAGACGGGATGGGTCGAATCACGCTCATTTTCTCCGTGTTCTGTGTGTCAGAAAAAGACATCTTTTTACGAAGAATATTTCGCATGGGAGTTTGCCTCAACTCAACAATCAGCTTCATTTCCTAACAACTTCTTATACATTCATGTCACACAACTCATTCATCATAAGCGTTTTAGTAGAAATCATCTGCTTCCAATTGTTCATAATCGTTTGTACTTTTACTTAACTATTTATCGCTCTTTAAGGGCAACACACTTGTAATGTACCTATGTTTGTTTATGACTTCTATCTATCTATCTATCTATCTGATTCTTTTAACTATCTAACTAGATAGCGATGTTCTTATTGTGTGATGAGGAATTTTCTTTATTCCGAGTAAGATACACACGTTAGTAGTTATACACCGTTATATCCTCCAGACTTCTTCGGGTGTCTCTAGTTACACACTGGTTCAGTGGAGGAAAGCAAGAAATGATAAAAACATGAATAGTGAGTATTACACGATAAGAGTTATCTCCCCTAAGTATAGGAAATATAATGAGATGAATCTAGCCCCGTGTTCTGAATAAACTAATCGCTTCTCGAGTCTTGTATTGGGTCAACTTCAGTATAAATGAAAATTATCTTCAGCGCATTATTTATGTTTTCGTTACGGTGGAAAATAACTTGGAAGGAAGTTTAATCTGTATCAGATCGATAGACAAGCAAGTTTCTTTGACACTTGTATAACTTTTGTTTTATCTTTCTTCATATCTTTTTCTCAGAATTTAATGTTCTGTAGATGAAAAAATAAATCAAATGAGTATTACTTTAAAAAAGAGACATTAAAATTCGAATCGGGCACCAAGACGCCATTGTGTTTTTGATGTTGTTACAGCAATGTTACATCGAATTCATTCTATCGCTTACTTTGTTAAACTCGTCAGGATACTTTTTTTCTTAATCCTTATGAAGAAACATAATAGATCGACAGATATGCTGTGCCAATAACATCAACAACGCAGGGGAGATTACTCGATTGTTCGCAAAGAGATTTCCCTGGTTACATCATCTTTCATTATTAAATCATCAAACTTGTTATTGCCTTTCGGCTTTATGCATGAACTGAAACAATAGCACCAAACTCGACTTCCAAATCATCTCTTCAGAAACGTGCATAGATGAACGACAGAAACCTAAAAAAGAATCTAGAATGAACCACTTTGTAAATATGAATAATGTTATTTCTAAATAACTAATGAATAAATTAGATAATATTTTTTAATCGGCATTATCTCATGCAAAGCTGTAAAACCACTAAGACACAAGGGGTTTTGCAGTACGTCGATGAATTAGGAACAGGAGCATTAATAATGAGTGGGAAGAGAAAAGAGTAATCAGGAGGACAGTGGATTAAATTTTCATCTAACACACACACACACACACACACACACACACACACACACACACACACACACACACACACGCGCGCGCGCGCGCGCGCGCGCTCACACACACACACACACACATATGTATATATTTGTGTATTTAGGCAGCAATCCTTCTTTCATGCACATTTCATTAAAAACGACTGACAAGGTGCTTTTATTTAGTTTTTTATATACTTTCTCGTGCGATCTAATAAAGGTTTTCTTTTCAGAGGATAAATTATATAAAAACTGTCCGAATGTTCTTTTTATCCTAGAAAAAGAACATTCGGACAGTTTTTATATAATTTATCCTCTGAAAAGAAAAACTTTATTAGATCGCACGAGAAATTATATAAAAAACTAAATAAAAGCACCTTGTCAGTCGTTTTTAATGAAATGTGCATATATATATATATATATATATATATATATATATATATATATATATATATATATATATATATATATATATATATATATGTATGTATGTATGTATATGCAACAAAAAATCCAAAATTACCTCATGTGGATATAATCTATTCCAGACTAGCACTGACATATGCCAGTCTACCTCAGCTCAAGACTGACTGTCTCGGAATGGGGCTTTTGAATTTAGTTCAGATAGCAGTCGGTGAAAATTTGTTGCCAAAACCTTTAGTTGTATGTAAATGATAATGGATTATATTAAGTGATGGCGGATTTAAAGACAAGGCAATTTAAAGTTAGAATAAATTATCTAAATAACATATTCCCAAAATCTGTATGTAAAAACGAGACACCCAATAGAATAATACAGAAATTCAAAATTAACCTACAAAAAGACTAATTAAACTTTGAACCTGGTAAGTACTATTTCATATGGTCATAATTAATAAGTAAATTGCGGTGCACATTCTATGAATGATTCTTTTCTTTTCTTTATTTTGATTTAATATATGTATGTTTGTTGCATTATCAACATCTTGTATCAATATTAGATATTTTTGTTATTTTTAAAGTTACATTTATTGGATTTTAAAGAAGGCTTTTTATTATCAGCTATAAAAAATGTTAGCTTTACGTTTGCTCATCTTCCTCCACATCCCCTTAGCTTTGTATAAAAGTTACATAATTATTTTACATGGTTGCCACTCACTTATAATTTGTATTAATTTCTTGTCTGCCACTCATGGCCTTGTCTAATATTATATTTCAAACCACATTTGAATGATAAAATTTCTCACTTTGTTTAGCTTTGACTGACACTTAATTGATTAATCAGGTAAAACCACAAGCCTCATTTTAATTTTGATTGTTTGAATTTAATATAGCTATGTATTGCTGTTTAGTCGGCATTATCAACATCTTGTATGAATAGTATACATTTTTATTTCTAAAGACATAAGTTGTATTCACTGCTTTCTTAAAGAAGCCTTTTAATTATCAACTACAAAATCTATGTTACAATTCGCTATACGTTTGATTTCCTAACCCCTCTCCTTAGATTCTTATAAAAAATTGAACAAGTTTATTTGTTCATAATTATGATACAATTTGTTACTCACTTGTAGTTAGTATCAATTTCTTGACTGCCACTTATGACCTAGCCTAGGATTCTATTTTAAACCACATGTTAGCATGATCAAGATTCCCCTTTTTTCTAGGTTAATTTTGAATTTGCCATAGGTCTGGCTACTGATTGGTTAATCAGGGTAAACCCACAAGCCTCTTTTTAATTCTGATTTGTTGTTAAAAAATCGTAAAAAGTGGGAGGTATTCTGCTTATACCCACCAGTTATTTACCATCGCCTGAAAAGGCACATCTTTGTGCTGAAACATTAAAGCTATTGTGTAGCGATTTTCAACATATTTTAGTTTTAATTTACCATAATAAATAATTGTAAATCCTACTCTGTATTTATTGAACTCTTTAAAAATTAAATGCTACAGACAGTGGAATTATACTCCATTTGTTCTAATCCCATAACAGGATATATATATATATATATATATATATATATATATATATATATATATATATATATATATATGGGTAAAAATCAGTGGGTAAGAAATCAAAGTAGATACTAATAATATAAATATTGAAACTGATCCACAAAGAGAGCCCAATGTACTTATTATAGAGCATATAAATGAATTGCATAAAAATGAAACTCACTGATACCCCACTCTCACTACCTACGTGTCTATTTTCCTTTTCTCTCTATCTCTCTAGTAAATGTCATTTCCCTTATTTGTTGTTTGTTCCTCTTCTTTCCTCTTTTTCTTCTTTCTTTACTTCCTTTTTTAATTTTTATTTTTCAACTTTTTGACAAACGTTTTAAGATTGACAAACCCATGGAGATTATCCTGGTGGTGAGCGAAATGGCCATAAAAATGGGGTACAATTGACTTTCATTTTTATGTAATTCATATATATATATATATATATATATATATATATATATTATATATATATATATATATATATGTGTGTGGGGGGGGGCTTAAGCAAATATGTGGATGTAGATCCGTCGGTATGATGAAAATGTGGAAAAGACAAAGCAAAATCCGAATATGTGAGTTTACTATTTTGCTTTGTCTTTTCCACGTTTTCATCATATACATATATATATATATATATATATATATATATATATATATATATATATATATATATATATATATATATATATAATTATTTATTTGAATATTACAACATAAATATGTTATAAAATCACGACAAAAATAGCCATTTTGTTTCAACACTTCTGGTGTCTTATCAAGTGATGATATAGAATATAGAATAAATGGTTTTAAAAGTTTCAAATTAATTAACGATCCTTAGCTAGGAGTAAACGCTGTTACATAAGCTAGAATGACCAATCAAAATACAAGTATAGGGTGATTCGAAAAATTTGACAACTAAGCAAGGTTATCATAGATATTAACATATTTATCTTGTAATATTCAAATAAATAATTATATCTGCTCTACTCTGTATTGAGCACTCTTTAAAGAATAGTAATTGTTGGTTATTGGAATTCACTCCGTATATACCAATCCTAAACTTGGATATATATATATATATATATATATATATATATATATATATATATATATATATAACTCTCTATCACTATATATATATATCACTCTCTCTCTCTCTCTCTCTCTCTCTCTATATATATATATATATATATATATATATATACAAATACAAATACAGAACTCTCTCTCTCTTTCTCTTTTTTTTCTATCTCTATACATATATATGCAAATACATCACTGAAGATTACATTTCTGTTTAATCAGTTTTAAATGTAATCCGCCCCGTTCTGTACAGTATCGTGTTTTTTATCCGTTTCTTTTCTCCACCTGTCATGACACATATCTCCTGTATTAAATAGCATTATACTATTCCCTTGAGTGGAAATTCCCTCAGAAGTTAAACTTTTGACAGAATTTTTGGACGCTTTTCTTTGATCGTCTTAATAGTGATTACCGTCAGTTCAACCTAAGAAAGGGGAGATAAGATTTGTTCGCCGAACGACGGTTGATCGAACCTGGAATGAGAAAAAAATATTCGGAACATAGGTAGAGTATAGCCGAGCCTGGTTAAAGATAGGAAACAGTCGACAATGATAAATGTTATTGTTCATGAAAACCATTTTTTCATGGGTCTGTAAATGTCCACTAATATACACCAAGAACAATCAATAACCCGAGAAGCATAATAGAGTAGCTGCATTCATTGAGATTTTGCTGGAACTGTGTTGATATATATTCGTACACTGACCTGCCGAACGTATCGTCTGTGACCACTTTATTTTGTTTTACTTTTTAAAATGATGTTCACTCTGTAGAAGTCCCAAGAGACACTCGTGGTAGTGAGTAACCGAATATGAGGCACTCTAAATAGGGATATGTGGGGAAGATAACCGTTAACCCTAGACTTGAACAGGTTAATATTGTAGTGATCAGGGAACCATCCTCCTGATAGTCCGTTTCACAAAGCAGCGCTTCGTAAAAAGAAGCAACCCTTCTTGCATCTCTTGCAGGCCCTCCTTCCTCATTATGTGTCTCAGAAACTTCAGCTGCCTCTTCCTGATATTAAGTATAATGCATCCTCATTGTTTACAACCTTTTTAAAATCTCATCGTTGCTCACCCGCTCGGTCAGTGATATCCTTAGCATCCTTCTGTAGAACCACATCTCTGACGCCTCGAGTCTCTTCTTCATCTTTGAGGAAATCGTTAACATTTGCTGCAGTAAAGAAGGACAGATGTCACACGTAACAGTACAGTATTCTTTTCTTTGTTACCAAAGATAACCTCCTGTCTCGCAGTACTCTGTCCAGCTTTTGGAATGTGTCCTTGGCCATCCCAATACACCTACAAATCTCAGTGTCGCTCTTACTGCCCTCTGTCAAGACGCTTCCCAGATATTAAAACTTACTCGTGTGCTTGATTCTAGTGTTCCCGATTTTCAAATTGCATTTCGGGTTCATCCTCTTACTGACGACCATGCACTCCATCTTCTTGTAATTTATGGTTAGTCCCTTCTTCTCACTCTCCGTCGCTACCCTCTGTAGGATATTTTGTTGACTTTAGCCTTTGTTATCCTTAAGATGAATCAACCTGCACTCACCAATGGAATATAAAGGTAATGAGGGTGATTCCCTACAACTGGAGGAAACAAGAAATGTGGTACGTCGGATTACTTTCATAGAAATATTGATAGATCGAGAGGCTTGCGACGATTCATCTGTGGGAAACTGAAAACCAAGAAGCTGGAAGAGGGTTCTACAAGCCAGAAGTGGAAGATAAGAAATTGTTAGCATAGAACTTCTCAATCTAGAAAGTGACTGAATTAGAGATGCCCGGTCAGGACCAATGATACTGCATGTTTTCCTTAGGATTTTTTCAGAAATCTCCAAATATATATAGCAGGAGCACCAGACTATATGTAGGAGCAATATTTAAAGCCTGGACCAATGGTATACTTGTAAATATGTAAGCTAGATTCGAGCGAGAAAAATTGTCTAGCACGACGCAGAGAACCAACTTCACTAGCAGCGGCCCTAGCAATTGATTTGACAGAATCTTCCCATTTCATGTCAGCAGATATCGTTAGTCCGAGAAAATGCAACATGCTACTCTCCTAGAGGTTAGCATTGGCCATGCTGACGCAAGGCAGAACGGGGTCATTTAGTTGATTAATAAAGAGCAGTTTCGTTTTGGAGAGCAGTTTCATTTTGGATGCCTCAATTAACAACAGAATGTAGGTCATTTCTTTGATCAGCTGTCAATTTTTACCATATCTAACTGATCAGACATACTCTTAGGACAAGAGTAAATTGGAAATGCATTATATTCTTAGAATAAACCGTAGTTGTTTATTTTCATAAGAATCATCAAATAGCATGCTATGCAGAGTTTTTGTCATTGACGTGTTCACGCGGACCAGTTACCTAAAATCAAACCAGATGAACACAGCCTACACTATTATAGTGCCACCACCAGTCCACATAATTTTTTGCTGGTAACTAGTATTCATCACATCGTGGAGTTTACGCTACATCTCAAACCTACCGGAAACATTGGAACCATGATATCAAGCCACGCCATACATTGACATCTCTCCAGGTTCCAATAGGCGTGTTCGGTGAAGTGTTGTTTTCTACTTAAGGCTCTTCAGCTTCCATACCCCATGGAAGCTATACTGAACAGCCGAATATGCATCTGGTAACTCCTGCATTGAGTGTGAATATAATTTTTTACGCCAATCTCTCGTGTCGGATTCCAAAGATAATTCCGATAACGTTAACAAAAAAATTAAAATAAAATAAAATAAAATAAAACCTTTGAAAAACCATACCGCGGTTTGGCCCAAGACTTGTGAGTTAAATTTTGGAAGGCGGAAATATTTGAAAGTCGACGAAGGTTGCGCTAGCACGAAGTCATAAGCCATCTTGACCGACGATTTAAATGTGATAACGCCTTTGAAAGTGCTGATTATAACAGATTATGCGGTGTCTCTCCTAGAAATTGAAAGATGGACATAGTTACAGGATAAGTTACAGACGGGCTCCGTGACAAGCAAAGGACATTTTGAACCTTTAATATGTGCTACTGGGTACAACGATGGGCTCTTGCACATATGTTTATATAGACATTTTGCCTTGTTTTTAGTGCCAGGAAAAGTTTGTAAAAGTATTTTTGATACACACCCGTGTATATATATATATATATATATATATATATATATGTATACAACTACACACACAAACACACTCACACACACACACACACACACACATATATATATAGATGTACAGAGAGAGGGAGAGAGAGGGAGAGAGATCACTTCGATGTAGTGGATTGGGTAGCTAGCTTGTCTCGCTTCATCTGTTATGATTTATTACTTCAAGCCATGTAATCTTAGTAAATCACCATATATATATATATATATATATATATATATATTAGTAAATATTGACATACGCTAAAAGTACGAATCGGAGTTTCATGTTCAGTACAATCTTCATGTACTTATAATGGTGATGGATTATTTGTTACGATCATTAGCATTTTATAATATTTTATGTAATGTAATATGTAAATTTATTAATATATAATTTATAGCTATGTATTACTACGGACACTGTTTTGCTGACAGAAAAAATAATTAAAATATTTATTTGCAAGTTTATATATGCGGGTGATCGGACGCATGTATGGTTGCTTGTCTCTCTCTCTCTCTCTCTCTATCTATCTATCTATCTATCTATATATATATATATATATATATATATAATTTTTTTAATTTAAAATTACACTCTTCAGTAGGCGCTGGATGGTGTCGTCAGTGATGTAATTTGACTTGGTCCATCGGGAAGTTTCGGGTCTTTCAACATCATATACCCCATCACCAGGTCGACCCAATCAGGGGAGATCAAACCCTGATACCCCTCACAATCAAACGCTAACAGCTACTCTGGCCCTTTTAAAGAATTAGACAAAGAAAGACCACGTTTTCCGCCGCCCACCCAACTGGGTGTTTGTAACAACCAATCCGCTGCGCGGACTATCTTTTAAATGGTCCGCGGTGAGGACTGGCTTCTTTTCTGTATATTTAATTATTTACAGTATTTACATTAGTCGGACTATTGTCCTCATCTTTGTCGCCATATTTGTCACAAGGTTTCGGCCGTTGTAAGCTCCGGCCTTCTTCAGGTGGTTGGAATTTCGAACTGAACCCTTTATTTCGATCACTGGGGTAGACTGTTCTAGTTCCACATGTTTGATGGCTGTCAGTTACCATATATCTCCTGCTAATTTTCCCTCTGAAAGTTCTCCACTGCCTTAACCGGGTATTGAACTCACACTCTTTTGGGTCTGTCACTGGATCTAACGAACGCCTTTATCCACTGTGCCATGTGTCCTCAAGACACACTCTTAATTATTTAATTGTATATTATTTTCTATATTAAATATTTAATTGTATATTATTTTCTATTTTAAAAATATGGTTCCATCGCTACATAGAAATTACCATGTTTCAAAACTGAAACAAAAATTTTAAATTTAAATTATAAAATTAAATTTAAAATCCATAGCTCCCTTCCATTCTCAAGCGATTTTTGGAATAATTATATTATTATGCTCTACGATTTTGTATCGAACACTGATTTTTTTAAATAAAAATAATTACTAAGCACACCGGATTATAAGTGTTACTGTTCTTTCTTATTATATATATATATATATATATATATATATATATAAAGACATGTCTGATTAAATTTGGACAAATTTTGTCAAATGATTAAATAATTTAAACAAGTTTTGACAACACTTGTCTAAATTATTCAATGAGACATGTCTTAATTAAAACTGTTGCCAAAATATACGCAATTTAAATATATATTAAATATAAATATTTATATGTATATATATATATATATATATATATATATAGAGAGAGAGAGAGAGAGAGAGAGAGAGAGAGCGTGAGAGAGATTGAGAAACAGAGAGAGAGAGAGAGGTAGGCGGGCAGATAATTCGTGTGTTATTTTTCTATTGGTCTGTTACTTAAGGCTGAAGATTAAGCCTATCTCAACAATTCTTTCAGTATTCGGATGATGTGATCTTTTCATGCATAAAGACCCCGATCGCCCAACATTATTCATCGAATTAATACTTTCATTAGGCCAAGATTAATCCGGTTGATCTCTCCTAATCTGGGCCGCTAAACGCTTGAAATGCATCAAACAGAAACAATCAATGGTGGATTCAGGTTAGACAGGTCGAAAATTGATTTTCTGCCCTCCCCCATCAAGGACAAAGACATCAAAACAATAGAGATCACACTCCTCAGGCAAAGAAGTATATCCGTCTAGGAAGGAAGAATGTGAATTGCTGGCTTCCTAAATTTATCTGAGAAAGGACAATAATCAATGTTTCACTACTTAACTGGATGCTCTAAATCCGATATTATTTGTGCGAGGCTTCCGTTTACCGGGCACGCTTCGAGATGGCATCAGGAAAGCAGTAGTACTCAAGATTTTCTTTTTCTTAACGAAAGTTATGATAATCTTTTGTCTTTAGTTTTCGTTGTATTTTTTATTATGATTTTTGATTATTTGAAAAAAAAAAATTATTGGTTCAGGATGGTTTCTCTACTGATAAGATTCAATTTTTCGTTAAAACAAAGAAAAGTATGCTGGATTGCTATGTGATATCTTCTTGTATGACAGTGTATGCTGGACACTCGTCGCATAGGTGAAAAGAAAACTAGTGGCAAGAGAAATTATGTTATACAGTAGGATACTGAGAATTCCATGGGCCGACATTATAAAGCAACGTGGAAGTATTAAAGAAAAAGTTACCCCCACACACAAACATATATATATATATATATATATATATATATATATATATATATATATATATATATATATTAAAAAAAGAGAGAGAAACCGCAAACGTTTTTGGTTATAATGTGGATTTTTTTTAGAGTATATATTATATTTTAATCTTCATAATTTTGCTACACGTGTTTCCGGTTGCGTGACCTTCTTAAGGCAAATTAAAGGAATCAATTTTTAAAGGAATCAATTTTCCTTATGCTCTTGCAATGTTTCATTGTTCATTTTCTCTATTTGTAGTGAGGCTTGATCTCATTTTTTAATTGTTGGCAAAAATGAATTTCTGCCAAAGTGTTAATAAAATCATTAGGTTTGGTCTGGGGGGTGGTGATGATATACGTGTTGATGAGAGATGTTTTCCTATTCCTACATGACCCTTGAGACTGTCAAATCTATTTCCATTTTTGTGTATCGTGCGTGCGTGTCCCCGTTAGCTTGCGCATGAATCAGTATACACACGCACACACACACACACACACACACATATATACACGCACACACCCACCCACACACACACCCACACGCGCGCGCACACACACACACACACACACACACACACATATATATATATATATATATATATATATATTTAACCAAACCTGTTTGAATATATATATATATATATATGTGTATATATATATATATATATATATATATATATATATATATATATATATATATATATATATATATATTCACGGATTAATTTCTTGGTAGCCTTAGAAAATTGGTTAAGAAAAATATCAAAACTTTCTTTCAAATAGTTTTTATTTTCACAAGTACTTTCAATCTCATCTGAGACCATGTTCAGGTTTTAAAATCTATTTGAAACAAAATTTTTATCTATTTCTTCATCAATTTTCTAGCGCCACCAAGAAATTAATCCATGAACTTGAAATGATCACAACTAAAATATATCGACATGATACGTCTAAATTATTTAACCAAACTTGTTTGAATGAAAATATGCTGCCTAAATACACACACACGCACACACACACACACATACATACATATATATATATATATATATATATATATATGTATCATCATAATCATCATCATTATTTTAGGGAGATACTGTCAGACAAAACCAGCATACTTGCAAAATCAAATAGTAAAAACTGACTTATGATCCTTGAAGAAATACTTATAAAACAAGCACAGCCATCAATAGATAAAAAAATTACAACTTAAGAACCCGCGTATTCGAATGTATATAAACAAAATTAAAATAAGCGTGTCATACCTCGCTTACCTCACAGCACTTTTTTCCTATGTCACAACACTCGTGAGTTATAGGAAATTCACTAATTGTCTCTACCTACCCTGATGATGACTTAAGAAAGTCGAAACCATAGACCATGTTTCTTATTCTTTTGTTCAGAAATCAACTTCGAGCAATTTCTGACGGAATTTCCTCTTTGACTGTGTAGGATTATTCGTAATTTGGAAAAGTCAACCATTAAAATTAATTCACACAAGATATCTGTTTTCTTTAATAATATCTGCCCTAAAGAATATTTGCCACCTAAATACATAGAATGTGTTGTCTTCCATGCATTATTGAAGCCAGAATAACCCATCTTCTATACTGGCTCCCAGCCAGAGCTAGGAAACCATGTCTATTCTATTTCACCCATAGGCCCCTGGCTTCAATTTAAACTAATATCTTCTCTTCTTCTTACGTCTGAAACAGAATCATTTTGGAAAGTGAAAAGGTCAGTAAAATATGTTGTAAGATTCAGCCCCAAATCTCCAGGAAAATATTAAATTTATGGGAAAGGGTCACAGTATACAGAAAAAACAAAGGTGTTGCTAGTTTATCTCATATTTTTCTGTCCTCCGATTAAACTGACCCCTTATTGTTTCATTCATTTAAGCTATAGAAAAGTTTAATTTTTCAATGTGAACCTTTCACAAAAATATGTCGTAAAGTTTCCTTGTTTTCACCTGAAACCAACAAAAATACTAACTTTAAGCACAATGATCACAGTGTACGAAAAAAAAAGACATTAGTGACAAGTAAAGGTTATAGCTTAATCTATAATTAGGGAAGCGAAAAAGGAGTGATATATTCATCGCTTTCCAAAGTGATTGATTGATTGGTTGTAAAGAAGTTTTGGAGATAATAACGGTTTAGTGATAGCAGTCTTATTACTTAACCCATAGCTGGGAGGAGAAGAGTTCAAGCCTTCCCCTAGAATATTTGTGTGTAAGTGAATATAACGAATTCGATAGGATTTGAAAGTCGGCTTTCAGATTTCCAATTCCGAGCCGTTATATATTACACCATCGTACATCCATACTTTCGGAAGCTGGTATTCTCAAGCGGTCACCGAGGCTCTACATTGCTTAACTACAACATGATAGGGTCATAAGACTAAATTCAATAGAATTTAGAATACCGTTGCCACAGCGTGGGAGGGCCATGTAGATTTCTACAATTTTTACATATTATTCGTAACACGCCTTCACATTAATTCTTCAGGTATTTCTATGAACGTTTTCCATAGTTTCCTAAAGAAAAATTAGGAAAAAATGAAAAAGTGGTTAATAATGAAATATTTGGTATAGATTGAGAGAGTCATTGTTAATTTGTTTGTCCAGGATGTTTAATGCTTTATTTTGCTACAATGGAATCTCTTTATTGAATTAATAAAATTAATAAAATATATTAAAATCTTTACTTCTATAACGTGACTTCAGGCCGAATTTCTTTCTTTCAGTTTTTCCTTTTTTTTTTCTTGCTTACTTTTTGCTAATTATATCATCACTACATTGCTATGAAAACTTTTAAAAAGTACATTTTAAAAGTATATAGAAATAGATACGTCAGGACTCCGTCGGTCAGAGTTGACCATGGGTAGCATCCTAGTTGTCTGCTTAGCTGGAGAATCGACGTCTGTGACTGTAGAAGCCGCAGAGGTGTTCTGTCTCTGGTCTGTTAGAGCTGTCACTTTGCCTTTACGGACACACCTTTCCGTGGAAACTTCTGTCAGCTTCTCCTCCCCGGACTTGAGGTGTTTGGTCGTGGTTCCTTTCCATTTGGCTCGCCTCGGACTCTTTTTATGCTCACGACATTGCAGTGCCGCAGCTGTGACCGCCTGGCGGATCTCCTTCCAGAGGCCAGCTCTCCATACAGGAGGTCTTTGGGGATGCAGCCGTTTGACATGCGGTAGTCTGCGCTGTCTGAGCAGTGTGAACATGTTGTACAGACCTGATCGAGACAGGACCTCAGTGTTTGGCACCTTGTCTTGCCACGCTATTCCCTGGATGCGGCGGATGCTTCTCATGTGAAAGGTGTTCAGACGCCTTTCTTGCCTGGCGTACGTGGTCCAAGCCTCGCTGCCATATAACAGTGTGCTGATAACGCAGGCGTTGTACACTGCGATCTTGGCAGATATATAGATACAAATAGATACAAATATATATTTATATATATATATATATATATATATATATATATAGAGAGAGAGAGAGAGAGAGAGATAGATAGATAGATAGATAGATAGATAGATAGATAGATAGATAGATACAAAAGTATAAAACAAGGGTAGCAAGAACAATGATAAGAAATATACGTACCGTAAAGTGGCAGGCTGAAACCAAATAAGAAATAGAAAAATGCCTCGCAGTTTATCACTCCTCGCCGTTCAGTGACAACCGAGGACAATAAATATGTGTATAATGAATGAAAACCGAGGAGTACAAATTACAACCAGGAAATCAGCATTATGAATCACAGACTGATTACATTTAGACCCAGTAGTTACCGCTTCTGCTCACAGAGGGATGGTCGCTTAGACTTAATATAAATGAACACAATAATTCTCTAGTATATCTGGTTTCGATTTGCTGGTTATGGGTATCATCCTTCTCTTTGTTTTGTATCATTGTCTATATTTATATAAACTTTTAAAATGTGAGTTTTTATTGGCTTAAATAAAATTGTACACCCTCCTAATTATTTATTTATTTTTATTCATGGTTTTAAAATGATTTATAACTGTTTTTGTTTGTTTTAATGCTTCTTTTTCTTGTTTATTCATTTTCTTTGATTCTCTATTAATTCTTTTCTGACTTCTTTTTAAAAGATTATCGTTGCCTGTCCCTGATAATTTTCGCTTTTCTGAGTCATCCATTTTTTCTCATTCATTATCATATTCTTTTATCTCCTTACACTTCCTATTGTTGAGCATTCCGTGCCTTTCATTTTCTTCCGGTTTTTCTCTTACCCTCTGACCAGGTCCCTCCATCTTGACTTTTTACTCATTATTCATTGCTCTCATCGTTTTTCTTCCATTTTCTTGATTTTTTTCCCTCATTTTTGTTAATCTTAGAATTTTCTCCTTTTCTTTTTCATTCCTGTTCCGTTTATATAATTTACTCCAGTCGAATCCGTTACATTCACTTACCTGCTAATACCCTTGGGAAAGGTATGAATATCTTATCTTCTCCCCCACCTATAGCTATGGGCAAATAGCATGACAGACCGGGTTCTATAGCCTTGGATTCGTAACACGCCTTCACATTAATTCTTCAGAAAGCAATGGTAACCTGCTGCGGGAAAAAATCTGCCTCGTCAGTGATGTATCGAATTGTGTATTATGGCACATAACTAACTGAATACTTTCCTTCCTTCATTGATCCTTTTTCTCTCTCAGCCATATGTTTCTTTTCATCATCTTTCCTTTTCTTTCTTTCCATCACATTCTTCTTTCTTTCTTTCTGTCTTTCTTTCTTTCTTTCTTTCTTTCTTTCTTTCTTTCTTTCTTTCTTTCTCCATAATTTTTCCTGCCTTATCCAATCTTGTACTTACTGCAATGCTCTGTAATTTCTTTTACTATTTTCTCTTACGTTTCTAGCATACGAATATTTTGCTCAGAGATCCAAACAATAAGACTTGGCCCAATATCGTCCACAATCTCTTTTTGAAATGTCTGTTGTGGAACGGACAAAAGCGGATAAATACCCCAGACGTTCAAGAAGGCATTGAAAATATTCACTGAGCATACAATGTGACTAACGAACGCTTCAGCTAAACGATAAACACAGATTCAACATGACATATTTTATTCAAGATGCTATGAAGGCGTCGTAGGCTTCCATCACACATGATAAAAATAGTTAATTAAATACGTTGGGTATTTAGAAAAAGCTTGAATGGCGATATTCAGGTTTTTATTTTGTTTTGTTTGTTTAGCTAACGACAATCAATATATTTCCCATCTCATATGAAGTTTGATGTTTTTGTAATTATAAAATGATGAAAATTAAAACCATTGAAAGAAGACATACTTAGTCGTATTCAAGGTGAAATCATATTTACTGGCACGAATTATTTACTCGAAACACCAGAGATAGATATGGTAAATAAACAATAAGAAAGAGTAACGTTTTATTCAGATTGTGTACTCCAAAAGGAGTCTAGATTACATAGCTATTCATAAGGAGAGTTTTATTAATGGGGAACTAATTACTTTCACTTCAATTAATTTATACTTATTCCCAAACATGTTTGGGAATGGAGCCAATTACTGCAACCAACGATTCTCATAACCAATAAGGTCACCACTGCGAACATAACACGTAATGAGATGTCCTGACGGATCTCATCATACCCCAGGATGTTTTTTTGAATTCAGAGTTTTCCTTATAAAAGACTGGCTGCCACCTAAAGGGGTGATTCACTAGTAAGTACTACTAGCTTAACACATACCCGGGGAAAGAAAAGTTAGATTCCCACTGCTTCCAAGTTTATTTGTACAGAAGTGAACGCAACTAAATTCGCTCGCCGAATTTTTCTTTTCAAGTCTCTAACCACACATCAAATGATGCCCTAGATAAAATGGTAACCATTAATATACTAAGATTGGTTTGTGTGTTTTGTTTGTTGTTTGTGGCATTCACATTCTTATGGGTCGTTTAATGCCGAAATTTAATTTTCTTGAGAGCCTTAATTTCTTTTTGCAAAATATATATGGCTAGTAACGTTTTATTCAGATTAATGTTGCGTACTTCAAAAGGAGTCTAGATTACATAGCTATTCATAAGGAGAGTTTTATTAATGGAGAAGTAATTACTTTCACTTCAACTAATTTATACTTAATTCCCAAACATGTTTGGGAATGAAGCCAAGTATTGCAACCAAAATGACAAAAGCAGTAAAAGCATTACTATTATAAAATGGTAAACAGTGTGTTTTCCCAAAACTCAGTCGTCTGCAGTAGGACTTAACATCACCAAGAGCACCGGAGGCGAATATATAACCGCTGTCGCAGTAAGGGAAAAACATGTAATAAATTTTGCATTTGTTTACTTATTGCGGAAAGCGTCGGTTTTGGCAGTTTTATCTTCTGTTGGCGGGGAAAGTTGAACTCACAGAGAACTGTCTTCAGTGTTTTTGAAATCCGTGAGACGTGAAGTGACGGGTGTACCGATTTTGAAGGGGATTAGCAGCGTTCTATAAATGTATGTCATTCGAAATGATTTACTGTTTGAAATAATTGTAGATAACAGTGAAAATAAAGAGAAAAAAGTTAAAAGTATGGCAAAGAAAAGAATAAGAGCCGAAAATAATCAATGATGAGAAAAAAGTGTAACGGGGAAGAAAGTTGTTTAAAGAAACGAGAAAAAAGGAAGAGAAAAGGAAATTCTAAAGAAAAGTGCATAACAAATATGGAATGAGAAAAATGTGCGGGAAATGTACGGAAGAAGAGAGATATAGCAAAGAAGGAAGGAAAAAATGAAGGAAAATAAAGAAAGAACCAAAAAACGACACAACGAGAAAAAGAAAGAAGACAATAAAAGGCAAGAAAATAAGAAAGAAAGAACAAAGAAAGGAAAAGGGAATACAAGACAAGAGATTGAAAGGATGAAAGAAAAAAGAAAAAGTTAAGAAAAGAAAAAAGAAACAGAAAGTTGAAAGCCAAGAAAGTGAGCAAAAAAGAAAGCAAGAAAGAAAGACAAATAAAAAAGAAGGAAATAAAATAAGGAAGGAACAAGGAAAGAAATCGAAGGAAAAGAAGGAATGAAAAAGGCAAGGAAATAAGAAAGAAGGCAAGTAAGAAGAAAGAAAGAAGAAAAAGCAAAAGAAGAATAAAGAATGAAAAGAGGAAAGAAAAAAGAAAAAGCTAAGTAAAGAATAAAGGGAGAAAGATGAAAGAAAAGAAATCAAGCAGAAAAAGGATCAACAAAGAAAGAAAAAGAAAAAGAAGAAAATAAATTAAGGAACGTACAATGAAAGAAATCGAAGGAAAAAGTTAAGAAAGAAAGAATTAATGACAGAAGGAAATGCATAAAATTAAAGAAAGACAAAAAGAAAGAAAGAAAGGAATAGCTCATCCACATTCAGCAAAAATATAAGAAGGAAGAAAATGTAATAAAAAAGAAAAAAAACAATAAAAGAAAAAAAAAGAAAATCTATAAACCAAGATATAACCAGGACAAGAAAGAAAAATAATGAGTGACTATACAAAAAGGAACAACTTAGGTCACGAGAAAAACAAAAACAAAACGAAAGCAAACGAAATGCAAGGAAGAAATCAACAATGGCGTGTGAGGTTTGATAAAAAAAAAACACAGAATTAATGAGAAAAAAAAGCATAATTAGAAAGAAACCCGAAAAGAAAATAATAAGAAAAATATTAACATAGAATCACAAGACAGAGACGCATTTCAAAAGAGCGAATAAATATCTGAAGAAAAAAAAATGAATGAAGCGGTTAACGAACACAATATTTAATCCTGAGTGACAGTCGGATGAGAAGAGCAACATCATTTATAATTGCCACCCTGCTCTACATAGAGACAGCCGTCAAAACTTAACATAGAAAAACAATAATATTTTTTCGTTCTCTTTAACACAAATCTACCTCCACTCTTTACATCTTTTAACTAGGTACTAGTAGTGGTAATAGTTATTGACTAAGCACAGATTAGTTTAAGCACAAACCTATAAACAAGGGACAACGAATGAGGATAATATTCACTATATAAATCCAATGATCTCCAAGTCACGTCATGTCACAAGTCTCATGACCAATAAGGTCACCACTGCGGACATAACAAGTAATGGGTCTTGGGCAAGATGTCCTGACGGAGCCCATCACACTTCAGGCTGTTTTTTGAATACCCGGTGGAAGAAAAATTATATTCACACTTCTCCCAAAAATGAACGCAACTAAATCGGCCAGAATTCGAACTCGGCTCGCCGAATTTTTCTTCCCGAGTCGCTAACCACGCATCAAATGATGCGCTAGACAAAATGGTAACCATTAATACACTACAATTGGTTTGTGTGTTTTGTTTATAGTTTGTTTATAGTTTGTGACATCCAAATCCATATGGGTCATTTAATGCCGAAATTTAATTTTCTTGGGAGCATTAATTTCTTTTGCAAAATATATCTTGCTTGTAATTTTTTAATATGAATATGCTGGTATTTTTAGTATACACATGTTTATACTTTCATAGTGTTTTAACCCCAGTTTAGTGGCCAATTTTGCTATAAAATCTGTTGTTGGTAATTCTACTATAAATATGTACTGTTAGTCATTTTACTATAAATGTGTATTGTTGGTCAATTTTTTATATAAAAATGCATTGCTAGTATTTTATTATAAAAATGTATTTTCATACTTTCATAGCGTTTTGTTTTTGTTTAGGTTATCACTATTTCCCCCTAAATGGAAACTACCGCTGCTAACATCCCGATTCAGGGTGGACGTGGGAACAGCAGCAAATAAGTGGTGGTTCTACGCTCCTAAAAACTTCCAATCTTCCTATCTTTAGCCTTGCTGCTAGATATGGTTTATCGTCATACTCGGGACTATTTTTAAGTTTCAAGTGTGAGGGTCAGATCTAGATATCCTCAATCGGCGACAGTCTGAACGGACCTAGTTACCCAATTTGAAGGTATTTCTAACTAGGTACCAAGTGTTTTTAATCAAAACCGTTCACAATATCATGCTCATTTGGCTGTGATACTTGTACCTGGTATACCATTATCAGATTGGGTGTGACGATGTGTATTTCAGGTTTCGTATATTTCGGCACTTGCATCACTTTGACGGCATGTTGGTCTCTCGCTCAATAATAATAATAATAATAATAAGTTCAAAATGGAGTTTCAAATGGGTGCAGAAATACAAGTAAAGCACTATACACCGACTGAAGTTGCAAAATATTTATAGAAGAAAGCAAATGCAACCGACCTGATACAAAAATAATGGCAAGATAAACTGCTTCACGGCCAATACCAAACAATTTGATGTACATAAACCCCTTACCCATCAGTGGCTAAATAGTGCAGGGTTAAAAGCTAAAACCGAAGGTTTTATCCTTGCTGCACAGGACCAATTCTTGTTAACTAAAAATTATCAAGCTCTCATATTAAAATAATGTGTTAGCCCGAAATGCAGGTTCTGTGATAAATATCCAGAAACAACTGATAATCGTGTATCAGGTTGCACGGTATTGGCACCCACTGAATATAAAACCAGGCATGGCAGAATGGGCCAATATCTGCACTGGAAAATCTGCAAAATCTACGGGAAGGAAACTGAAAGAAATTGGTATGAACACCACCCAGACCCGGTTACGGAGATAGGACCTGTTACAATTTTATGCGACTACACAATACACACAGACAGAACAATTAAAGCTAACCGTCCAGATATTGTTATTAGAGACCTCAAACAAACAAAATTGGCTCCTTATTGATATGGCAGTCCCTGCGGACTGCAATGTATCTTTGAAGATCTTCAAAAAGCTATCAAAATACAAGGACCTTGAAATCGAAATCTCAGAAATGTGGCACATGGGAACAACAACAATCCCTGTTGTAGTTGGATCCCTCGGATTGATTGGAAAATATTCCAGTAGACTCATTGATGGGATTCCTGGAAACCGATGCTTTAAAGAAATACAAAAAAAATCTCCTCACGAGTACAGCCCACACCTTACGAAGGGCTTTATCTATGTAAAATATGCCCGTGTTTTTTTGTTTGTTTGTTTTTTTTAATTGTGTACACACCAGAAATCAAAGGAAATATAATAATAATAATAATAATAATAATAATAATAATAATAATGATAATAATAATAATAATAATAATCCAACACTTAGAGAACAGTGCGATTTAAAGAAAATAGAAAATACATCATTTGACAATGTTCAACAATATTTCGACATCTAATATACTGTCGACATATTGTTAAATATTGTCAAACATTATGTAATTTTTATTCTCATTTTCTTACATCGCGCTATTCTCTTACGTGTTGAAAAATATTGGAAGAGTTACGTCAAACATTTTTAATAATAATAATAATACTTATAATAATAATAATAATACTTATAATAATAATAATAATACTTATAATAATAATAATAATACTTATAATAATAATAATACTTATAAATATGTATATTAAGTAAGTATTATAGTACAGATTTATAAAAACAAAGCGAGTTTTGTTACATTCGACTATCTGGAAGAATGGATAACATAAAAGAAAAAATTGATTATAGCTATTACGTTTTTACGGACAATATGGCTTCTACATTCATAATTCCATTTATTTATAGGTTTTTATTTTTTATGAAAATGCATTTTTTGTCGGTCTGCAGACATCTGCCTTCACCTGTAACTTACTCTGATACATGAAAGTAAAGGTTTAAGAATTTAAATGACTGAATACGAACTCGGATAGAAAGGATTGAATAATGTAAACATTTTCGAACTAGTGTAGAAACATTCCTAGAGATGAAAGAGTTATTTAATGAATATCAATGAGTAAGCCTGAGCTCAGAATGATTTTTTCGCTATTTAATCATTCAAATTACACCAATAAACAAACCATCGTCAAATCTCTTGATACGCCGTCCGGCAAAACATTGCGTGAACTATTATCTTGCAGACAAGAAAACATTTTTGGCAAAGAAATACAAGAATTGTAAATATCGTTTAAGACATCAAATCTGATAAGTAATCATACGATTCTCTGTGTCTTTTCCTTTCAAAACATGAGCGGTTATAGCACTCCACAACATCCTATGCTCTGAAGCTCTTAGCTATTTTTGCTTTTTCACTATCCTTCCCAGTCCTCGTTCTACCATCCCTTTGCACGAGTTTGTTAAGAAGGTTGCACCCTTTTTTCCTTTTGTTCTGTTTACCTTCACTATGTCCTGCGAGTATCAAAATCTCAAAGCCCTCTTTGATCATCATATCTGTCTCTTTATAATTCTATCAAGTGCCCTTTTCTGTCGTTTGCAGCTTCCTCGTTGCTCACGAGTTCAATCCATCGTAATCTAACCCTACTTCTGTAGAATCATATCCCGGTTTCCTCAAGTCTCCTAATCATCTGCGAAGAAATTTCCGAGCGTTCATAGGAAGACTGATACACAGATCCGGGCGTATTATCACGAAAGTTGGTTCACTGTATTGTGCCAGACAATTTGTCTCGCCAAAATCTATCTTACACATTTATAAGTCTACCATTCATACGTGCACTGAATCGAGCTATCATATCTGGTCTGGTGCTCCTGCTATATATCTCGAGACACTTGGGGAAAATCCAATCAATTTTGCCTGGCCATCTCGACCATTAATTTTCCAACCGCCGTGATGTGGCTTCCCTTTGTCCTATTCATAAATATTTTCATGGTTCTAATAAGTTTTCATCCGTGGTATGTCGATTGCATGTAAAGCCTAATACTAGATCTCTTCATTTTACTATAGAACTAGCTAGATAAAACTGTTTGTTCAGTTCTAATAGTTTATTTTCTCGTACTTCAGCTTCTTGCTGCCATGCCATCTATAATCTTCAAACATTTAAATGCAACACCAGTCGTCGTCATCTGTCTTTCTGAAACGTGTTCTTTTATTGTCCTTCTCACTAAAATTTGAGTCTTAATGGCATTATCACCTTGCTTGGGGTGAAATGATAAAATAAAAACTGTTTGCTTGGAGACGACCTTCATTGCGATCAGCTTCGAACGAGGTCGGCAAATTTGAGCGATGTTCTTGAAGCGTGTTATAGAGGTTTGGAATATTTATTCAAACATCCTATCATCTGTCATCCGCTCCTGGGATCTCTTGATCACTTCTGGTTCAACAAATATGTGTGCTGCAATTTCGGTTGGCAGTTCTGTAAGATATTCTGCCCAGTAGCTTTTATGATCCGCTGAACTATGTTTCAAATCTTGACATCTTTTGCTTGAAGAATTCAATTTATATATCTTACAAAATGTGTTCTACTTTTTATTGTTCAATAAGCTAGAATTACTCGAATTAATTATGTTTTCTTGTTAAGATATTAACGTTATCCCACACTGGGTTTATTCTACGAATGTCTTTTTATACATAATTTTTTTAAAAATTAGTTATCATTTGAGATGTAAATACGCGAGAAACTACATTGTCTAGTCAAATGAAACTAAACAGCTTTAATGTTGAACAAACTAAGATTTATTCTTCAAAATTTGAATGAGAAATTCAAATGTATGACAATTTAAATGAAAGATTTCACAACTTTTCACTAGTTTTCAATCTTTACATTTTACAGTTTTTCCGTTTGCAGAAATGTTTGTCGAAAAAGGGCCTTTTAAAAGAATGCGTTCCGTCATTTTTAAAGATCTATATCCCTCATAATCCTACCACCTGGTAGACCCATAATATCAGGCATAGGTACCCTCACAGAACTTATATCTGGGTACATAGACAACATCCTAAAACCATTACTGCCTGACATACCTAGTTATATTAGAGATACTACTGACTTTCTCAACAAATTACAAAACATTAACTCAGTCCACCCGGATACAATCCTAGTAACGATGGATGTTTCGTCTCTTTACACGAACATTCCACATACTGAAGGAGTTTCAGCTTGCCGTGAGTTCCTTAGTAAAATATTACCCAACAACCAAATTACAGATATATGTCAATTAATAAATTTCATTCTAACACATAATAATTTTAAATTCAACAACAAACACTATTGACAGATTAGTGGCACAGCAATGGGCACGAAAATGGCCCCTAGCTATGCTAATATCTTTATGCACATTCTAGAAAGGAAAATACTAGACAATTCAGAATTTAAACCATTACATTATTTTAGATATATTGATGACATTTTCTTATTATGGACTCATGGATCAGAAAAATTAAAAAACTTTTTTACTTTCTGCCACAACTTCCACGATACAATTAAATTTACCATGGAGCATTCATACACATCCGTCCCTTTCTTAGACGTTACGATAAAATTAAACAAACATACACTTTCTACCAGTCTATACAACAAACCCACTAACCAGCATGAATTCTTACACTTCAACAGCTGTCATCCTCTTAAATTAAAAAAATCTATCGTATACAGCTCATTTCTAAGAATCAAACGCATATGCTCAGACCATCTAGATTTTCGACACAACATTAATAACTTAACAGAACAATTCCTAAAATGTAAATACCCAATAAATATAATAAAAGAAGCACTAAATAAAACTATCCATATAAATCGTAACACACTTCTCACATACAAGAAAAGTAAAAACAACAATCGGATTCCCATGGTTTTTAACCACAATCAATATTCCCACACACTTATTCACAATTTAAAAAATGATTACAAAAACCTCCAATTAAACAAAAAGATCAAAGACATTTTCGCTAAACCACCCATCAACGCAAAAAAAACAAACACCTAACCTATCAGCTATCCTCACCTCTACCAAATATCTAAATAATACAAACCAATCAGGAAATTATAAATGTAATAAAACTCGTTGTCTAGTTTGCAAACACCTAATAACCGATAGTGTATTTTCTGTACCCAACTCCAATATCAAAATACATCCACTTCGCCTCACCTGTGATAGCCATAATATAATTTACTACATATTCTGCACAATATGTCCTAATAATGGATATATTGTCGAATCTGGAATTAATTTTAGATTTCGTTTAAACAATCACAAACTATCCATACGTCAAAACAATCATTATTCCCCCATAGCTGAACACTTTAATCAATCAAGACACTCATTAGACAAAAGTAAATGTTTATTGATAGATTCAGGTTTTAGTTCAACATACACACGACGAAAAAAAGAGAAATACTGGATTTTAAAATTAGACACATATAAACTAGGGTTAAACAAAGACTTGGGTATTTTAAATCTGTATAAATATTTCAATAGTTAAATAATTTCTTTAGATATAGTTAAAAAACCTTTTTAAACAACATCTAAAATACTATCGTTAGATTTACGTTAGAAATATTCAAACACAGTTGCATTCCACATCACGTGACGTCCGCGTCTCGCGACAGACGCTACTTGTAAACAAAGTTCCGAACACAGTTATTTAATCAATTTCTGAGGAAGGATCGAGGCGATCTGAAATATCAAATATATAAAAACATATAAATAAATACTTTCACAAAAAACACCCAATTTTTTTTCTTTTAATTTGCAACTTTGCAGTTGTTTTATCCATATTATATACATATCAAGAAAGTATACGTGGCTTCTCATTATGCTATATATATATATATATATATATATATATATATATATATATATATATATATATATATATATATATATATATTACAATGAATCATTCATACAAAAAGTAAATTAGTAAAGTTAATGATATAAAGTGGTGAAATCCCTTCGCTAACAAAATTTTAAAGATGCATTAACCTACCAATCACTCGATGAATGTTATGATCCTTGTTTTTTAAAATTATAAACTATATTAATTCTTACTTGAATACGCAAGTACTTTCGACTGTACATTCAGTCATTTTCAAATTATTTTGTTTTTGGTAAATATATCCTTAGAAAATTACCATGTTAATGCATATTCATTTCATTCCGTATAAATTATTTTTCAATAGGAAAATCTATAAGCTTAAGACAAGTATGACGTCTCCCGGATGTATTTATCCTTTACAGCGACATCTATCAGGATGCATTATTGATGTGCAAAATTGTAACAACATAATATACGTATATGACACAATGATGATGGTTGACACAGAAAAAAATACCTTGCAGTAACTCCTAGACAAGTTAGTAAAGGGCAATGGGGAAACGTATTAACCATCAATTGCAAGAAGACAAAATATGCTCATTACCAAGAGTGACAACCCAAGATGCGTGCTACGATTTGGTGACGTCAAAATCAAGCAGGTACAGACATTCTGGAACGTATTTTAATAGACAACAGAAAATGTGACACAGAAAACCGAATCTTTTGGAATAGTGAAGATAACCTAAGAAAAATTATAAGAAATCTCGTTATGAAAAGAAAAGAATGCTGACGTTGTAATAGTAATTCTGCTATATGGCAGTGAATGCTGAACACTTTCCTCACAGATGAAAACGAGATTTGAGGTAACGGAGATCTTGTTCTACAGAAGGACGCTGAGAATGACATGAACTTAACATGTAAGTAAAGCTTTAAGGAAAATAAGAAAGAGAAGGGCACCTGTGCTTAGAATCAGAGAAAAGGACAGTTATTGGATATATAATGAGAAAGGAAGGCTCCAAGAATTTGACACTCAAAGGGTATATCGAAAGCAAGAGGAGTAAAGAGAGACGCCGAGTAACATAGTTAAGAATAAATAGATGAGAGAAGAGCAGCTGAGAAAATAGTAAGGAGTACGCATTAATTAGAGTTAAAAGGATACGAAGTTTTGGATAGCCTTAAACAACTGCGAACTGATTAACACAACATGTAAAAGACGAAGTCATGTAAGTTACATAGGCTTAGATTAAACTGTATCCATTTTTAATTTAAAATTGAATGCCGTTTATAAGCAATTTATGAGAATTTGTTATCACAACTTCGTCTATTCTGGGATTTTGCTGTTTGCATTAATATTGTTCGGGAATTCTAATCACTTATCAGAGCGACAGTCTGCTGTCCGAAATTGAGGCTGAGATGGAGACGAAGAAGGAAGAAAAGAGAAAGCTTTAGGCTAAATATTTGTAGTTTTGCTAAGACGATCAATATATGAAGTGGAGATCGGAATAGATTAGAGGAGACGCTAGCTTGCAATCGTCAACAGGTTTTCCCTTAGATATTCATGCATTATTAATCATTTTGGAAACTGTCTCGCCAATATTTAATATTAAATTGAAGGAAAAATAGATTAACTATAATAATTTAAGGATTCCAACCACTTAGCATCAAAACAATAATATTCTCACTCAATGATTTGTGAGCGCCATTACTCAAGGAAAAACAATTAAAATGCGATTTTTTTCTACATTATTTTATTTTTTGTGATTTTCACTGGAGATCAAATGTTAGAAAGTCTAGTCTAAACTTCAGCACAATCTTTAGTTTTTTGCTGGATTTAGTAATACTGTGGACGACATAGTTTCAAGTCTTCTGAAAATAACAAGTTTATCTAAAATTCTTGAGTGTTAAGTAATGGTTATATTATAAAATATAATCATTAATGTTTATGTTTCTTTCCAAAATTTCTCTCAGTTCTCTAATTTTCAAATTAAATAAAAATCCTCTTGACACCCGGCTATGAATCTCTTCCTACCTTCTCAGTGCGACAGCTCCTAGGAGACACCCACCGAATAGTTATGGTCAGGCAACTGACGAGCAAATTTGTGGTAAGGAACGGTATCATCATACAAGCTGATCTTATTTCACCAAAACATGTACATTTTAAAAACACCAATCAATTAAGGTAAAAAATCATGAAAGACATTCCTGATATAACATGAAGGTATTATTATTATTATTATTATTATTATTATTATTATTATTATTATTATTATTATTATTATGTTGGGATCGCGCATTGACATAGTCAATGAAAATTCTGTTCCTGAGCCACGATGTCAAGAACTTTCTGAAGAATCCTCGCAGAGTAAATGGTGGCAGTTTTCTGAAGGTCTATAATCTTGGACTCAATTGCAACTTTCCCTAAGCTCTCTTTCAAATATCCAGATCGTATTCCAAGTGCGCCCATTAATACAGGAATTACTTCAGTCTTCATGTTCCATAACTTGTTGAACTCTTTAGTCAGAGCCTGGTATTTTTCGATATTTTTCTGTGTCTTTTGAGTCCTTTATTGTATCATATGGAACGGCCAAGTCAATATATTACCGCATGCCACTATCGTTAATATATAACGATGAGGTCAGGTATGCATGCTCTTAATTACATGATGTGTCTTTAACCAGAAATGTCATAATATAATCTGACTGTCATTTTATAGCACTACTTCTGTCTGTTTAAAGACGTGCAATGTTGTGTAATCGATAAATGTTCGGAATGTAGGAGAGTCGATTTCGAATTGTAGTCGGGTTCGTTATATTCACTTACGCGCAAATAACCTTGGGAAAGGTATAAATCCATCTTTTCTCCGCCCAGCTATGGGTTGAATAGCAAGACACACTGGTTTCTATAGCACTGGTTGGCAAGCAGTCTACTGGAGAAAGAAACGGCAGCCTACTGCAGAAAAAATTCTGCCTATTCAGTCATGAATCGAAGAGTTTTATTCGTGCCATTTCACATTAGGGCAAAATTTACGCCATACTTCCTAAAGGATTCCTTTACCAATCCAGTCACAGAGTCGCTGATACCTTTGCCGTGGGCGTTCATGGAGTTTGAACATTCCGCGTGTATATGGTTAACAGACTCATCAGCTTCATTTACACAACCTGCATTTGTTTTTCTCTTGTGATTTCTTTATTCTGGTTGTTATTGCGTCCATTTTCCTCATATTTTTAGTCCCTATTGTAAATTTTCCTGGAATTTTACGAAGGTAAACAAACACATGCGCTCAAGGGAGACTGTTTTAGAAATGAGCCTATTCATGCAAAAATTGTCGAGGTTTATATTTCATTAAATAAGAATTAATGGATTTTATTTTTAATCTGACAGTATTTCCTATTATTGTAAACGATATTTATAGTAGACACACGTATCTGAGTAGACGCCCTGTTTTTTATTTAATTTTATTTTTTTACATAGTGTGAATTACGTCGACCGGCCTGCGAATTCGAGTAAAAAAAAAATTTAGCCACTGGCAGATCTCGAATCTGCGTCTCTTTTTGAAGGGTAAACCACCGACTAATCAAGCGTGCCGTAGACCACTCAACTACAGAGAGTGTCACGTCCCAGTAAGATTCAATAACCCTTTTAAAGAATGTACAAGCCTCTCGTTCAGGACTTCTGAAAAGTCTATATCTGGATGAAAGCCGATCTTTGCTGCCTTTATTTTCGTATCCGAAACATAAGCAAAGTAATTTATAAAGAATTAATTGAATGCATTTTAATCTAAAGTATTTCTTTTTAGATTATTTTTCGTGGATACACATGTTTAAGTAGATGCCCTAATCTTTAAAACATTGTGAATTACATCGACCGACCTGCGCATTTGAAAGACTTTATAAATAAAATGCCGGAGAGCACAAATGCTTTAATAAGCTTATCAAATATGAAGAACGGTAAGATGGTAATACAAATTGTTAAAAAAAAATTAGGGTGTCTACTCAAAAATATGTTTTCACAAAAATAACGTTTAAAGAATCAGAATTACATTAAATGTAATTTAAAATGAAAATTATCATTTTTTTATTTTTAAGATTGAAGAAGTCAAGCCAACTTGGGAGTCACTTTGTAAAGTTTAAGCTTCTGAATATATAATAATTCTATAAATAATGTCTTGAAATATACATATATATAAATATATATAATGGACTCTCCCTTTGGTTTTGCCGTATGAGGATCTGACAGCTTAGTTGATTCAGTTAGTGGCATTTAAGACCCGCTAGTGATTTACAATACAATACAAATGTCAATAGTGCCACGACCCGACCGAAAACCACACTGCGATTCAGGATAGATGTCGTCAACAAGGTGTATATTGATTCTGTTTAGAATCAGTCTCGCTAGGATTTTGCCTGCAATTGAAAGTAGTGATATCTCCCGATAATTATCACAGACACACCTGGAACCCTTGTTTTTGTAGAGGTGTTTGATGGAGGCATCTTTATAATCCTGTGGGATACAGCCTGCCTTCCATATCTCCAAAAGAGATGTAACTTTTTACCCAACTTTTGGCCACCATGCTTATACACTTCAGGTGGAATAGGATCCTTAGGAGAAGGAGATTTTCCAGATGAGATTTGCTTGATGGAGTCAATTACCTCTTGATAAGTAGGTTCAAAACTCCGGAATTTCAGGATTTTGCTCAATTGATGTGATGGCTTCCTCATCAGTAACCGAAGTCGTGTTTAACACAGTTCGAAATGCTTTTTCCAGCGATTTAAAATGTCTGACTTATCCGTCAAGAGAGTTTCACCATCTGGTGTGGAGATAGGAGCAACACCACTTTTCTGAGGAACTAAAATGCTCTTGAAGCCAGCATAGAAAGCCTTTAGATTTATCTATCTCAGTCAGTTCATGTCTATCAATATCTTTCTCTCTCTCTCTCTCTCTCTCTCTCTCTCTCTCTCTATATATATATATATATATATATATATATATATATATATATATTTGTGTATTTAGGCAGCAATCCTTCTTTCAAGCACATTTCTAGCAAACACAGATCGTAAGTTCAAGATGCGGCTCTATAACGCGATAGACCAAAGTACTACAAAAGTACCAATGTCTAAACGCAATGTAATGTGTTGTGAATAGTTTGATATTTAATTTTCTTGAATGTAGGATTGCTTTGATTTAATATAGATTGCCTCCAATATCTGAAGGTTCTTTTTACTGCGTACATGTGTGAATATTATTGAATTATCAACTAATATCTGTGTAATATTATGTACATAGCCATGTAGATAATATTACACAGATATGCATCTGCTGTTCCGCGACCGTTAACGTCGCATCGCAATCCTCTATGTCAATATAACAAAATATCACCTTTGACGGTCGATATCTTTGTTTCATGTCTGTATAACTACTCCGAGGATGGCCGAAAGCTTAGGACCAACTTAATAAATAAAATATTTAAATGATGGACAATTTTTGTCTTTATTTTCACCAGAAATTAAAGCAAACATTCGAAAATTAGAAGGGCTCATGATCAGAAATAATAGAAATTCATTGTCTGTTATATTTAATAATATATTTTAAAATAATGATCTGCTACCCCAATACACTATATATATATATATATATATATATATATATATATATATATATATATATATATATATATATATATATATATATATATATATATATATATATATACCCGGCTCTCCAGAAGATTGACTCTGCATTTAAATAATACTAGCTCCATTAAACAACATATTAAGTCACATACTGTTTCCCTTACGCAATCTGATATACGTAAAATACTTGTAGAAAATACTAAAATTATAGATAAACATACAGACATTAGACGCCTTAAAATCTTAGAGGCATTACATATTAAAAGAAAAAGACCTCTTATTAATCGTATAGATTATAATATATCTGGTAATATATTGCAATGTTTATAATATATTTAAATTTTGTAGCGTATTCTTCGATCTTTTGGCTTGTGTATTGGAAATCTTTTTCACGCTGTCACATGATAAAAATCTACGCCATGCACGTGATATAACATCATCGCGTCTTTTGAATTTAAAAGGAATTTAACGTTTTTAGTTTGTAAAAAAGTAGCAACATGATTACGCTACAAGATAATTGGCAAATGTTTGTTTAAAAAAAAAAAAATAAATAAAATTTTGACTAAAATATTGACCCTGAAGATGAACAATGATGTTCGAAAGCGCTAGGTTATCGTATGGAAAATACATATTTCGGAACTATTTTCAAATAAAAAGTCTCATTAGAGAATATGAGAAAATTCAAAAGAAAATATGTAAGACTATGTTGTCTTTAACATTCAACACTACATGTTTGAAAGAAAAGTTGCTGCCAAATTACACACATATATATATATATATATATATATATATATATATATATATATATATATATATATAGACAATATTAGTGGTAAATATACACATACATATGCAATTATATATACACATACATATATGTATAAAAATAATTCCAAGAGGATATGATCTAGGTAGAACTCAATGTCCAGGACAGAGTAAGGATATAATAAAAAGACTTAAACACTAATATTCCATGGTCATAATTTATTCCATTGGAATCGTAAAAACGATCAAATTCATCAGACCTACAGATTCAAAAAGAAAACAGAAAAAACAACTCCGGGAAAAAATTAGTAAGAGTATATGTCTGAGAGTGTGGGAGGACATGAGATCTATATAGAGGGGTAACAGACGAGAGAGGCAGGGAGATCCAAAGGTGGAGGGGGCATTAAAATTTAACAGAGGGAAGATTTAAAGAAGGGTTTCAGTGAGAAAAATATGCGTATTTTCAAATGTCCGAAGATATACCGGAAGAGTGTATACATTTCTTGGCGACATACACACCCCATAGGCAATAAAATCTTATACTCACATACATACATACATACATACATATACATATATATATATATATATATATATATATATATATATATATATATATATATATATATATATATATATATATATATGTATGTAGGTAGGTATTTATTTATGTATTTCAGTATGTTCATATCTGTCTATCTCAGTCTGTTAATAATCTATCTATCGTATTTGAGTTTGTTTTCTGCTTTATTATCAAAGAAATATCAGGGTTAATGTAATAAGAGCTGTCGAGATGAAATACGTTATTAAGTGGAACGTTTAAAGTCTTATTAAAATTTGGAAACATTTAAAAAGATTTATCTTGTAAAACAACGGCTGATTTCTAAAAATCACTTTTCAGAAATTTCGAATTTTATTAAGAATTTTCAAATTACAGTGTCTGAAATGTAAAAATTAAAAAGAGTGACGTCAATTAATTAACTATTTTTTATAATTAAAAGCCGGAAGGGACAATAACAGGTATTCCAAAGCTTTTGCTATGAAATTACGAGAAATTATTCTTTGCGTACGTACGTGATCTGAAGATTAAAAATGTAAGGCCAATCACTATCTAGATATCCAGTTGTTCTTCACTTTTAAGAAGGAAATGATATGATTTAAATTTGTCAAATGAACAGTAATCAATTATTGTTCTTGCTGGAGAGAATTGTGGTAGTGTGAGAATGATTCAAAGATGACATCCCGCAAAGCAGCATATAATTAACATGAACAGTTATTATCAATGGCCAGGCATGTTTCCATCGCAACGTTTGAGAACATTGATTATTCAGTCGGCAACCCTTTTATGGTGTATAGGATATGGCGTTAATTTTCTGCCAGAATTCTAGGGTTCTCTTTCTTGGTTCCTGATTTTATTTATTCATTTTAGATTTTAATTTGAATCTTTGGATTTTATCTTTTACCATTGCCTTTATTTATCCTTTCTTTTCTTTTCCTTCTTTCGTCACGTTCTTATATCATCTATATACTTTTACCTTACAACTTTATATTTTACTCTTGTAATAGCTTCTTAGTTATAAATATTACATATCTATCTATCTATCTATCTATATATATATATATATATATATACACACATACATATTTCAGTTTGTTCATATCTATCTGTTTAATTATCTGTCTATCTCAGTCTGTTCATATCTATCTATTTATCTATCTTATTTTCTTCGGATCTAGTTAACTTTGTTCATATCTCTCTATCTATCTCATTTCGTTCCTATCTATCTATCTATCTATCTATCTATCTATCTCATTTTGTTCGGATCTATCTATCTCATTTCGTTCCTATCTATCTATCTATCTATCTATCTCTCTCTCTCTCTCTCTCTCTCTCTATATATATATATATATATATATATATATATATATATATATATATCACATACATATTTCAGTTTGTTCATATCTATCTGTTTAATTATCTATCTCAGTCTGTTCATATCTATCTATTTATCTACCTTATTTTTTTCGGATCTGTTCATATCTCTCTATCTATCTCATTTCGTTCCTATCTATCTATCTATCTATATATATATATATATATATATATATATATATATATATATATATATATATATATATATATATACATATTTCAGTTTGTTCATATCTATCTGTTTAATTATCTGTCTATCTCAGTCTGTTCATATCTATCTATTTATCTATCTTATTTTCTTCGGATCTAGTTAACTTTGTTCATATCTCTCTATCTATCTCATTTCGTTCCTATTTATCTATCTATCTATCTATCTATCTATCTATCTCATTTTGTTCGGATCTATCTATCTCATTTCGTTCCTATCTATCTATCTATCTCATTTTGTTCGTCTCATTTTGTATGTCTCAGTGATCACGCTTAATATTTACCTGGCTAACTAGTTTCATAAAAAATCTTTCTCTCTTACTGTTGAGTCTTGACTCAATATTGAATCTCGCCTATTGCATGGAATAATAATGCAACACAAAATGTACTTAGAACAAGAATGTATTATAACAAGAAAGTGTACACAATAAGTACATATAGTATTTCTGTATATTTCTGGGAAGACGTTCCTGGAGAATGTGTTAACTAGTCGCAGTCGATCAGAGTCTCTAGTTGGATCTCGTGATTCCTCCTCCTCGTCTTCCGGTACCAACCATTATTTATATAGTTGGTAGTCACCTATGCAGATTAGGTGGATCCTACACAACACTTACTTTCTCTCTCTCTCTCTCTCTCTCTCTCTCTCTCTCTCCTGATTTATTCTCTCAGTCTGTAATATGGACCATGCACCTGCTTCCAAATTGCAATTCTAATAAAGATAGTTATATATGGGACGCATGAAGACATAGCTATCTGTATCTCTGCGAAACATTGCTTGTTGGAATTTTGCTGAAATAGAAATAGAAAGCCTGACTGACGACTAGACATCCCTGTCGTAACACGCAATCAGCCATCCTCGTATAATAAGAGGAGCTGGAAATGATCCACAGGAATCGGAAGATCTTGGACGGCTTTTTATACTTTTTCTTCACTCAGAACGTTTGATAACACATATGTATTTTTGTATCGTTGTTTCGTTAAATCGCATCACTTTAGCAAGAAAGACATCATTTTGCAAGAAGACAAAATGCATGGTTGTTACATAAAGGACACTCCAACAAGAAATTAAAAAACGGGGATAGGAAAAATCAAGTGAATTCATTTAAATATCTGGGAAGTGGATGGAAAGTGCAACAGTGAAATCGGGATGCGTATGGAATAGCGAAAGATGCCAAATGCTAAGCAAAGTATTACGCAACAGAATAAAATTCGTTAGAAAGAAATGAAATTCTGCTGAACTGTTACGTAATTCAGTACGCATATGTATGTCTGTGAAAGCTGGGCAATCTCCTCGCAGGTAAAGAAGAGACTTCGAACAATAGAAATGCTGTTGTACAGAAGGATGCTGAGAATACCATAGATCAAAACTGTAGACAACGACAAAGATTTTTATAAAATGAAAACAAAAAATATGCTCATAATTTGAAAGGACATATTGAAGACAAGAGGTACAGAGAAAAAGCAGAGCATAACCCCAAGTGCGGACTTGAGTAAATGGATAGCAGGACAGGGTTTGAGAAAGTTAACAAAAAGATAAAATTTAGTAAGAGATACAAAAAACAGGAAATTAAGGACAGTCATTATCAGCAACGTCCTAAATAGACACGGCACATAGTATGAAGAAGAAGAAGAAGAAGAAGAAGAAGAAGAAGAAGAAGAAGAGAGAGGAAGAAGAAGAAGAAGAAGAAGAAGAAGAAGAAGAAGAAGAAGAAGAAGAAGAAGAAGAAGAAGAAGAAGAAAGAAGAAGAAGAAGAAGAAGAAGAAGAAGAAGAAGAAGAAGAAGAAGAAGAAGAAGAAGAAGAAGAAGAAGAAGAAGAAGAGAA
>OZ038503.1:50578491-50595991 GCA_964036315.1 Acanthosepion esculentum
TATCAAAAAGAAAGTAGAGAGAAAAGAATTACTTGGTGACGTCACGTAGCTCTTCAAATGACGTTATATGCGTGGGATGAGATAAACAAGGGGAATATAAATGAGCCTCAAGTAATCTCCCTTTATCGTGAATATTTGATTGAAGTTTGTTTTTCCCGGAAACATAATAAATAAAAAAAATATTGGAACGAACAGAAAAAATATAACATATATGAGAAAAGATCGTGTAAGAAAAACATAAGATTTTAGATCATATATATATCAATTGTCAGCAATTACTGTTTTCTTATTGTCATTTATTTACATATACATATATATATATATATATATATATATATATATATATATATATATATATATATATATATATATATAACACTTTAAACAGTTTTCTTTAGATTTCGGCAAAAATTTCAGAACCACATCCTCTTCATTTTCACCTGAAAGTATTTTAACCAGAGACGATATTCGAGCAAAATACTTTTTTTTTGTAGATGGAAATGTTTCTTTTACAGTGATGTTCATTCTGTACAGGTCCTAAGAACCACTTGATAACGGTTGGGCCTAGACTTGAACAGGTTAAGATTGCAGTGACCGGGGAAGCATCCTCTTGGGAATCGGTTCCAGAAAGCAGCGGTTCGTTGCAAGACGCTGTTCGAGGGGAACCAATGGAATATGAAGACTGGTTGACTACAAAGTGCGTGGCATGGCGTGATATGGTGTGTCTTAGCCGTGAAGGTTAAAATTGAAGACAGTAGTTCGTTTGAACTGATATGATGAAAGAGAATAATAGATTAAATCCGTTTTGGTTAAAAAAATGCTACATATCTATTTCGGAATATTTACGCACTGGTAACTGTTTATGGTAAAATAACAATGAAATGCCGGAAGTTAAACATGTCGAGCCCGATCAATAATTAGATGTGGAAACTTTTGTAACACGGGGTACTGTAAGCGGAATCCGGGTACAAATCCAGTTGGACATGGGACTAACAATTTAATTCCGTAAAACCTTATTTATTATGGCAAACGCAGCAGTAACATATAATGTTTGCTGTGGGACTATCCTCAGTGTTGTTTAGGGGATTAAAGATGGGGGAGGTTGAATTGCAGCGTTGCCCCTTGAATCAGCGTCTGGCTGGGTTTTGACACCGTTCTTGTTAGATTCAGAAAAGTGGCGTGATCGAAAAGTGGCCCCATTCTCGAAAATTCACGGATAATGATAAAAGTTGTCGGAATGATTCTAGATTTAGTGTTTCAGAGAAGAGATTGAACGGCTGCTACAAGATGTGGAAAATGGGGAATTCAAAGAATGTCAGATAGAGTTCTCCAATCATACTGTGGTGTATTCTTATCTGGCAAAACAGTTCCTCTTTTATGGAGATTGAAAGCTTCCCTCCTGCCAGCTTCATTGGCTGAACTCAGAAATCACAGCTGACAGTCCACACTTGTTCCAAACAAACATATTTTACTCATGACTGATCGGAACTAGATTAGAGTTCCGGCTCCAATTAGTCATTCACCTAATTGTATTGTATTTAATGAGCATCATCGTATACCATTTTATAATATCACCAAAGTGACTGGAATTTTACAACACTGAGCATAAAAAGAGTCGCTGCTAAATTCACAATATTTTTTCTGTTAAGATAAAAATGCCAACAGAAAATAATCATAATCATCGAGAATGCTGTTTATAAATTCTAAGTAACTGATGTTTTTTTTTTTTGCATATTATTCTAAATGTTATTTTAGTGGATACACGTGTTTGAGTAGACTCCCTGAATTTTTAAACAGTATGAATTACGTATACCGACTTGTGAATTCGGAAAAATGTGCTCTTCGGCAGTGTTCGAAACTACATTTCCTTTTGCAGTAGAAACCACCGCCTGATCAGACGTACTTTAGACCTGCCGATCTTTGAGATGGTCACAGCTAAGAAAGGTTCAGTCAGGTTTCCAAAACATGAAATAGTTTTTCGTCAAATTAAAAGTCCTTATATTTGTCTAGACACGATCACTTATAAATAGCGCTGGAGTATAAGCGTGAGAATATTCTTTATAACCTATTCGATCAGGTTGGACAAATCAATGGTCGTTTTCAGCTAAAATATTTCAAACATTGAGAATTTCGAAAGCCAGAATATATACCATTAGAATCAATACAATTTTGTCAAAGATTCGACAGATATTAAATTACATTACGATAGAAACTGGGTTCACGGGTGTCGTCAAATACCTAGAATAAAATAAATGGCCAATTTTCATCAAAAGCTAAGTCGTAATATTTAAGAAGTTCATTATGCGTCGTTTTATTAGTGGACTAATACATTTTGAATAATGAAATACAGAAGAAGCAAAATGTGATACAATGAGTTTTTAATAAATTAAACAATAAGGAAAATATGTTTGACCGGCAGGTAAACCCCCCACAGAATTAACTGGTAAGACCAGAGATTTCACCAAAAGTTTTCGAAACTTTTCTTATTAATAGAAACATTACAGGCGAAAATTAATTTGTTTTGTTTTTTCTTTTTTCTTTGATTTTTTTTTTGTGGGGGCGAGAGGACAATTCTCCAGAAAGGGATTTACACAAAACGATCTTTCAGCAATGTAATTCACCTGTCGTTAGGGAGTCTTGAATAAAAGCTACCAAATCGATAGCTTGCGATAATTTGGACAATGACTAATGCAGCGAAGTCTCCAGATATCACATCTGTAAATTAAATTTTGTTTAATAAATTTCCTTAAAGAAGGGGTATTTTTATGGAATATTGCCAATTTTCTTTGACAATGGCAATCCATTTATTGAGAAATGTTTATTTAACTTGTTTAATTGGTTAATATAGATTTCTATTGTGTTTTGAGTGTGTTGGCCACTCCATAATCTATATCTATCTATCTGTTATCTATCTCTTTATATATATATATATATATATATATATATATATATATATATATATATCGAGAGAGAGAGAAAGAAAGAAAGAGTGAGAGATGGGCAGAGAGGGGTAACTGCGTATAGAGATAGATAGATGGATACATAGAAATACTGAATAAGCGGTTTGCAGATGTTGTAAAAATGTCGGCACGATCAATTTCACAAAATACTAAAACTGTCTAATATATTGTTTCCGAAAAGCCATTTATTTTTTTTTTAAATATCATTGTAAACTAAGATTCACCATAGCTCAAACCGTGATGCACTCTAAAAAGCGGATCCGTAAGTACTTATTCTAACAAGATACAAATAAAAATGTAATGATGATCGTTGTTGTCGATTAAATAATTATCAGTTCCATTATAAACGCAAGTTAAGATGAATCTTCGACGTCACTGTTCATGGGTATATATTGTACTTGTGATTACAGTAATTATATATATATATATATATATATATATATATATATATATATATATTTGTGTGTGTGTGTGTGTGTGTGTGTGTGTGTGTGTGTGTAAATAAAGAAATAGGTAACAAGTTTAGGTTCACCCTCTTGTTTAAATAATTAGTAGGTTTCATGCTTTCTTTGCTTTAATTAAGTTCTATTAAGCTTGGATACTTAAACTATTTAACCCGTTAGTGCATGCCATCGATTTTTAGGGAGGTAGTTACCTAAAATGTAAAATTCGGCAGACCTAACATTACTATTAGCTTGCAAGTTAGATTAGCCAAAAATATTTTAAGTAAACTTTATGCAGTAATGGGTGAATTGAGTTATTACTATTATTATTATTATTATTATTATTATTATTATTATTATTAAATATATGATTGTAATTTATTATATATATATATATATATATATATATATATATATATATATATATTATTTAAATATATTGTATCTATAAAAAGATATATTAAATAATTGTCGGACTTAATGTATTTCATGTCATTGTTTAAGATACGTTTCGGGAGTAGAAATGATGGATCGAAAAAAATCGTCGAAGATTGTGTTTATAAACAGTAGTTCGGACTTTGCTGGCTAGACGCTTCTCTGCAGCTGAATGATATAGCACGTCAGGTCAAATTATCGTTTCCGTCTAGGAATACTTGTTCAATCCCCGTCTGAGAACGCGTATTCTCTACGAAATTTCTCGAATATTGAGGCCGGTAAATGTAATTAATAATGTTTAATGAAACACAGAGCAACGAGTGAGAGAACAGAAAAAGCGTATAGATCATGGATAATTTTAGATGTCACGTTCCACGGAATTTTCATAGGTAATGTTACTAATCTAAAGAGTAATATGAGAAATTGTATGAAAATAAAAGGTAATTATAATTTTTTTCTTGTTTTTCAGGTAAGATGCCCCTTTGACATTTAATCTAAACAGATTGTGAATAATCTTCAAGGTGAGTGATTTGTTTATGCCCTGATTTGATTGTGACATAATCATTCCTGGGAGATTCAAAATTTATATCGTCTGCTGATGCTAATTTTCTTAGCGTCGCTGAGATGTGGCACAAAGTGAGGCATGAAGTAAGGAACGAATTTACTAATCAGTCGTAATCGTTTCGGCATGAAACAATTACGACTTATTAAAATATAATACAAAGAAAAATACGACATTAAAATATAATACAAAGAAAAATACGACTTATTAAAATATAATACAAAGAAGAATCTGCAATGTTATCGGTCCTCGCCTGGCATATTGTCTTCAGCCAGTTTCCCACCACAGTAAAGTAACTTCTCTTCGCCTTTTTTTAAAAATAAATATTTCCAGAGTAAATCATTATACCACGTCGAGGTGCATAGATTTACATCGTCTTACGATCTCATCTTCTTCGACTTTTGATCCTTAGTTTTTTCCTAACTGTGGTCATCAGCATCAGTCATCACCACCAGCACTACTACGGTCATCATCATCATCATCATAATCGGACAGTACCTAGATGGGGGACGTTTGAGAATGCCAGGTACTGAAAGTTTCGATGTACAGATGGCGTAATGGCTAACGGCCTGGAATTGGAAGTCGGAGAGCCAAGTTCCAAATCCAGTCGGGTTTGTTACTATAGGTTATTCCCTATTAATTAGTCATAAATTAGTAAGATTTGTATCAGTAAAATAACTGTCATCACCAAAAATTTATTATAATCTAAAAAAAATTTCTGGCTTTAAATAACCTGTAAAAGGTTTATAAGCTGCAAAAACTCAATCAATCAAACCCATAGTCGGATTTGCTCGCTACGCATCTGAGCATCTGGTCAGCGACCTTATACGTAGTGGTTTGTTTCTTGGCCAAATTAGACCAAGCGAAACCCATCCCTCTCCTATCTCAATCTTAAATAATTATTAATTACAAATCCTGAACACGGTTGAACTCCCTTAGATATCAGGACAATGTAAAAGGACTAAAAATTATATATCCAGAGAATATATCGGTAAATTCTTTACCAGAGTATATTATATATTAAATGCCATCTATAGATATACAGATTATGTATGGGTAGCACAGCGGATATCAGTGTGGACTCGGCGAATCGAGTTTGAATTTTGTCTCATCCTGCTGTGCTTACATTCACACCAATAATTTTTAGGAATGGCATGAATCAATCACGTCTGCGTGAGGGAGACTCAGTTCTGGAACATTCCAGTTCAGGAGAAGGGTATCTCTGCATTCAAAACAGTGGAGAAGTTAACGAATAACCACTCTATCATCTTCCTCGAGATGTCATGGCAATTCAGAGATAATGAAGAAAATAGATCTTCTTTATTATACAAATATAATACAAAGAAGAATCTGCAATGTTATCGGTCCTCGCCTGGCATATTGTCTTCAGCTAGTTTCCCACCGCCGTAAAGTAACTTCTCTTTGCCTTTTTGTTTTATAAATATTTCCAAAGTAATTTTTCTGGTAAGTTTTCCTCTTTGGTATCTCGACTTTATAAATTTAGGCACAATTTTATATTGACAGGTAGGTTTCATAGTTTTATAGTTTGAACCGTAAATTCTATGCTAATAGTTTCTCTTCGGGCTCTTCTAGTTTGTGGTTTGGTGGGGTTATTTAACCCAGAGTTGGAAGTTATGAATTCATTACTGTTCTTCTCTTAGACTTCTCTTAGGTGCTTGCCACCCAGGGTTATAGTACCCAGTCTGTCCTGGTATTTACCCATAGCTTACATATAAATGCACTAAAGTTTTAATTTTCCCTATAGAAGGAAAAGGGCCTTATATGCTATCAGTTATGGAATTAGCTTCCCTAATTTGCTTGGCATGTCTGTATATTTTTCAGTAATGGCCATTCTGATCATTGAACAACTTTGAATTTGGCAACAAGTTGAAATCGCTTTGATATAACCGCATGCTAACAGTTTCTTCTCTCGCACTTCTCGCTTGTGGAACTCTTTTGCAGCTTATTGCTTCCTTGGCAACTTTGATCTTCAAAATGTAAATGCAATGCCCATCACTTTCTTCTTAATTCCTGTTCATTTATTGTTTTCTCTCCTTAATATATTTTTTCCTTTTTCTCGTATTCTTTCATCCTTAGTAATCCATTGCATCTTAGCGGCTTTATTGCTTCGCTTGGGGTGAAATGATTAAAAAGAAAAAGAATAAAAGGAGAACTACGGCAATTTACCTCTTGGAGGAGCATAGCATTTTAAAAAAAAAAGAAAAAATAATAGATCCACACTCTCATTCTAGTAACACTGATATCAGTGACTTCCATTTTATTAAACATTAGAGTGCCACAATAAACATATATTGCCTCATTAAGCTATTTAAAATAATTTCGATTAAATAAGACTATGATCGATTTAAAATATATTTCATTTTTAAATATTTCTTCAATAAAATTGAAACTAGAAACCATTTCCGTAATATAAAATTCACAGTTACAATATAAATCTCAGTTAGGTTCTGCAAGTAGTGAACAAACATGTACCTGAGCAAACGTTTTCAATAGGGATTGTTTTAGCCGCCCTAGCCGACCGTTGTTCTCGGAAAACGTGTAGCCGGCCATTATATATGTATGTACAATTATATTAAAATTGTTATTAAAATAATAAACATTCTCGCAAGTATATTTGCAGTTAGTTTAATCGTTAATTTCACGGAAATTGGAACCCGCTTGTTGATGTCAATCCAGCTTAATCTCTTATTGTTACTTTTGCTCAGATCTCTAGCTTCTATCCCTCAGCAACCAGTTAGATAGCAGAGTTGAATATGCACTGGTGCCTAGAGTGACCGTCATTCTAGAAGAGTCTTTGAATTCCAATTCGAGAATAAGGCAACGAGGAATCATTCTTCAATCTTACCCAAGAAACCATAAGCTCTGAATGGGGATAGCCATTAAAACGGATACAGATTTATCATAATTTTAAAAGTAATTTTAACATTATTATATTTATGCAATCTGCCTTCAACCACGACTGACTTCGAAGGAGATCTAAAATAGTATTTGTTTCCATAGCCAAGCCATATTATATAAATGTTGTATATAAATAAAATAAAAAGTCCAAAGCCTGTATTTTCGATTTCAAGCTTCGGTCATCAGGGAGTGAGATGGTACCGTTGAATTTATTAATAGGTGACGTGCATATTCTACAAATGTTCAAAACAACGAAAACAATAACGTTTTCGGTTAAGCAATATATGATATATGTTAATAAAATTAACTATCTACTTCACTGATTACATCAGTGAAACCTGAAGTCCGAAGATATGTTTTTGGTGTTTTTTAGTTTATTTGTTACTATTAAAACACTATTTCTTAATAGTGAGCACATAAAAAAAAAACTAGTAGGCACTTACAAAACTAGTAGGCACTTACTTGAAAAACGTTATGCGCAATAAATACACTGGCTGATTTCATTTTATGGAATGCGATGTCTTTCGTTTACTGCTACCTGCAAGCAGAAACATTTTTTCTCCTGATGGTGGGCATGTTGGCCGAAACTAGTCGAGGATTCTAAATGAAATAATAATAATAAAAACGTAAGAATATTAATCTACAACCCAGTATGTCTGAAGATTTTAAATTTAATTGTTTTTAATTAATTTTGTAAAATAATGTTTATCGTTCAAAATATATATATATGTATATATATATGTATGTATGTATATATATATATATATATATATATATATATATATATATATATATATATATATATATATATATATGAAATGAGAACGAATCGAATATAAATACCAACGTTCGTAACCTTAATTTGAAACAGGGCTGAATACAAAAGTAGAGTGTATTCTTTATTTTACGATAATTACATCAACACGAGAATGAACGGTACTTAAATGCAAGGATGTTTCGAGGTTTACCAACACATCTCATCAGGCGTTAGTAAATGACTGGTTAGTAGATTATTTATTGAAATTTCAAATTTAAAACCACATGCAACCTCTTTTCACACGAAAAATAGATATGAAAAAGAGTTTAACGGTAAGAGTAAGAAATTAACGGTTCATTCTAAGCTTATCTTACCTTTGACGCTACAATCTTGCTAGATTGATTTATTTGATAATTGCTTCTTCTTATATATTAGAATAGCCTTGTTGCGCCATATAATGAGTATCTTTTGTTTGTAAGATCCATTTCGACCTAGTATATTTTGTACATTATTCTTCTAGTACTGATAATAATATTTAGTATATAGGTATATACATTTGGCTGACATCTTGACATATTCCATGCATTGATTTTATTAACACCTCATATGTGACCCTTTACGTAACAGTTGCATTTTATTTTGGATAATCTATATATTTCAATTAATTTTATATGGCCTTATATGCTTAAACTTTTTGTTTGATCTTGTTATCTAAACTAACACTTGATGAGATGCGTTGGTAACACGGAAACATGATTGCATTTATATAGCGTTGACATTAATGCCGATGTAATCATCCTAATATATATATATATATATATATATATATATATATATATATATACGAACATCAAATGGAAAATTCTCCAACAATTCCTTTCTTCAAAAGACGTTCAATAAAAGTTATTCAAAATAAAAAAAAGTGTGTGTGATTAGCATTTTTTTTCTAGAAAATGGACAAAAATGGTTAATGGGGAATATTTATTCATATATTGTTTTGAAAGCGGCATCTTAATAGCATATGTCTAAAAGGCCAACGTTGTACCTCAATACAGAAACTCATAAAATGATCAAAATGTCCTTCGCTTGCTTATGCATACGCCCGTCGGATCATTGGTTGGCGGATCCTTTCAAATAATCCCACTCGATGTCAAATGGTTTCGTAGATCACCATGACACATTGATGAAGCGTTTTTGCATTATTAATGCCAACTTCATAAACCAAATGTTGTAAGTGGCTCCACAGATAAGAATCCAAAGTGCTGAGATTCGGGTAACGTGCAGGCTATGAAACCAGTCCTCCTTTACCATCTTTCATGGTAAATATCAGCCAGTGCATTGCTAAGAATGAGCCTAAAATATACTTGCACCCCATCACGCATTAACCACATACATCTTCGTATTAGTAGGAGCACTTACTCTAGCAGTTCTGTAAGTCTGTTCGAAACAGATTCCCAGTAGACAGCTCCTGTTGCCTCATCCGTCAACAAGTTCTCCCGTGTTGAGTGATCAGAGAGTTAAAGAACCTACACACGTTGTAAATGATACGGATACAGGAGCTTCTCTTGAAGCACCATCCATGTTGTACCATGAGATGTACGACATGCTAGGACCACTTGACATGTGCGAACACCTGGATCGTCTCAGACAGCCTGTAGAAAGTGCTCTTCGTTGTCAGGCTTACGAGCGGATTTAGGTCTTCCGAGGCGCATAGTTTGTGGTACCACAGATCCTGTCTCGACAACGCGACGAAAAACAGCAGCAAAGGTTGGATGACTGTGCTGACTTCAGTCTAGAAACGCTAACTGATACAGCTGTGCAGTCTCGCGTCCAGAACCATTCACGCGGATGTATGCAAAAATCATATCTTACTGCTCATATATGAATATACTACCATTGTTAAACGAACACCTCTCAGTTAAATCACCACTACACACGTTAAACGTTGAAAACAGACTAGCTACAAACGTACACGAAAGACAAATGTAACCTAGTCTACATGGCAGCACAGCGCCATCTACCGTAAACTTTCTTTACACTTAATAACTAAAAAAATGAAGGATTTGCGGACATAGGTTTATATGGATTTTATTCTTGTTTTGGTGTGAGGACCCGCCCCAACACCAAAGTTTGTAAAACTATTTATGATATACAATATATATATATATTTTGGCATGTATAATAAAAAAAATCTTTTTCCCGCCTTCACATGATTAAAAATCTTCGCCATGCACGGGATAACATCATCGCGTCTTTTGAAATTAAATGATTTTGTAACATTTATTTAGTTTGTAAAAATAAAATGTAGCAACATGATTCCGATACAAGACAATTTGCAAATGTTTTAAAAAATTTGACTCTACATATATATATGTAACATTGTTAAAAAATTTTGACCCTGAAGATGAACAATGATGTTCGAAAGTACTCGGTTATCCTACGGACAGTATTTATTTCAATATAATTTTAAAATAAAAAGTCTCATTAGAAAATATGAGAAAATTCAAAAGAGAATATGCAGGACTATGTTGTCTTTGACATTCAACACAACATGTTTAAAAGAAAAGTTGCTGCCAAATTACACACACACACACACACACACACACACACACACATATATATATATATATATATATATATATATATATATATATATATATATATATATATATGAAGAAATATAGTCTTAAAGTGTGCTATATTTATGGGATAAAGTGCTCAATATCAGAGATAGAGCGTGTGTAAATATAAAAGTGAACATAGAAGTCAACACTTAGAGGCGACAGTCTGTTTCATGCTAGATGCAATTATCGGGCCCGATGATTGCATCTAGCATGAAACAGACTGTCGCCTCTAAGTGTTGACTTCTATGTTCACTTTTATATATATATATATATATATATATATATATATATATATATATATACTAGCTTAAAAGGTTACCTATCGGGCGGCATTTAAGCTAGCTCCCTCGGAGGCCTCTTGGGCCTTCATCACAATAAGTAGGGAGGAGTAGATTCGATAGGCAATAGCAAACTGCATGAAATAAGCGAAACGAAGAGTTCTCCAGTAAATTTATATTTCCGTGATATTTTGCAAAATATTTTCGTTTGTGGAACGACGTCTTCATATGAATTCTGTCGACCAGTTTTGCTTTCATATCAATCGATATCTCCACATTTCCTTATCATTTCTATCACCATATTAATCTTCGAACCAATTGAGAACGACGAAAACAAAACGCTCTTCTCTTTGCGAGACCTGATATCAGCAGAACCGTTAAATAAAAGCATATGAAGTCCAGAAGACCTGTGAAACAGGCCAATCGCTAATCGCGACGTTCATAAGAGAAAAAAAGATCAACCTTGATGTGGAAAAGAAAATCAAACCTCACATTTTTCCGTATCAATTCTCATTTTCAAAGTAATCTGCCCCATTAGGGTACGTTCGGTTATCAAACAGTACATCATCAATAAAGGCTTGATAATCGATAAGGCTGTTTGATTTTTCGCATGCTTATAAGAGACAGTTATGCAAAATGTAAATTTTCCTTGTGATGCATAGGATCAGGATGAGAGGTAGGGAGTGATTATTGTGAGTTTTTTCATTGGATAAATGTTTATGACTTTTTACTTCTTTTGCCAACAAACACTCTAGAGGAAGTGAGTGTTTTTAGCACAGATTATATTTTCCGCTTTGAATAAAATGAATAGGAGTGGTGAGGTTCGATTCATATGCTCTGGACGATCTAAACTGTAAACAAATGGAATATAACCCACGATATATGATTATTTATTCATGCATTCATATATATATATATATATATATATATATATATATATATATAATTTATTTGAAAATTATGACATAAATATTTATGTTAAATTTTTTAATAAATTATATTTGCTCTACTCTCTACTGAGCACTCTTTTAAGAATAGTAATTTTTAGTTATTGGAATTTATTCCGAATACACCAATCCTATACCTGGGCATATATATATATATATATATATATATATATATATATAGAGAGAGAGAGAGAGAGAGAGAGAGAGAGCGAGAGAGATAGTAGGCTGATTAGAGAATTTCGAGAAATTAAAATAACAGAAAATAACATAAAGAATATATATTTATTACATGTTATCAGGTCTATTTACATCGTTCGGACTGTTGTTCTCATCTTTATTGTCATATTCAGGCCGTTTTGCTCGTTGTACTCTCCGGCCTTCTTCAGGTGATATACGTTGGAATCTCGAAGCGAACCCTTTATTTGGATATCTCAGCATCAGTTAATTCCCTTTTCTAAGTCAACTCTCTAAGTTTTTGTTCCCTCTGCTTTGACCAGGTACTGAGTTCAATAATACTGAGTCCAAAAAAGTCATAGCACGTTTAATTAGAATAATCTACGACGTGAGTCTGAGATTATTTTAGTGAACTTTTTTTTTTCACTTGTGCCGACTCTGGGAGTAACCATGTTTAAAGAAAAGCAATGCCTAAATTCCAATGCGACAAATTCCAGCATAACGGCTTGCAAACAGAGGTACAATGACAGAATAGATAAGACGAAGAATTCATAGCGTAACACCTTAAGATAAGCTCTAGTGACAACGGCCAACTTGATCATCTCAAAGCAAAGAAAAGAATAAAAAGAGGTGGGTAGCATCTAAAATTCTCCCGAGGTGGAAAAGAAGGCAGCCAGCAAAACCGAGAATCTAGAACAGAATATAGAATATTCAACGTAAAAATAGAAACAAATGTAAGTTGGTAAGAGGAAATGGCTCAAAGAAAATTCTGCAAAGAGAGAAAGAACGGGCATCATATATATATATATGAAAGAATAAATGAAAGAACACATGAAGGTGAAGGAAATTATTTAGTTAGAAGAAAATTATGCTTATTTTTTCGCATACATATATAAAATTTTGGTTCTTTGTATTTTTTATGGAAATTGGTCGTCATAACTTAGCGTTTATACATGTATATATAGGTGGTCAATCGTATTCGAGGACACCCATCTACTAGGGCGACTAGCCAATCCCTAGGCATATTTGTGTGTTGTTCAACACGCACAGAGCTCACCTGTGATTTTTACTGCAAATATACTGAGCCTCAGTTACAGTTTCTGGGAAGGAGCGTGTTATCTGGCTTGATCAATAATTTGAACAAAGCCAGCACGCTCAAGCCCTCGGCCACGATGTCTTGGGACTTCGTGCTAGCACAGCTATCGACGTCTATCCAATTCCTTTCACAAAGCTTGGATCAACTCGCGGTGTGGTTTTCAAGCACTTTGCAAAGGTGCCACACGCTGAGATCGACCGCTCCAGTCCAATAACATCAGGAAGTCTCCTTCCTGATAAATCGACCATGGTCAGAATGCGAACGTTCTAACCACTCGGCCACGGGCCCACAATACATGCATGTATTTGTGTGTATATTTGCGTGATTTTTCTTCCTTCTATAAATCTAAGCTTACGTGGTATTGATTCGATCTGAAAAGGAAAACAGAACATTTTGGAAAATGAAATATAAGAATTTTGAAAAACATCAAAATGCACAACTTGCCAAGAAATCGATAACATTCCAAAAAAGTAAAGTTTCCGAAAACATCTATATTATGGAATAATATTTTACATAATATAAATGCTTGAGAGAGCTCCTCCATATCCCATACTGGGAGCACAAAACCATGCACGGATCAATGTCAAAGGTCTCTCGTGAGCCGACAGGAATCTTTCATCGCCACTATTACTCGTAAGATGTCATGGTTTGGCCACGTCACGATCCTCTGCAAGACAATCAGGCAAGGTACTGTTGAAGGTGGATGCGAGTGGAGACGGTAACTCGAAAGCTGCTCAGACAACATCAAAGACATGAAAATGATGGAACTCTTGAGAGCCACCGACAAATGGTTGTCCTGGAGGAGGTTGTCTGTTTCTTCCATTCGATGTCCCCGACCTTTGAAGCAGAGATTGATGATGATGAAAATGAGTCAACATATTTTACATACATTCTGCGTAATGTTATTCATATATATGCTTACTACATAGAAGAGTATAATTTTATCAATATGTATATAGTTATCAATTTAGGGTTATCTCTCTCTCTCTCTCTCTCTCTCTCTCTCTCTCTCTCTCTTTCCCTCAATATATATATATATATATATATATATATACTCGTGGCCCGATGATTGCATCTAGCATGAAACAGACTGTCGCCTCTATGTGTTGACTTCTATGTTCACTTTTATATTTACACACGCTCTATCTCTGACTTTATGCCATAAATATAGCACACTTTAAGACTATATTTCTTTATATATATATATATATTTTATATATATATATATATATATATATATATATATATATATATATATATATCGAAAAATACTTTTACAAACTTTGGGGGCAGGTTCCTCACACCAAAACAAGGACATACCGACACATGAATTATAAATTCTGCTGTCTGGCCTGTATTGTACTAAGAGGATTCGGATCCGCCCACAAATGTTGCTTATGTAAATTTTTTATTACATTAATTACAAATGTATCATGAGTAAACAAGATTGACGAAACAAACTTGTTCAATAAACCATCGCCGAATGTTTTGCCGTGGTGAGTAATCAGAGGCCGCTGCACATGATGCGGATACAGGCACGGCACTTGTATTACCGTCCATGTGGTACTATGAGATGTAAGACATGCTACAGCCATTTGACGTGGGCATTATGCCTGAATACTCCGCCATCCTGTAGAAAGTGTTCTTATTGGCCAGGTATAAGAGCGGATATGGCTCTTCCTCGGCCTATAGTTTGAGGTACTACGGACCTAGTCTGAGAAAGGCAACGGTAAACAGCAACAAAGCTTGAATGATTCGGGTGCCTTCGTTCTGGAAACGCAATCAGATATAGCCTTGCAGCCTCGCACCCATTGCCATTCGCGCGGCCGTATGTAAAATGAATATCTTACTGCTCATGATATGAATGACCTGCCAGTATTAAACGGAACATTTCTAAGTTAACTCCTCACCTCTACAACCGTTAATCTTTGAAGACAGATTAGCTACAAATTTACACGAATGACAAATCCGACGGATCAAACGGTGGATGTCCTACAAATGGGGATCGAGGTTTGAACTCTGCCGGAGAACACAATCTTTTTATTAAGTTTTCTTGCATACACAGGTCAATAGACGTAATACCCACGGTTTATGAAAATTAAAAATAAACAAAATGAGGTAGTTATTTCAAACATGGGTATCCACGAAAAATAACGTTTCAAGACTTAATAATTCTTTAGAAATTGCTTATATATATATATATATATATATATATATATATATATATATATATATATATATATATATATATATATATATATATATATATTGTTTTTCTATGTATACTTATTTAGAATTAAAATGCCAGTAAACAGCGTACGTTGGATAAATTGTCGTCTAAATTACGCAAGAATGAGAATAACATTAGCATCTTTAACAGATATATTTACCAAAATTATATTTTGATATATTAAAGAGTTGATTTATCAATAAATTTTGCCATTGGCTTCAACCACGGATTCCAGGCGACGACGGAATCTCCGGCATTTCTTCTGCAATGTCGCCTTGTTTAAATTGGTGAATGCTGCCATAATCCTTGCCCTCCCTTTATCTTGGAGTTTTGTTGGTCTCTCACTCAACTGCGCCCGACACAAAATAATCAAGGGGCTTGAAGTCTGGGATGTTAGCTGGCCAGATAAAAGGGGTGATGTAGTCGCAGAAATTGTCTGACATCCATGACTTGCGTGCTTGAGTGGCATGGTGCAAATTCATGTTGCAAATTCCTGTTGCAAGACATAGGGTCTTTCAGCAGCCACCCTCTTGACCTAAGTCTCACTACCTCCTCAAGTCACTTGATGTAGGATTCCGTGTTGAGTTTGAGGGCTTCAGCAACAAATACGGGTGTTCTTTTCTTATTATAATGATCAGAGTGAATTTTCCGTGCCGTACCTTGGTAATCACCACTAGACTCATCAAACTCTTTCCGAATCATCTACACTGTCCGCAGATTTACAAGTAAACACTCTGAAATATTTGTGTTGAAGCTTCCGGTGCGAATGCCAAGCACTACAGCATGCCGTTTCTAAATTTCTGGCAGAGTCAATTGCGTCATGGTGCTCTTTTTCTGACAGGGGATACCCAACTGACGCTACTATAATGTACAATCGACAAAATCAAAAGCAAGCAAGACGCATGCACCAGCTGAAAAATATAAAATGGCGACAATTTACTCATCGCACCCTGTATATACATGCTTACTGAAATATAAACCATCACTATTTTCCTGTATCGGAATCATATAAATATTTATAGACACAAATATAAATATAACGACGAGAGGGAATGATTACTGGACGTAGACAAAAATATAAACAAATATTTACCGTTACCGAACCAAGTATATACCTTTAACAGTCATGTACCATGGGTGATACACGCATAGGCGATCATGTACCTTTCGATGCAGAACTGACGAAGCAGAATTTTTCCCGCAGTAGGTTGCCATTTATTTTTGCAGTAGACCAGTTGCCATCCAAGGCTATAGAACCTGGTCTGTCCTGCTGGGGGACTGGGGAGACGAAGAGCATTCATACCTTTCCCAAGGATATTAGCACGTAAGTGAATGTAATGTAATTTGACTGGAATTCGAACTCGGCTCTACGATTCTTCAATCCAAGTACTGTGCCAAAAAGTACCCGTAAAATAAATGTCTATCGACTCAAACATAAATAATCACTATTTACCTGCCCCGTAACAAATAAATACCTATAAACCCAAATAACGACAACCGTTAGTAACCTTACTCGCAAATAAGTAAATGGTCATAGAATAAAAAATTAAACGTCCAATATTTGTCTCTCTTCGTACTAAATATGTTCCTATAGGCCCAAACAAAAGTATTGTATTGTAGTATATATATATATATATATATATATATATATATATATATATATATATATATATATATTTGTGTGCGTGTGTATTTAGGCAGCAAACACTCTTTTATGCTTGTCTGATTGAATAAATTAATAACATTATTTTTATCATAATCTTTTTATATTCACGAATATTTTTTGTATAAGACAAGAAATGCACTGTAACAGTAGGAATCACTTTTATTTCCTAAGTACTTTCCATCTGTTTCTGAGATCATCATCAACTGTCTGCCATAGCATTTAAACGCAAAAGAAAAACAATTCAATAATGGATAGCTACAAATAGTTTTTGCTTTACCAGTTGCACCCTTGATGTTGTGTATATATGGATTGAAATCTTTCAGAAAGAGAGGAAGAGAAAAAGAGGAAAGTTTATAAATCTAACATAAAAGCGAATAAAAGCGAAATATGTTAACATTATAAATGTGAC
>OZ038503.1:50600991-50610991 GCA_964036315.1 Acanthosepion esculentum
CTCACACTCTTTGGGTCTGTCACTGGATCTAACCAACGCCTTTATCCACTGTGCCATGTGTCCTTGGAACTAGAACAGTCTACCCCAGTGATCGAAATAAAGGGTTCAGTTCGAAATTCCAACAACCTGAAGAAGGCCGGAGCGTACAACGGCCGAAACGTTGTGACAAATATGGCGACAAAGATGAGGACAATAGTCCGACTAATGTAAATACTGTACATAATACCTCATCTCAGAAATATAGACAAAAATGTTACAATTATTATTGTTGGATTTAAAATGAAAATTGGGATAATACTTTTATTATTTTAGAACAACAACTACGTATTTTTTATTATAAATCAATAACGAAAAAAATATTTTTGTTTAAACCTATTTATAATACGCACACCTGCTATCACCTGAAATTTACCGTAAAAAAAACGCGTATTATTTTCGAGAAATTACGGTACGAATAATTCTCGCTATTTCATTGAAAACAGTTTTGCGATTACTGAAGTAGTTTTCCAGATTGAATATTTATTATTTCTGTGCTCACAATCTTTCTTTTTCTCAAATTGTGCCAAATTTCACGACCTGAATGATATTTTAGAAGTTAGTTACGATACTGACGAATCGGGCTTTGATAATCTTTGACCCACGAATTTTTAAATCAACAATGGATAACAGATCTGTAGCATTCTTCAAATCCATTATTCACATAGTGTAGGTTCTCATATCAGAAGCATGTCTACCCCCATTGAACGTATCGAAAGATACTATTTCAAATAAGAGACGGGTGTAGGCTGGACCAAGTGGCAGTTATGCCTCTGCGAAATTGATTTGGTGTGCTTATAGAGCATATGCCAAGTTATTAAAAAAGCACGTCTTCTTTGCTCACACAGGCCCTGATTGGCAACTGCACAGATAACATGTATACACGCGCCGAGGAGTCGTCTATCAATGTTGGAGTCGATATCACGTAGCAGTTCCATTAAAAGATGAGGAAATGGTTAATATATTCAGTTATTATTATTAGTTTTCATATAGTCTAATCCAAAATCGTGATTCTTACTATAACGAATTAAGTCATTTTTTAATCCTTCTTTCATAGCCTGGAGGGGTTTCTATTTTTTATAACACATGAAAGATCTATTTGAACTACTATGAAAACTTAATCTATTTGGGAACTCCCTAAGGAGTATGAGACCCGATCTCTCATTATCCTAGGCACAGCTGCTCTAGTTTACAGGCTTACGGCCACATTACATTGAAACACCCGTTTTCATACGATCAGCGAAGTTAAGCAACGTAAATCCTGGTTAGTAGCTAGATGGGAAACCGCTTGAGAATACCAGGTGTTGTAAGTTTGTGTGTGCGTGTGGAATAATGGAGAATTGTTAATCGGATAGCCGAGTTCTAGTTCCCGTTCGGTTCATTATATTCCCTTACGCGCAAATACCCTTGGGAAAAGGGGATAAGTCCTTCTCTCCTCCCCGGCTATGCGTCAATTAGCAAAACTTGTATCATTAAACCGTTATTATCTCCAAAAACAAAAGCCGTAGAAAACGAATCGATCAATCACTTATTCTGTCTGTCTCTCTGTCCGTCTGTATCTCTCTCTCCCTCTCTCTCTCCCTCTCTCTCTCTCTCTCTCTATATATATATATATTCATACATGTTTCATTAAATAATATAGATAAGTGTTGTCTATATATTTTATGTAAGTTCTTTTCATATCGTCTGATAAGCTTAATAACATTATCATTAAACAATGAAAGAAAATCACAATATTGATAGATATTTTTTAATCCAATCTAAGCTTTCAGCTTACATAAGCCATTATCAAAGATGACAATTACACAATATATTAAGCAATACACGAACAAGAAATTGATGATAGTCTGTTTTTGTTTACATGGATGATTTCCAAGCAACGATAAACACGTGCATATAAGACGCTGAAAGCGAAAATCGTACCACAGCTCATGACGTCACACATGACCACGCGAGAGTGAATCCGATGAGTATTGAGTATGGAAAGCCGTTGGTATGAACCAATGGCTTCTGTTACTAATTATAGGCATTTAAGGATATTTGTGGAGATTTCATAGTTTATTTTGTTCAGGTTAGGTTTCAACTGTTTTATGTATATAGCTTCAAGAATTTTTAGTTTTTGTTTATTCTTTTCATATATATATATATTAGTCTGTTCATATCTGTCTCAATGTGTTTTATATATTCTAAGACTTTTCATAACTGTTTCGTTCTCTTCCTACCTAACTAAACAGCATGTTCATGTCTGTCTATCTCTCTGTCTCTGTCTGTCTGTCTGTCTGTCTCTGTCTCTGTCTCTCTCTCTCTCTCTCTATTGATCCAATCATATATATCTATCTATATATCTATCATTTACATCCATTCGTATCTATCTATATATTTATTCATCTATCTATTAGAACTGGTATATATATATATATATATATATATATATATATATATATATATATATATATATATATATATTGGAACTTACATAGTTTTTTTTTTTCAATAAGTACATATTAAATACGTTGATACGAATGCATACTGTTTGAAAAGTATATTCATATATTCTATATAAAATGTGCCTGTATTTACATTATGGAAACCATATTTGGCAAGAATATCCTTGAAAACCTCTACATTATTGGAAACTCGTCGGCTGTTCTTCGACTCCGATCTATTTGAATAGATTTATTCTGTTAATTAATGAGAAAGAAAAAAAAGAGAAACGGCTGTAAATATTTCCGCAGCAAAGGAAATAATGATTAAGCGAAAAACGTAAATGGCCATTTGAAGTTTCTTAAAAGAACTTCCAAAGTTATGTTAGCTAAATGAATTCTGAAATCTTAACTGAGAAATAAATCTATCGTCTAATGTTTACTTCGCCCTTTTATCAGCCTTTAGTAACTTTATTGAAAGAAATCATTTTTCAGGTTGAACTTGGTTCAAAATGCTACGACTGGGTTGATTAACAAAAATGAAGAAAGTGTGGATTTTATGATGTATTTCTCTTTATATATTCATAGAAATTGTATGGGCGCACAAAGATGTGCTTGCAACGCCTTTGCATCAATCGATTCTTATAAAGAGAATTTAAAAGAATCTATATGAAGTTTAACACATCACTATCCACTTAAGATAAAAAAAATTTTACACCATTCACTACTTCACGAAACCAAGATTGATCCACAGGCATGAGCATAAATATTAATAGTAATCATTATTAATTACTTAAATATTTTGCACTATTCTTTCATTATTATTTCACGATAAAATTCATTTCAACTCAGAGTGACCAAAACATTTTAGACTATCAACCCATTCATAGGATATACCTGATCCCACACTGAACCACAGTCGTGTAAAAATATGAATAATAATTATTTTTAAGGGCAGAGATCCTTTTGGCTTTTACCTCCATTATTATTTATCGGTAAAACTTACTTCAACTCATTTTCCCCAATAATTTTAGGCCATCGCCTCTCTTTATAAAATCCTTGAACCCTCATCAAGCCACAGGCATGTAAGATGAATTTTTATTTTATTTTATTTTATGACGCACATTCCTTTACCCTTCACAAATTTTATCATAGCTTTACGCTTTCTTATTCCCCCTTCAATCATAAACATCAGTCAGGCAGTTATATGCCATGTGTGATACATGCTTAGACGATCATGTATCGGACTGACGAAACAAAAATATTTCCCTCAGTAGGGTAGCATTTCTTTCTGCGGTAGACCAGTTGACATCCATGACTATAGAACCCGGTCCGTATTATTATACCGTTTTATTGAATTATGTAATATTATTAACAAGAAATATGTGTTTGCTGAGTAAGTTTTACTTATAAGTCATCATAATTTATTTATTGATCCCCGTTTAACCCCCAAGCATCTATCACCTAGATTGTCCTATACACCAACACTATAAGTGGCGTCTCGATTAGAGCAACTCCATCAGAAAATGAGAGTAGGCATTCTTAAAAATAATCGGATATTTGACGAACTGCCTTTACGTGACAAAATTTCATTGGTTTACTTTAAGGGAAAATTAGACAGTTTAATGTAATGAATAATCCCATCTACATTTAGAAATTTCTAAAATTAACACTGACATTTAAATGAAATGTTTTCCGTTGAATAAAAGAAGTTTTAGTAAAATTAAATGGAGACGGAAGACATTCGTGTTTGTTTAAACTTTGAAAATGACTTGAAATTGAAGTATTAAAAATCTCCCTGAACACTTAAAAGAGTTTAAGATGTGTCATGAAATGAAATTGAAAATATATTTCGAGAAGACTCTTATTAGTGAAAAGATTGACGATCATTTGACGAACACGAAATGTCCTGACAGCACGTCACTGACAACGAAAGAACGATGTTTTATTTTCATGAACTAACATCTTGAAGTTTGCCAGTTTGTTTGTTTTTTGTCAAACTGCGGAAAATAGAAATTTACCAGCTAAAATTTACTTAATGATTAAATAGATGAGCAATTGCTTAAAGTCTTCTGGTGCTATTAAAGTGTTGTATCACTGGCCATTGATAATTCTCTGGCAGTCTTTAAGGATAAGCAATAATTAGCAACGCCTACATAACGAGGAAAGTTTTCTTGAAGAATTTGAAACACTCGAGACCACCTGCTGTCATTTACCTATACAAGAGACAGATCGAATTGAGTACTATCGCTATATATACGTGAAGGAGGTTCCCAGTCTTCACATTCCAGTATCGATAGAGTTCAAAAGTGTATCCGCGTCCGTGTGGGTGATGAATTATTTTCCGTCATAGAACACAGACGAAACGTTGCAAGCCTCTCGTTACTAAATCGCAATTTCCATGGGAAATGTTCATTCCTTAGTTTCACCAGTTCTAAGCCTAAGACCCTGCCATGCCACGCCCATTGTAGCGAAGCACCGTCATTCTCTTCGTATTCCATTTGTGCGATATGATGTCAATTCCACTCGAACGTGTAAAAAATACGAATAATAATTATCTTTAAAGGGTAAAGTTTCCTTTCGCTTTTTCTTTTAATTCCTAATAAGGATGATTTCGTGGTCACTAAAATCGTAACCTGTTCAAGTACAGGGTAAAGTTTTCCCCACATATCACCATAAACTATGCTTCGTAACCCCATACCCTGAGAAGCACTTGGGTCTTGTGAACATTATTGTAAATAAAAGAAAACATAGACAAAAGGGCTAGGAGGGGGCGGTATATCCACTACCTGAGAAACTTGATTGAATGAATGATGGGGACCGGGTTTTGAAGGGATGGCAAAAAGACAAAAAGTTATGAAAAAATACAAGGAATAGGAAGATTTTTTGCAGAGACATGACACAGAGAAAAGAAGTGATTTTTTTTCTTTATTGAAAGCTACATTACTGTGGCCTTGTGCCAAATTAAGCTACGCTTAATGTCTAGAAGAGAGTTTGTGCCTCAATGGGAGACTCATTAATTTGGCCTTGTGCAAAATTAGGATATGCTTGGGAAACAACTTGCCAAGCAGTAACGAAAATGTGCTGTAGATTTCGGTGAAGCCATTCAATTTATTAATGTTCTGTTTTTACACCGACCATGAAGTCTGTCATTCAATCTCAATCGAGTTAATTTTTTTTCAACTTGGTCACATCTGCAAGGTGATGCTTGTCTTTTTGAAAGGCACTCCTTTCCTCGTGAAATTTCAATATACAAACATATTGCATCCTTGATGGCGCCAAAGAAGCGATCACCGTCGGTGGGAAAAATAAGAAAATTCATCCTCATCGACGAGATTCTTACTGATGGCCAGAATGTGGTATATTAAACCTAATATTGGCTCAGATATCATTGTATTTTGGGGGTCTATACAATTAAACGTAAAGACTTACATTGAGAAAATCAGAAAAAAAACTAGTATCCTATCATTTCAGAAATCTGCTTGGCAAATATTCTGCAAAAGGTGCTCCCTGCCTGAGGACTTACTCCTTCATGGAGAGCATCCATAACACAAGATTTTCGACTGAAAATGTGCGAAAGAAAATGCTGCTACTACTACTACTACTACTACTACTACTACTACTACTAATAATAATAATAATAATAATAATAATAATAATAATAATAACATCAGTGGTTACGTTGTAGAATGTTAAAAGCTTAAACCGTAGGTTTTATTCTTACTGCACAAGACTAATGCAAGCAAACTAGAAATTACCTGGCATATATACTGAGAAATTGTGTTAACCCGAAATGCAGATTCTGTGATAAATATCAAGAAACATTTGACCATATTCTATCAGGTTGCACGGTGCCAACGCACACTGAATATAAAACTTGGTATGATATCTGCACTGAAAATTATTCAACTTTTTATGGGAGGAAACTGCAAGAAACTGGTATGAACATCACCCAGACACGTTTACAAAGATATGACCTGTAACAATTTTATGGGACATTACAAGGCACACAGACAGAAGAATCAAAGCTTATCGTCCAGACATCGTGAGCAAAGACCACAAGAACAGAATGTGCTTTCTTTATTGACATTATAGTCCCTACAGATTGTAACGTATCTCCGAATATCTTCAAAAAACTATAAATGTACAAGTATCTTGGAATGGAAATTTCAATCTTTGGCCATGAGGGCATCAATAATTCCAGTTAGAGCACTCGAATCGATTGGGAAAGACACCGATAGACTCAATGATGGGCTTCCCATGCCTTAAAGAAATACAAAATATTGTATTCACAAGTACATCTCAAACTTTATAAAGGGCTTTATTTAAAAAAGTGTATGAAATATGTTTTATAAAAAGGATCAGTGAAAAATGTCATGAAACCATTTCTGACCTTAGGTCTCTGGTTGGGATCAGAAAAATGTGTAAAGAAATCAAAGGAAATAATAATAATAATAATAATAATAATATTAAACTGTACCGAGAAGCAACTCAAGTTATCCCTTTCGTGGTTGGAGCACTCGGGATTTTATCCAAGAAGTTCTCTGCTTCGAGAAGCGCCTTTTGTATATATATGTATGTGTATTCGTAAATTTTGGTAGGTATCTGTATATATATATATCGATTCATGTATATGGGCATGCATAGATATCTGTATATCTATATATATATATATATATATATATATATATATATATATACGAAATTATATATATGATGTATATGAATATATGTATAAGATATAGTTGTATGCATATATGTGTATATATGGGTGTGTGTTTGTATATATAGTGTTCTAATGGAAAGACAAACTTTTTTTATTACTTTTTAATCTTACTTTCTCTTGAAATAATTTCTAATTAGACTGGAAAAATTAGAATTTTACTCATCTGGACATAATCTCAATTTAAATTGATCACTTAGATTTAAATTTATTAATGTTACTCCTTAACCATTATTAATGATATTAAAAATATTAAAATTAAAAATATTTTTTTGAAATTTAAACACTTAATTGACTATCTAACGTTAACTGTAAAATTTAAGAAAAAATTTAAATATGTATAAAAATGGATGCGTGTGGAAATATGTATATGTAAGTATTTGTATGTGTATATGCGTGTATACCGATGGATATCGATACATGTGTATGTGGTTATATATGTAATTGTACATGTATATGAATGTATGTGCATTTACGTAAATATGTAGGTGTTGTGTGTATGTAAAAACAGTAAAATCTTTTCACTATTACCTTCATATGTTACTCCATTTTGATTTGAAACCTAAAATTTAATTAAGAAATATTACCCATCTAAAAATAGCTTCAAATTAAATTCATGAATTAAACTCAAACTGATAAAGATTTTACCTTAACAGTCATTCACAATATTAAAATATTACTATTAGTAAATTTTTACTTTTTTGTATTTGTTTATTAATATAATATTCGGTTTATATTAAATCCTTAATTTATTTGTGGAGAAGTTAAATATTTAAATTGCTAACAAGCATTAAATTTAATTTCTTTGTGAAGTTTTTAAACATTTAAATTACTATCAATCGTTAACATCTGTGTATATCTAAATTGCTAAAGCTATACCACCCTCTCCTTCCTTCAAAACCCTACGTACATCTCTTATCTCTTTACTTCCCCCCTTTTCCTTTTCCTTGTCTGATCCTTACCCCTTCCTCCTCAATATTAAATATTGTGATAATAATAAAAATAAATTTTAAAACTCCCCCTTCCCTCTCTAAACTCAACCATGTCTCTCACACTATTCCTCACCACCCTCTATGTCACCTTATATAAGCTTAACACCCTTCAAAAATGTAAATTTTAAATTCATTTTTCTTTTCTCCTTTGAAAGTGAAGTCTGGAGATCCAGAGAAAAATAAAATTCTCTGGTGAAATAAATTATATCTAATGGAGCCATAAAGTGGTCTGTTTTTCTTTAAATTAAATTATTCGCTCTGACTTAACATTGAGTCCTAAGGATTTCATCCTCCTTGGGATTATCCATACGGATTACCAAGACTTTCGTTACTCATATATATATATATATATATATATATATATATATATATATATATATATATATATATATATATATATATATATTTGAATTGGATATAGTCCGACAATTTATTAAAGACATTTTTGATATATATATATATATATAGCTGTGTTGGCACGAAGTCACAAGTCATCGTGACCGAAGGTTTGAGTATGCTGGTCTTGTTCAGATTGTTTATCACACTAGATAACACGCTCTCTCCCAGAAACTGTAACTATGGTCTGCTCAGCTTAGTTACATTATAAACTACAGTTTGTCTATGTGGGTGTTGAACAATACACAAATGTGCCTGAGCGAGTGTCTACAAAAGGGATTGGCTAGCTGCCCTAGTAGACGGGTATCCGCGAATACGAGTGGCCAGCTATTATATATATATATATATATATATATATATATATATATATATGTGTGTGTGTGTGTGTGTGTGTGTGTGTGTGTGTGTGTGTGTGTGTGAAGATATATGTATGAAAAACAGTGCTCAATGTTAAATAACAGAGCTATTTAATATATTAAGAAATATACACAATATCTTACACTGATTGCACAACCCGGAGTTTCATACGTTCTGCATTTTTCGGGTGCAATTTTTTGGTTTGACAACGCTTCTATTTTAATTCTTTTAATCGCGAGATAATTTGTTGTAGGAGTAAATTATTCTTTTTGTTAAAATAATTAAATAAATTGTATTTTAATTTTGGATTTGAATTTAGGCCCAGATTAGTATTTAAGATGTAAAATGAGGTTGAAATTAAAAATCCGAATTCTAGGGATGAAGAAGAAAAAAAAATTTCCAATAAAATATCTCGCGATCAGCAGAAATATAGAGACGATGTCAACCCCCAAAAATTGCACCTGAAGAATGCAAAACGTATATTACCTCCGAGTTGTACAAACAATGTAAGACATCATATATATATATATATATATATATATATATATATATATATATATATATATATATATATATATATATATATATATATATATATATATATATATGTGTGTATATGTTATATTCGAAATTCTTAATACATATATCTATTTTTAAAAGATTATGTACCAAAACAATATGAATTTTTCTACTAAACTGTTTGGTTTGTCACGAGCCGCTATTGCATGCCTCTTAATACCTGAACTTTCAGTAGCAACAAAAGGAGATTGACTTACCCACCTATCGATGTCTCATGCGGTTCTCGTGAATATTTATAATTAACTTTATTTCTAGTTTCTTTGGGTTCAAGAGGAGATAACTTTTCGTCTCTCACTGCTACTCCCTCGCCCGTCCTACCATCCATTTTCCCTAGCTCCACTGTTTCCCTATGTCTTTCTTGCTTTAAATATGTCCTGTGAGTGTCAATGTTTTCAGGCTTTTTTCTCAGAAATTTCAGCTTTCTCGTTCTGATTTTATGCATAATTGTCCTTTTTGTTCCCATCTTCCAAAAAACTTTCCCTTTGCTCACATCC
>OZ038503.1:50615991-50698491 GCA_964036315.1 Acanthosepion esculentum
ATACTTTGCTTAACTTTTGGGAGGCAACTTTCGCCGTTTCAATGCGCCTTCGGAATTCGGTGTCGAATCTTCTAACCTCTGTTAAAACAATTTCCAGACACTTAAATTTTTGTACTTGCTTGATTTGTGTGTCTCCATTTCGTAGTTTGGTTCTTGGATTGTTTCTTTTGCTAACAAGCATACATTGTCTCTTCTTATAAATGATGTTTTGACCTTTCTTCTTACTTTCCCTTACTAGCTTTTGTAGGTTTGCCTGTGGTGATCTTTCTACAAGGTGCGATGGGTAAATTATCGCCATTTTATATTTTTAACTTTGCGCATGCTGTTTGTTTGTTTTTTATTTTATCGATTGCACAATATAGTAGGATTAGTTGGGAATCGTCTCTGAGAAAAAAAAAGCACTATAACGAAATTCACTCCGCCAGAAATTTGGAAACGGCTTGCTGTACTGCTTGGTATTCGCATAGGAAACTCTAATATGAATATTACATTGTTTGGGTGTCAATCTAAGGATAGTGCTGATAATGCAGAAAGAGTTGGATGAGTCTAATGGTAATTATGAAGGTACAGCAGATAAGAAAAATCACTCTGATCGTTATGATAAGAAAAAACACTCGAATTTTTTGGTGAGGGTCTCAGACAAAACCCAGCGGCCTACATTAAGTGCCTTGAGGAAGTAGTGATGCCCTGGCCCAAGAGGGTGGCTGCTGGAAGGCCCTATATTTGATAATAGGATTCTTCACCATTCCATGCAATCAGCAGAACACAGTCATAGCTGTTAGACAATTTCTAAACATATAACCCCTTACATTCTGCCACCTAACTCCCAATATTGCAACCCCTTGATTATCATGCGTGTGTTGGGGGCGCAGTTGAGCAAGAGACCAAAAAAACCTCTTGTAAAACCAAAGATGAACTGAAGGCAAGGATTATCCACGTAGCATCCACCAACTTAAACAAGGAGATTGTCCAAAAGAGATGCTGGAGATTCTGAGGTAGTCTGGTAGTCTGGTTGAAATCAATGACGACTTTATTGAATAAATTTACTGTTTAATATTTGAAGATATTTGTGTGTAATTTTGGTAAAGATATTTGTTAAAATGAGATGTCAGTGTTATTCTCATAATTTATACGACAATTTATCTATCGCAACCTGTATGTCTGCTATCCACACAGTATCACTTGTATATCTTATATCATTAAGATTGCACCCGTCAATAATGATTCCTGATAGAATTTCTATTTATGTATGGATAGCCACAATGTATAGGTTGTATAAGTCCAGTGAGAAGACACCCCCTTGTCTTACAAACCATAACATTGGCCTAAGTCAATACTATACTTATTTTACCTCTAGCCTTAATAAATAACAATGCGCAGCGAAGATAAGCCTTATCAATTATATTAGATTATTTTGAATTGCACTAAAGGCAAAAGCCTTTTCAAGATTACTTCAGATATTTTATTTTTTTAATTTAAACTTTTAAAACTTGGAATATTACAAACTATTAGTCGTCGTGCTTGTCGATAAGAGTATCGTTCCAGGATTTTCAAATCAAACACTTTATTTAATCTATGGAGGTAGATTGTTCTCGTTTCAATGTCCACGTCTTATTTAGCAGTGTTCAGTTATTGCTCGTCCTAGCAACACTGCCTCTAAGTCTTCACTGAACCCTCAATTACTATATCCCCGCATTCAAGAACCAACGACTTAACCCACTATTTATTATTTCGTGAGGCACTTCTAAGAATAGGGCCTTAAATATTATCTGCCTGCACAATGCTTGTGGATTCTCTTCTCGTTTTAAATGACATGAATAATTCCAATATTCTCAAGCAAATTATACTTCGAGAATCATTTATCATTCTGATCATATTAAAATCCTTGAGCAGACAATATGAAATGAAACAAGTAACAGGTGGATGATAAGTCTAGAAAATACGTCAGATGTAGTAGAACTTGAGGACGGACGTTGTTATGCAAAAAATTACCGAGAAACTTCGTAATCTCAGAAAACTTTTTGCATCTGAACATTCAAGCGAACGAATTTTTCACTGAAGAATGGCACGATAATAACTTCGAAGATCTTATTAAATGTATACAAAAGTTAATTGAAGCAATAAAAATGGACAGTGTTAAAAACGATAAAAAAAAGAAAAGCAACAACGATGGTAGTTGGGAAAATAAATTAAGAGCAAGAAAGAAAAGAAAAAAAGAGAAAAACAAAGATTATATAAATAGATAACCGGTTATCACTTCTCACTCATTGGATCGAGGAAATTAAAATTTTATGTACACTGACGGACAAGGAAACATGGCGAAGCAAATACAGGCCTGCCAATAATAGCTTTCTACGGTTTCAGCAATTCATAACGATTTCCTTTGAATTCTACCAAACACATCACCTTTGTTCGTCATTACATTTCGTTTAGCTTCAGATGCTGAAAGCTGTCCTAGATATTCCAAGGATTTTCTTAGCTTCAGATATTTTCCCTAAATGCATTTTTCATTCATTAATAATTAACTTGCCGCCGACAACGGTCTTCCTTCTTTTTTTATTCGTCAATCAAGAAGCGAATATTTTAATTGCTGATAGTTCTTTAATTGTTCCAAGGCCCGTTAGATGACTAGCACAGCAGTAACTAACTGAGTAACCTTAAAATTTACATAAAATATTTTCTTAAATCTGTATTAAAAATGGCACTAGAAATATGGCGCGAAGGAAACTATAAACTATATGTCCCATTTCTTTATCGGTCTCTTATTCACTGTCTCCTTCGGCCTTTCTTGACATTAATGTGTCCTGTGGGTGTTAAATTTCAATTTTTTTCTTCAACATGCGTTTCAGAAAATGTCAAATGATCCATCCTGTAACTAAGCAAAAGTGTTCTTTTCATTCCCCTTTTCCTTAAAACTATCGGCGCGTATTAAAAACAAAACAAAAAGAAACCCGGCTTACGGCCATGTCACGTTAAATTACACGTTAAAATACTACAAATATTGGAATTTTAAAATTTATTTTTCGTGGATGCTCATATTTGTGTAGAGGCCATGTTTTAAACAGTACATTTATTTTCGTCTATTTTGATAAGGAAAAAGATTGCTTAATCGGTAACGTACGTCGGTTTCTCCTGCAAAGTGGTATGCAGGTTCGTATCCTATCGAAGGGCACATCTTTATTGTTTAACCCTTTGAGCCGTGACCACCGCTTTACCGGTGGTAGAGAAAAATGGCATAATCTCCATCCACCCTTGTAACTATATTTATATCTACCGTACAACATGCATAACAATTACAGGTGAATTTTGACTCAGGAGCTCAAGCAAAAGGGTTAAAATTGTCCAGGAACGTAGGGCTGGAAGGGTTAATAAGTTTTCTCGAATATTCATGTGGGTAAGCGAAAATAAATATACTGTTTAAAATAAACGCAGCATCTACTCAAATATGGGTACCTTATTTTTTAATCGGTATCACCCAAAGCCACTAAAAGACATGGGGTTACTAAGTGTGGAAAAATTAAGAAGAGAAACATAATTAATGGGCGGGAAGAGCAAAGAGTAACCAGGAGAACAGAAGATAGCGATTGAAATTGCATTTAAATTTTTGAAAATAAAAGTTGGCTGGGAAACATGGAGCTGGAAAGGATTCCACAAGCGAGAAGTGCAAGAGAAGAAACTGTTAGCATAGAACTTACGACTACATCTAGCCTGATCAACTGTAGATTGATGAGATCTTGACACCAGTCTAGTAATTCGCTTATGTTTAAAAAGTCAGGGTATCATCCGAAAAATTATCATGAAAGTATTTAAAGAAAAGACGCACTGAGAGGCAACCTTACTAAATAATTTCTTTGTAATTCTGTCTAATAAAAAATAACGTTTACTGTGATAAAAATCTGTCGGATTAGTAAAGAAAGGAATGAAAAATATTGGTAGCTATATACTTCGAAAGATGGCATTCACGTGCTGAAGTTTGCAAAGTTTTAACAAAGTCGAGCATTAACGGAAAAACTGCAATTTCTGATTTTAACCAATTAATTCTTAAAAATATTTTTCAACATTCACCAAAAAGCTGTAACTTAGGTCTTTCTAAGTCACGCTGCGATGATGAAGGGATGCAACGTTTGAAAGTACTAGCAGCCACTACTCATCCCAAATTTAACTATGATCTAATTTCGATCTAATGTTAATTTTTTGATTCTAAGCAAAGCGAAATTGCTTTATAAAATGTAAGCGTCTTTCATTGTATGTTACATTTCACAATATCGTACGAGAACCGGTGTTTCAAGGTGATATTAGCATATATATATATATATATATATATATATATATATATATATATATATATATATATATATATATATATATATATAGGTAACTATACTCGTGTCGGAAAACCTTTGAATTCTTGATTTACCAATAGCCAAATCAATCACGAAGGGAAAAAAAGGTTTTAAAAAAGAAAGAGCCAGGAACATGAAAGTCTGTCGAAAATAATCGCACAGATACAGGTTCAAGGCCCAAAGAAAAAACTAACTAAAGAGCTCGATACAAACTTAGAGCAAACCTAGTCAAACCTAATGAGCCAGACAAATGACCCTGACGATCTGCCTATGTGAAACCTTGGTAGGTTTGTCTGGCTCATTAGGTTTGACTATATATATATATATATATATATATATATATATATATATATATATATATATATATATATATATATATCATCAGGCCATGGTGTTTGGAGTGATCACTAGTGGCCTGATGATTGCGTTTGGCATGAAACAGTCTGTCGCTCTTGTTGACTTCAATGTTCATATATATATATATATATATATATATATATATATATATATATATATATATATATAGTATGCGGTAAAACTAACGCACTTTTCTATATATTGAACAAAAATAAATTACAATAGTTTAAGAAAATTTATAAGTATTGTCGCATCAAAACAACATGATTTGTTATTGTGATTTTCTAAGCCTAGCTTATAGGTCGAAAGTACGAGACACCCAGTGAGTATCGAACTCACTACTCAGTCATTATTGTTCTAGTGAGACAAGTATGCAAACCATTATACCTAGTCGAGGGACCCTACATGATTCGCTATGATTAGTAAACTAATATGTTTAAATCTCCCGCTTCAGTAATACAAAACTTAAACCTATCAGCAACCCTTCAGACCATTTGACAAATTTTTACATTAATTTCAGAAATTTTATCAGAAATTACTCCTTTTAATTCAAGATCCTTTTTCGGTTTGAGCCTTTAAACACAATTTTTCAGTCTCTACCCCACAATAAAAAATTCTGTTAGTTTTAAATATAGCGATCATAATCGCCATTCAATTGCTCCACGTCGTCCTATCCACCGCAGCTCGAAAAAAAAGGGCGTCACTTTTGCCGCACCCTGTATATAGTGGGGGAAGACAGAGAGAGAAAGTGGGTGATTGTAATCAAGATCAATATGGGGAAAAACCGAGAGAGAGTAAGTGCGAGAGAGAGAACTATATGCGTAAATGTATATATGCACATTGATTTCTATAAATGCATGATCACTGACATGAAACTGAATGAAGTTATTGATTGAAATCAGTGAACACCGAGCGAAAATCCGTTCATACATCAAAAGGCATCAACCACACATTTTTGAACTCAAATGGTTTACGGTGCAAAACTTATGACTAGAAGCACGCAAAGATCTTGCCATGACTTAAATGCACATTGACCACCATAATTCTTTTGAAGGAAGTGATAAAAAAAAAAGAATAGCTTACACGTAACGCGCACCAAGGATTTTGGAAACCTACGTACAATTCGCGAAAAGAGAAATGATTAGATTTGAGCATAAGAACCACGTTCTGAGTTAACTTGATATGAAAGCGCACGGCATTGCAAAAAGAATGGATACTTGGCGAAAAATAGTTTAGGGTTAAAATTTATAAAACAGATATTTGCCAGAAACGAGAGTGATTTTTATATTGTTTCTAAGTCTTAGACTTAATCTCCCAACACAGACATTGTCTCTTGAATAGATACTTTCTTTGATTCTATGATGTTGCGCCTGTAAAGTTTTTAGAAACATTCTTTCTTCTGTTCTACTTAATCAGTACAAAAGCTAGAACTTAACTACTTACTTTGGTGCCTGATCACGTTTTAATGCATATATTTACTTATTTTTAGTGGATATCCGTGTTTGAAATAGATGCTCTGTTTTTTTGTTTTTTTTGTTTTTTTAACCGTGTATTACATCTATCGGCCCGTACACTCGAGAAAACTTAATAAAATGTGCACCTTGGCTGGTGGACTGATGGATAGCGGCTCGGATTGAGGAATCGGAGAGCCGAGTTCGAATTCCAGTCAAACATGCGTTAATACCCTTGGGAAAGGTATGAATCATCTTATTCTCCCTCCAGCTAAGAGTAAATAGCAGGACAGACTGGGTTCTATAATGTCTATAAAAACTGGTCGACCGTAAAAAGAAATGGCAACCTACTGCGGCCTCGTCAGTCATGTATCGAAAGATGATCGCCTAAGCGTGTATTACACATAGCACATAACTAACTGACTTTGAATCTACATTGATCTTTTTTAGGAAAGGCTCCATTTATTCCATGTTGCTTTAGACCCCTTAGCCACAGGGAGCCTCAACCCAGGAATGTTCTATTTACCCGTTTAACTCCATCTTGGTCATTTATTCACGAAAGCCTATAGTTTCGTATCCGAAACGTAAACAAAATTTCAGTTAATGTATTCGTATATTATGCGGTATTTTTTTGCAAAATAAATCTGGAATTATATATATTTTAATATATTTATTGTTTATATGTTATTTTATAGATACAAATATTTAAGTAAATGCTCTATTTATAATATTAAAAACATTTACGACCTGAATTTCCGAGACATTTCATAGAAAAAGTGTGTCCTCCGACCTTTTAGATACAGAGGAAGCGTCTGGTTGGCAAAGTCGAATTACTGTTTATATCGTTGTTAACGAGACGAATACTCTGTGGCTATATGACGGTCACGTGTAGGATGCAGGTTCGATTCCTGTCGGAGGATGCATATTTTCTATGACATTTCTCCATTACTTTGGGGACTGATATATAATTTCATATATTGAAATCAATGTTCATTTGGATTACTTAAATTCGGACTAATTGTCCTTGTTATTATCGCAACGTTTCAACCGCTGTTTCTTCCAGGTTTCTTTTGATCCGGGTAACATTCATTGAATTACAAAATGAACTCTGTTTTATCTACAGGGGGAATTGTACTCAGTTCGATATCCATCTCTAGGACTATCTCGTCTTGTTCTTTTTTTTAAAATATAGCACAGTTAATCCTAGCTCTGTTTTCACAGAGACTAAGTATATATTATTGATCGCAGACTTACGATGCCAACAAATTAGCGAAACAACCTTAATATTCTATACATGGGACAATCCTGAGTCTAGAACATAGAGCGAATTGCTCTTATTGTCTGCCTGCTACTGTTACTCCGCTCGTACTATGCGTCTCCACTTCTCGATAGATATCGATAGAAAATGCGCACATATATCGAAATAGGTATCTTCTGTGACTGTTGCAGATATTTCGTATTGTCTAACAAATAAGGTAAATTATGTAAAGTTGAATTGCATTTATTGTTTGATTGTTCCTAGCATGTAAGACATAATAGGAATTTATTGTCTGCGTTTGAATCAAACGGACTGCTTTGAAGGAACTCATTCAAAAAACGACGCGCATTTTATCGCAGTATCATCCGTAGGGCACAACTACAGTGATGATCCGTATCTAGTGAAAAAATACAAATATATGCATTTCTTGCACAGTATTTACATTAGTCGGACTATTGTCCTCATCTTTGTCGCCATATTTGTCACAACGTTTCGGCCGTTGTACGCTCCGGCCTTCTTCAGGTGGTTGGAATTTCGAACTGAACCCTTTATTTCGATCGCTGGGGTAGACTGTTCTAGTTCCACGTGCCATGTTTGATGGATGTCAGTTATCAGTTATCTCCTGCGAATTTTCCCTCTGAAAGTTCTCCACTGCCTTAACCGGGTATTGAACTCACACTATTTGGGTCTGTCACTCAGAAATATAGACAGAATATGCATTTCTTATCATCAATGTAGAAATCTTTTCTTCCCATTTTTTTAACTGAGGTTCATAGCTTTTATTTTCTATATGGATCGCTGAAGAGGGAGAAGCTAAAACTGGTCAGCTTTTTTCTTTTTTTCTTTCTCTCTCCCCATATATATATATATATATATATATATATATATATATATATATATATATATATATATATATATATATGATGGATTCTCCCGTCGAACTCGACGTATGAGGGTCAGGCAGAGTAGTTCCCAGAAACTGAAAGCCTGACACCGACACATGAGATTTGATTATAGTGGTGAAGGCATTGTGCAGGGCCATCCACACTTTTTGGAGGGACGAATACAGGGACCTGATGCAGCGAATGCCACAAGGTCCCCAAACGACCCTCCGCAGGTTTTGAATTCAGAGTTATCCTTCTCCTAGACCAGTTGCCATCCAAGGCTATAGAACCCAGTCTGTCCTGCTATTTACCCATAGTTGGGGGGAGAAGAAGAGGATTCACACCTTTCCCAAGGTGTGAATCTCATATATGTATAAACCGGATGTAACTCTCTCTCTCCTCATATATATATATATATATATATATATATATATATATATATATATATATATATATATACATATATATATATATATATATATATATATATATATATATATAAAGCGTGTGTAAAATTGTCCATCCCACAAAATATTTAATATCTAAAAAACACTAAAATAATTAAATTTCATTTTTACAGGTTTTCAGATAAGATGTTTAACCGTCTCGATACCATTTGTCGTAATAATCACTGAAAACCATTTGAGTTATTCAGCTAGAAAGAAAACAGGTCGAAATCCGTTCCCAACAGAGCAATGGTAAAAGGAAAAAGATAATTCAGGCCTTCAGTAATGGGACCAACATTCATACTCTGGTTTCAAAATCCATTCAAAAACCTTCAAGAGAATAGCGAATAATATTACAAAAGAATGAACAGTAGAGAGGAAAACTGAATCAGGAGGTCACAACAGGAAGAGGGTTCATCATTTCAACTTAGAGCAAAAGTGATCAATTAGCAAAGATCGAACTCAATCGATAAGACATTTGGCAATTAGAGGGGAGTTTCAGCTATGACAGTCCAAAGAGAAGTGAAAAAAAGACTTGAAAATGAAATCGTACATGAAAACTGTAAGGCACCTTGTTACTCCATATATAAACTTTATTTTTATGGAAAAATTATATATAAATTTTATATATGAAGAAGAATTTTAGGGAAAATCTATGACAAAGTGTAAAAGGTTTCCGTGTGAGGTGTTTCGACCATTAGGTCATCATCGAACAAAAGTTGTTTACTGCACATGTCCACGAAAGAAAGGGGACGCTGAGAATTTGAAAATAAATCTATTTTTATAAATATATATCTTTTGGGTATATAGACTGTACGATTTAATTGAGTTTCGTCTTTTTCGTTTCCTTTTTCATCTCTTTTGTTATTAAATATGTAACACTGTTATAATAATAAAAAATCTGCCATGAAAGGTGAACTGTTGTTAGAAAATGAACACGTAAATTTAGTGTGGATGATCGAGCAACAAAAGCAATTTTTCTAAACATTTTCGTCTCAGTAAATTGCTTTCTCTTTTAATTAGAATAGAATTTTTTAAATCAAACTATTGGTCAGTCTCATTACGGTGAATACGTGAAGAATTTAGTGGGTTGTTTTGTAAAAGGTCACTGTGTGTTCATATAAACTGTTATTTAAATTCCTTGAGGTTTTTCCTATGTATTTCCTGCGAAAATTATTATAGTAAATTACTCTACTTTTCCTCTATTTTTCCTAATATATATATATATATATATATATATATATATATATATTAGGAAAAATAAAGGAAAAGTATATATATATATATATATATATATATATATATTAGTAAAAACTAAAGGAAAAATAAAAAGTATATTTTTTCTATAGGTTTTGTCCTTATATATATATATATATATATATATATATATATATATATATATATATATATATATATATATACATACATACGAGGTTAAATCAAAGTTAGCCGCACTTTCGGTATAACATAATATTAGGTTTGCGATACTATCTAATGCTCGAACGAATTTTATTCTATATATATATATATATATATATATATATATATATATATATATATACACATAGGTATTATTGTGTTTAGGTTTTCGAAATTTGATCTTGCTGCTGCTACAGTGTAAACATGACCGCTCGGATAGCAGTGTACACATCGTATTGAATGATGAATTTCAGCTTCTGACACACCTTCCGACCAGTGAAATCAGATCACTGCTCTCTCTTCCTCCTTGGTGCACACTGCTAGCGGAGCGCCCATGTTTACACTTTAACAGCAACGAGTTTCGAGAGATGATGCGACCTGTGAAATTCTCATTGGATTTCTGTTTGAAATAAATCTCACGTCGATAGAATATAATTCAACATATAAAAATAATAATTTATGATATAGTTTAGTTCATACGTTTTTTATCATCGAATCGGTAAGGTAGACTTAATGGAAGGCAATGGGTTAAATTGTTGATTAAATGTGATCGTAATAATTTATTTTTCTATGGTGGATATGTATAATTTTAATTGCGATGAATAGATATTTGAACCGACGACGACACCGTTGTTTGTGTGCATATCTGCGATGGTCATAAAACAATTAACGACGAAAGATTTTATATATATATATATATATATATATATATATATATATATATATATATATATATATATATATATATATATAAATACTTTCACAAAAAAAACATTCAAATTTTTTTTCTTTTAATTTTCAACTTTTCAGTTGTTTTCTGCAGATTATATACATATCAAGAAAGTATACGTGGCTTCTCATTATGCTCTCTCTCTCTCTCTCTCTCTCTCTCTCTCTCTCTATCTATATATCTATATATATATATATATATATATATATATATATATATATATATAAACAGCGAAAATCACCCATGAAATAAAAATAATTGTATGGAAAGTATGTAAATCAATTGTCTTTAAATTAAGTGACGACAGAAGAATTATCGCTGAACTTTTAAGAGGTAAGCTTAAAGATTAATGCAATACTTAATGCAGCGATCTATTTTGGGTTCTTTTGTAGTTTATTCTTGCCTATCGCATCTACTCCTCCCTACCTATTGCGATGAAGGGCCAATCAAGAGCCATCCGCATCCAGTAGGGCTCTCTTTAAGCTATTTAATATATACATATACATATATATTTGTGTATTTAGGCAGCAATCCTTCTTTCAAGCACATTTCATTAAAAACGACTGACAAGGTGCTTTTATTTAGTTTTTTTTATATAATTTCTCGTGCGATCTAATAAAGTTTTTCTTGTTCAGAGGATAAATTATATAAAAATTGTCCGAAAGTTCTTTTTATCCGAGCGCTTTCGGCTATACATTTAGCCATTATCAAGGATTATATTTCAACTGTTAGAATTAAAAATAGTTTGTTATGTGTATATATATATATATATATATATATATATATATATATATATATATATATATATATAATTATTTCTTTTTCGAACGTTTATTGATCTATTCTCCCTGTTATTTTCCTTTTATCAAAATAAATCTAATTGCTTTTATAGATTTATTTAAATTCTTTACGTCGAAGAAAATTTGCAAAAAGAGTCGATTTTAACAATATACACACACATATGTATATATATGCAAGTTGTGATGACGGAAGAACACATCATTTAGTTTGATCTGCTTAGAGATAGCATATTAACCAAATTCGATAAAAATGGTTTACGCATTTATTTGTCATCAGGGAGAATTATTTTGCTCTTGGCCTTAACAATAAATATTAGATTACTGAATAAAACTTAGAGAAGCTGCACCTGTGACTTCATCAAACGATCCGGAATGAGTTTCTTACAAATTGTAAACAGGTGAATGATTGTATTTCGTAAAGTAGATGGGGGCATTTTTATACAAAGGTCTTTCAAAACGGTTACATTTCCAAACACCAGTTAGCAGGAATTCATATGTCTATGTAAATATATATTTGCACAAGTCCAACATAAGGTTCTCTTCTGTCTTGACTTTCCTGACCCTGATATTGATGTGCCGTTGGTGCAATCTACAACATGGAATTCGAAATCGGAAAGTGGAGTTCGAGTTCTAGTCGGGATTGTGACATTCACTTACGCACTAATATCCTTGGAAAATTTATGAATACATATACTTCCCCCGGTGGAGGCACGGTGGAGTAATGGATAACAGCTCGGATTGAGGAATCGGAGAGCCGAGTTCGAATTCCAGTTGAAGCCATTACATTCACTTACCTGATAATACCTGGGGAAAATTATGAATTCTCTTCTTCTCCCCCCAGCTATGGGTAAATAGCAGGACAGACTGGGTTCTTTAGCCTTGGATGGAAACTGGTCTACCGCAGAAAGAAATGGCAACGTACTACGGGGAAAAACCTGCCTCGTCAGTCATGTATCGAAAGATACATGATCGCCTAAACTTGTATAACGCATGGCAAATAACTGACTGATACTTCCCCCCAGCTTGGGTTAAATAGTAGCATTTCACTTTCCTTTCACAAAATTGCAAATCTCCATTACGCCCACATCCGTTAACCAGATGGTAAACAATCTAGAGGACGTTTTCTACTTCAGGTTTTATAGTACAGTTGAATATTGTATATCCAATTGTGTCAATTGATGGGACTGATAATATAGATTTCTCCGCAAGTTTTATTTTGTGCAGATATTGTTGAAGGAAACAGATAATATGATACATTTTTTTCTTTCTTTTACGTTTCGAAACAAAAGTTTAATATTAGATGGCAATCCGTAATTGAACAATCCATAGTTGAATTGGGGAGAAGCAAGAGTATCCCAGTATTTTTTTTTAAGCTTATCACCCCAAGCAAGGCTGGAAGCCACTAGCACGCAAGGGGTTACAGAAGGTTTGGAGGAAGAGCAGATAGAAGTGGTGAAGGAGAGGATGTGGAGAAAGATAGTGGATCGATCAAGGCAAGGGGGTTACAGAAGATTTGGAGCGAGAGCAGATAGGAATGAAAGGTGAAAGGATGTGGAGAAGGGAAGTGGATTCGACCATTCTATGACTCATCTTCAGAGAGGAATCTTAGAATGATATAAATAATACATTTTTCATATAAATCCGTTTTTCTAAGACTTAGAAGATTTCTATCACGATTTTTTTCTTGTAAATCACAGGTCATCATGTTATTATAGTTTTTACAAAAATCTTCGCCCTGCCCAAGCCCAAGGGTTATTTGAGGGGGAGAATTATAGAGTACGAGGCTGAATTTATGGGGATATGTTCGAAAGATAACAGTTAACCCTAGACTGGTTATGATTGTAGTGACCAGACAAGCATCCACTTGGGAGTCGGCTCAACAAAGTAATGAACCGCGGAAGTTGCTGCTCGTGTGGAACTTACATGTCACCAGTGGAATACGAAGGAAATGAGGGTGGTTTGATACAATGTGTCTGGCATGGCAGGTATTTGCCCTGCAACTACAATTCCTCCTTATCACCTACGAATGACACCTCTTCTATCTGACCAAATGAAATGAACTGAGCTCTATGAAGGAACCAGAAAAGGTACGATAAACAAATAAAAATACACGTGCAAATACGTCAGCAAGTAATTCATTCTTTTGACAAAATATGGAAAAAAGAGTTTAGATTAGCATTCCTATTAGTGTGTACTCATAGAGAAATATCGCGGTTCTTGTTTCAATTCAATGTCTTTTCTCCCCAATGAATCGACATAAACTGGCCATATATATATATATATATATATATATATATATATATATATATATATATATATATATATATATATATGTATATATATATATATATATATATATATGTAACGTAAATCATTCAAACGAAAAACAAATACTGAAGCTAGTTATATGGCGAGAATCTAATTTATATATATATATATATATAATTGAACATTGAATTTGACACTCAGAGGCGAGAGAGTGTTTCATGCTAGACGCAATCATCAGGCAACATGCGTCTAGCACGATACAGTCTGTCGCCTCTGAGTGTTGACTTCATTGTTCACTTTTGAAACATGTTAGATTGAGATACGTTTACGAGTAGTTCTTTATTTTAGTTTATCATACACACACAGATATTCAAGCATGTTTGGTAAGATAAACCCGGATATAAGAGACTTCTTCTCCGGTCCCGACAACTCTCTTATATCCGGGTTACACTGTACGAGTAAAAACACGAGAGTGAATCCATTGTACGTAACATGGCCTTGTATTCAACTCCGGACTATGTCAGTTACTGTCGCCAGTTTTTGTGCGTAACCCTGGAGAAGACATCGTAGACCTTACATTTTTGTGTGTGTTGCCTGTCGAGTCGGTATTTATATAACTTTCTCATCCGGACCACTTGCAAGCCAAGTAGGTTTGCACTTGGCAGTCCCTAGGTTATCTGTCACGTCAAACATACACCAGGCTTCTCTGAAAGTTTTCCAGCGTGAAATCTATTCTTGTCTGATCTGTGATGAAACAAATACAGCATAAATATGTATGAGGCATTTTTTTGTACGTTTGGAATTGTGATCATATTTTTATGCACATGTTAACGTTCCATCGTATACACACACACGCATACACACACACATAGACACACATACACTTCTTCCAACTAATGATTTTATCGATGGAAAAATGTATATGTAAGTAGGGAGGAAATAAAACAAACATCGGTGAGAATTATACATAGAGAGAAACCCTGAAAATGCCGGATAGCTTAAATTTAAATTTTAAATTCTTGGGGTTCAACGTGGCTAGAAGCACAACCTAGCTGAATTCCTTTACTCTGCTATCGATTGTGTTGAGTATCAGGTTTTTTTTATATTAATAATTCGTTTTCTACGTTTTCTTTTTATTATTCATTCGTTTTCTACGGTTTTTTTTTTAAATTATGGATTCGTTTTCTACGCCTTTTTTTATTATTGAGTCGTTTTCTACAGCTTTTTTATTATCATTGATTCGCTTTCTACGGGTTCTTTTTAAAAAATTATTGATTCGTTTTCAACAGCTTTTTTATCATTGAATTGTTTTCTACAGCTTTTTTTATTACTAATTCGTTTTCTACGTTTTTTATTATTGAGTCATTTTCTACGTTATTTTTATTATCCATTCGGGTTTTACGGTTTTTTATTATTGATTCGTTTTCTACGTTTTTTCTTTTATTATTGATTCGGTTTCTACGCCTTTTTTTTTATTATTGAATCGTTTTCTACGGTTTTGTTTATTGATTCGTTTTTTTTACGTTTATTTTTTTATTATTGATTTGTTTTCTACGGTTTTTTTTATTATTGATTCATTTTCTATGGTTTTTTTTATTATTGATTCGGTTTGAACGGTTTTTTATTATTGATTCGGTTTGAACGGTTTTTATTATTGATTCTTTTTCTACGGCTTTCTTTATTACTGATTCATTCATTACAGCTTTCTAGTTGATCCGAAAAAAAGATTTGTTATGGGGAAATTGGATAGTGATCATTGCATTCATTTTTCTACAGAGAATTAAACCTTTGCAGCTTATTGAAATCCGGAAAATACTTTCAGATTGTAAGAATTTGGGTGGGGGGGTATAATAATGATACGAATGCTACAAATCTTACTAATTAACCCATAGATGGGAGAGAAGAGGTGGATTCATATCTTTCCCAAAAGTAAATGCGCCTTAAGTAAATATAACGAACCCAAGCGAAATTTAAACTCGGCTCTCCGGTTAACAATTCAGATCCATTATTCATTACACAAACCACGCATCCAAGCTTAAGACACCTGGTATTCCCAACCTCTCACCCATCTAAATACTAACCAGGCCTGACATTGCTTAACATCGGTGATCGTATTTTATCGCTGTTGTTTTAAAATATACCACATTTTAATGACAATGATTTTGTTAAGAAATCTGTTATGCTATATGAACATCGACGCAAACTTAACAAGGAAGTTGCAGAAATTAGTGCACTTATTAATGTGCTATATTTAGAAATATAGGAGTCGAGAAAACTTAATACCCAATCGATGGAATTCTATAAGACAAACATTTTCAAAGATAACTGACAGAAAATACACATGAAACGTACACGCGTAAGCACGCATATAAGAATATATAAACAAGAATAGATTGATATTTCCTGCGTTTGAATTTGTGCGTTTTATCGATTATAACAAGGAAATTATTACCGTATACACTCGCGCATCATTCGACTTTTGAAAACCTAATTTTGAAGCTAATTTTAAGGGGGTCGCATCATGCACGAAATATAAATTTAGCGTATGTACTCCTGGCACTGGATACGTCGTTGACCAAACTATATATCCATTTACTGTAGCTTCAAAATTATATATTCAAACGTCGCATACTATGAAAGTATATACGGTAATTAAGTTTTTGTTCTGTTTTCCTTTTATGAGGACTAAGAATGTAGAAACGGTCCATAGCGGTTATTGTCCCATACGTTGTTAGTATATTTCCTTGTGTCTGTCTTGTAAGTTTTATTATTATGTAGTAGTAGTCACTCGAGATTTTCGTTGTGGCGTATTAGAAAAAGGACGCAGAATGAGAAATCGAAAAGACGAGATCGAACTCCAGTCAAGCTCGTTACATTCCCTTACGCGCACAAATCTCTTGGGACAGTTAGGAATCTATCTCTTCCGCTAGCTGTGGGTTAAATAGCAGAACAGACTGAGTTCTCTAGACATGGTTGGCAACCAGTCTACCATAGAAATAAAGAACTAATGAATATATTTTGCCTAATCATTCATGAATCGAAAGAGACTTGATCTCCTAACCGACTATTACGTATGTCATTTAAATGACTAAGTAGTAATTTTACGGGTTGCATGTTGACATGTAGCATATCTTTAAAATGTCTTTAAAAAACCTGACATTTGATATTTGCTGTTCTCCAATAATGTAAAGCTGAAACTAGGCTTACAACGTTTTTTATAAAGTGCTTCAGTTATCTTCACACGTTATTTACAATTAGATATATTCCGAATGACTGTGTTATCTATAAATACTTTTCTTATGGGAGAATTTAGTCGTGTATGAGTGCTTCCTTATCGAACTGAGATCGCTTAAGTTGTAAATTCAGTTAACAATTCTATTATAGGTTGACAGAACAGTTTGCTGAATCTTACTAAAGAAGTTATTGAAGTGTAGGGATAACGGCATTGAAGCAGATTGGACAGTAAAGAGAGAATGTTAAAATCAATTTAATGAGGAAAAATAAAACATTTATGTGATAGATATATATTTTTAACATCTCTTTGCTTGTCTATGCATCCACTTCGATGCTGAATATTAATCACACATATCGAAATATCCTGAAAATTACAGACAAAATTCCTTTAACCGATCTGTCTTATAGACACATTCATAATCAAAGAACGTGTATCCGAGTGGTTAGAGCGTTCACCTTTCATATTTGAATCTCACCATTATCGGTAAGTAAAAAAGTATATATATATATATATATATATATATATATATATATATATATATATATATATGTTGTCGATTAGTAGGTGAGAAGGCTTTGGGAGAACAGTCGAATAGAACGCTGGGTCAACCGATACACACTCACTAGTCGTGTAATATACTGTTATACTTACTGTTTAATATATGATATATCTGCAACTCTTGTTTAGTTACTTCTTTAACCATTTATTTGGTCACAACAATATATATATATATATATATATATATATATATATATATATATATATATATATATATATATATATATATATATTATGTCATTCACAGACAGTACTGTTTCGCTGTATCACAGCTCCTCAGTGCGACTAGACTTCCGAATGCCTCAAGCCAGGATTGAAACACAACTAATTTGGTGTCAGCCAGAGCTATCTTCACTCAGTAGAGTTACACAACTAAATCTAGCGTATTGTTTTTACAAATGTAAACAAATGCCCATCAACCAAAGTGCTCCATTCATTTTACTGAAGAGCTTTGCATTAGTGCAGGTGGCTGTTGTTTATAGAATTAGCTAATCACTCAACAGTGCTCGATTGAAATGTATTTTCAAGAGCTAAATTATGTCATTCACAGACAGTACTGTTTCGCTGTATCAAAGCTCCTGAGTGCGACTAGACTTCCGAATGCCTCAAGCCAGGATGGAAACACAACTAATTTGGTGTCATATATATATATATATATATATATATATATATATATATATATATATATATTTTAAATAAAAACAGATTACATTAAGGTTCCATACAATAAATTATTTCACCACAGCCCTTCCAAAGGACAGTGGATCATCAGATTTATTTCCAAATGTTGAAATGAAAAAATGAAAATATATTTACACATTTATGACGGGCAATAATAAGGAAACTCACGAAGTGGGGGCAGTGTAGGGAGGTAGAGAGAGACAGCGTAGAGTTAGATGTAACATTTCTATTGTTTCAAATTTAAATATTCGCTGAAATCTAGACATTGACACTTTAAATCTGTTAACGGAAGTTATATCTTGATTAGGAAGTGGGATGGAGAGAAATCTATATTGAAAAAAAAAGAGAAAAAGAAAAAGAGAGAAAAAAAGAGAAAGAGGTTGTAAAGAAGTGTCATTAACTTCTATTGGAATATGCGTTTTTTTGTTTTTTTTTACTTTGAGATTTCGTAAATTTTTCAGTTTAAACAGTCTAAGCCATTTAATTATATGTTAAAGTTTTTTTTAAAAACCTTATTACGGACATTTTGGTGATTTAATGTGAAATAGTCGATTAAGAGGTATATAGAGTTTACATTAAAACACTAGAAATTTTTTCTCAAATATAAGTTTACATCTAGTAGTAAGTGATTATTAAGGTGATATCTTTATCAGTTTGAATTTTATTTATGAGATTGATTAGTGACTCTTTTTACATTGGTAAATTCTATTACTTAAAATTTAGTATTAATTTAATATGGAGTGGCATTTTAACGCAATATTATATATATATATATATATATATATATATATATATATATATATATATATATATATATATATATATATAGTATTACTTATCAATTCGGTAAGGAAGCACTTATACACGACTACCTGCTCCCACAACAATAGCACATTCATCGAGGAACGACAATTGCTAAAGAGAAGATACTGAATCTTAAAACCGATATTCAAAAATATGAGGCGATTCTCCAAAATATGAGCACAATCGAATACACAACTTCTGAACGCCATCTCAACTACCTCACTTTAACGCTAGAACTCAACTAACAACACACCATCACTAAAAATCTCTGCACCTTTTATAATGGAAATAGTTTACTGGCCATTTGCAAATTTAAATACTTAAATAGCACTCCAGATTGCCACATCTAATCTAAATACGACCCCATTCAAAAGAAAACTGAAATTGAAATTTTCTACCAATCAATCTAACAGCTGACAACGGAAAAAATAATTACGTTGAACACAAACCTGAGAGACCTTCTAAGATCTGAAGTTTTGAAAAGCCGTTCCCCACAGAGCAAACATAATAATATCCCCACATAGTCAAATCTGTAGCAAAAGAGTACAACAGTACAAATATCACCAGACGCGCTGATAAAGATTAACAATTATTTAGTTTTTAACCGGTAAGATTGCAGCCATAAATTACAACCTATCCTAGATGACAACAAAATTTACAAAATAAAGAAATGTCCCACAGAATTACTAAAGAAAAGTATGTAAACAAACTGATTACAGCGAACAACGCTAAGATCGGATGCCTAAGATTATCGGAGATTACCAACACGGATATCTGTACGGTAACGTAAAACTTATAAACTAAGTTTTTCCTTTCCGACCTATCATATCCCAAATACCAGTATATCAGCATTCAAAACTCTTAAATGATGTAATTTCTCCGTACCTACCCAATAATTGCAGCATCGTACCCACCAACGAATTCCTCCAAATCATGAAAGTAACAAATCCCACACGTTGGGCCCTAGCTAAAATCTCTTTCCCGACGTCATAGTTGATGAAACAATCAACATAATTTGTGAATGCATCTACAAACATCCCTCCTCCCAAATTTCAACCAGCATCTCTTCGGAAACCACACTCGCTTCTACTACAAAAGCCTCATTCTATGACCATAATGGCAAGACCTAAATCCAGTCCAATGGAATTAATATGGGAAACCCATTAGGTCCTTTTTTTCTCTAATTTTTATATGTCGCATATGGAAAATAAAGAGTTCGAAAAAAAAGTTATGCTGACGACATTTTTGCTTTGATAAAAAAAATAAGGACGAAATTATAAATCTAAAATCAAACTTCGATAAAATCTCGGCACTAAATTTTAGACGAATTCATGAACTGTAACAAAATCCCACTCCTTGACGTTAATATAGAACTAAAATCCAAAGTATTTATGGCCTACCCGTATAAACCCCCACAATTACGAACTCTTCCCTTCTGAATAATGATAACCAATACCCTGAAAGATATAAAATAGCTGTGATAAAAAAACTCTCTTAGCAGATAATACCTAAATTCTTTTTCCAAGAGAATATTTCTAAGTGAACTAAAACACATAAAACAAACATTAGTTAACAATAATTATCTCAACTGCATCATTGATAAACAAATAAAATTATTCTTACAAAAAATACATGACACAAGTAATAAAAATACAATAAAACAAAACATCGGTATCTATTCTGCTGTAACCAGACACACAATAATTACAAACAGGACAAAATATTCGCAATGCGACATATCATAAATTCCATCTTTCAGTCGTAAATCCCGAAAAATATTTAAAACTTATAATATATTACAGAAAATGGAAAACCGCCAATGTCGTCAAGACTAATCAAACTAACTAATTAAATCAGACTAATTAAATCTAAATTACAGTTGGCCAATATATTGTCTGAATTTAATTTCCCAGTAGAAGACTTTTTCTCATCATAAATCAAGTAGCTATATTGGACTACCTCCTTGAGAAGACGCCTCATTTGCCACTTACCTGACCAAAGTGTCACAAAAAGATTCTTGTTGATAACACAATCATCCTTCATAGGTCCCTGTCGCTTTGAGAGAACCATTCTACATAAAACCCAGTATTAATCTGACCTTATTTCGCAACGGAAATAGTGTGTTAATTTTTTTAAGACGCCAACTCGAATTGAACCTCACAAAACTAATCTTAAAACTGAAAATAAGTAAACAACACAAACAAAACTTAAAAAATAAAAAGGACTAATGAAGTGGCCGAAAGCATTTGGAGCAATAGATACTATGGACAATTTTTACACTCCGTTACCCCCCACCAGACGGGAAATTGTTAGAATATTAGAAAAAACTAAAAAAACTATCATCAAATTTTCTTTATCAGTTATAATCAACGAAACATTTTTGTTAAAAGTTACTGCCAATATATATATATATATATATATATATATATATATATATATATATATATATATATATGTGGACAATTTGCCAGGGAGGTGACTTTCAGACTGTTCATCACCTTAGATGATGCACTCTCCCACTAACCAAAGTCCGCTTTGCGTATAAACCAAAAAGTGGGCTCCAACACAAAAACGTGCCTGAACTCGCGTCGGCAGAAAGAATTGGCAAGTCGCCATAGCATACCCGAAAACAAGTGTTCATCATATATATATATATATATATATATATATATATATATATATATATATATATACAGTATCGGCCATAATATAAGGAACGGAAACAACAAAGACATAAATATGTGTATTACTTAAAAAGTAATGCATGATTAGCAATGAATTTTTTACCAAATAAAGCTTAGGGTGTAATGCATAAATATTATACAAAGTTACAAAAATTTACACGATAGTTTTTTTTTTAAAATAAAGATTAAATGGAACAAAGGAAATAAACTATTGGACAAAAATTAAGGAAGGATGTTAATAATTTGCATAAACTTTTAATTTACATCGATGGAGCTTTTCAACAATAAGTAAAATTTCATTTATCATTAGGACTTTATTTTTAAGCAATATGGCAAATTCTACACGCAAAACGCTCATTATCGCTAACTATCAAGAAAAAAGTCAATTTCAGAAATTTCAGATATTGTTCATAGGTTTAAAAGTGTCGTTCATCGTATAATTAGCAGGTATAAAACCGATAAAACGTTAGATGCAAAACTAAAAACGGGCAGACCTCCAAAAACATCGCAAAGAGAAGATCGAAGAATTGTTAGAATATCTACAAAAAACCGTTTTGAAACTGCTACATCAATTGCCCGTAAATTTAATGCAGAGACAGATAATAAGATCTCAAGGAAAACGGTTGCTCGTAGTTTAAAAAATGAAGGATTGCATGCCCGTACTCCAGCTTCGAAGCCTCTCATTTCAAAGCGAAACCAAAGGGCACGCCTGGAGCATGCGAGAGAACATGTTGTTTGGACTGACGCACAATGGGATACAGTTCATTTCAGTGACGAGTCCAAGTTTACTATATTTGGTTTTGAGGGGAAAACTTACGTACGCCGTAGAACAGGTGAAAGACTGTCTTTCAATGTGTCAAGAAAACCGTTAAGTTTGGTGGCGGCAGTGTGATGGAGTGAGGAATGATTTCAGCTGCAGGAGTTGGCACTATCATCCACGTACATGGCAATATCAATGCTGAGATTTACAAAAGACTTCTTCAGCAGCATGTGGCACCAAGATTACACCATAATCTTTATGAATCTTCTATTTTCATGCAGGACAATGCACATTGCCACAAGGCTCGGAAGGTTATGGCTTTATTTGAAGAAGAAGGAATCGCCCTAATGAAGTGGCCAGACCAGAGCCCCGCCCTGAATCCAATAGAAAATGATTGGAAGATAATTGGAGAAAGGGCTCAGAAAAGAAACCCGAAAACCAGGATCACCTATGGGAGTTATTGAAAGACGGATGGAAGGGGATTACTGCTGATTTTTGCAAGAAATTAATTAGATCATGTGGTCGACGATGCAGAGAAGTCATTGAAAATAAGGCGATGTTTACCAAATATTAAATTTTGTTGATATTTTGTTCACAATCAAGTATTAACAAGATCGTTCCTTAACTTTTGTCCAGTAGCATATTTCCATTGTTCCATTTAATCCTTATTTTCTTTTAAAACTATTATGTAATTTTTTGTAACTTTGTATAATATTTATGCATTACACCCTAATCTTTATTCGGTAAAAATTTCATTGCTAATCATGCATTACTTTTTAAGTAATACACATATTTATGTCTTCGTTGTTTCCGTTCCTTATGGCCGCTACTGTGTGTGTATGTATATATATATATATATATATATATATATATATATATATATATATATATATATATATATATATATATATATGCATGTATATATACGGAGAGAACTTGAAAGAGACAGAGGGAAACAAATATTGTGGACATCGGAATCAATACTACATTGTTTCACGCCATAAACGAACATCAAACAATTCAATGTTGAATTCTGTCTTCACAATTCATCAGAGGAGAAGTAATGACAAAGATATTGTTTGGAGATTATTTTTATATTTTTTTATTTAATTTGAGGAAAATAAATTTTTTGAGAAAACAAAATTTCCGGTTGCACATACAGCTTTAGTCAATGACTGATATAACAATACATATTCCTCAAATATATATATATATATATAAAAGGCAGGATGTGTGTGTGTGTATGTGTGTAACGAATGCACGGCCGCAATTTACGACGGATTTGCACCAAAATTTACATGCACATGCTCCAAGTTAGTCACAAGGCCAACACCGACTTTGCATTTCCTAACTCCCATCGACAGTGGAAATAATCGATTTTTTCATGCTTCTACGGCGGTTTTCATGTAGTTTGCGACCATTTTCTACTAGCTAGAGTGAGAGCCTACAGCTGGCTGCCACGAATAGGCAGGAAGATTCTATTGGCCAGCGTGAGAGCCAACAGCTGACTGACACGAATATTAACTAGCATGCTAGCATGCAAAAAATCGATAGCTGCATTCGTCACAAGTGGGAAAAATTAAAATCTGCATGGCACTTTATTCCAATTGGCTCATTCGCTTGCTTAAACTCAACGTTGATTCTGATACCGCAGAACTGGGTTGGGTGTGAAAAAATATTTGTTGTTAACATTCTTTTTTCATTCGGTTTTTCCAGTTACGAGTCCTTTATTTAAAGCTGATCGTTTTGTGTTCATTTTGTTTATCGCTTTTTTCGTAACAGATTTAATGTTTAGTATAGAACTTAGAAAATAATTCACAGTGTGAGATATGCAAGAAGTAAGGCATGTAGCAACATCATCACGGCAAAGAGCACTCCTTTAAAGGAAAGGAAGGGCAAAAATATTTTAAGTCAAGTGATAGCGATTGCTGTATGAGTCGTACGATTTTTGAATCAAGCACGGGCAACGCTGGCCCATGCTGCTAGTATATATATATATATATATATATATATATATATATATATATATATATATATATATATATATTTCAGTTCAAAAGCCTGAAGCCACACGCAGAATTAGGATGGGATGTACTTGACAGATGAGTAAAAATAAAATGGAAAAAGCTCTTAGAGTTAACGAAAAAAAGAATGGAATAAATAATCAAACTTATACTGTGAGAAAATTTTGCAACGAATGCCAAAAATGTGTCCTGCAGCAATCAATGCTGAAGGAGGATATTTTGACGAGAGAAAAAATTTAGCAGCTTCTTTCTTCTTGTCATAATAAAATTTCTAATACAAACTCATGTCTCACTTTTTCAAACATGCCTAATAATTTTCTCTTATTTAAAGTACAAAACAACTACATTTTGTTTCACATTAAAAGATTATCAGGGGTTTCCTCAAAGTATTGAAATGTAGTATATATATATATATATATATATATATATATATATATATATATATATATATATATATACGAAAATCTTGGTAATGCGTACGGATAATCCCAAGGAGTATGAAATCTTGAGAAATCAATCTTATGTCAGAGCGAATAAATTTAAAGAAAAACAGACCACTTTAAGGCTCCATTTGTTATAATTTATTTCACGAGAGATTTTTATTTTTCGCTGGATCTTCAGACTTCACTTTCAAATGTAAATGTTTTTTTTTCGTTTCACCTTTTCCTGCCCTCTTCTGTTATTGTACGCTTGTTATCCGTCTTTGAAACACCATTACTTCTCAAATACAGTCGATTTAATCGATGAATGTATGCTATAATCCAACTATTAGTTTCACTAGCTGAGTTAACAATCCCTGCAAAACTTAATGTTAACCCGCTGCTTCAGATTCATTTCAATCACTTTTCGCTCGCTTTATAAGATAAACACTTAAAACTTTATCTACTGCTCTACAACGAAAGATATATCTGGTCTACATCTCAAGAATACCAAGTTGGAACATGTACAAATGTGAATGAGTACAATCTTTCCTCAATCTTTAGTTACAGTTTCTGGGAGATAGCGATTAATCAACAATTTAAAGCAGGCCAGTAAGCTCAACCTTACGGCCACGATGTCCCCGACAGCTTCTGAACAGTTCCTCAAAATAAAAGCACTATAGTAGGGTCAGTTAGGCAACGTTATACAACCATGAGGCAATTCTCTCCGCCAGAAATTTGGAAACAGCATGCAGTACTGCTTGGCATTCGCAGCAAAATTTTGGTGATTAAGAAGGTACGGCAGTTCGGAAAACTCACTTTCTGATAAGACAAGAACTCCCGAATTTGTTGTCGAGGGCTCAGAATCAACACGGAGGTCTACATCAAGTGTCTTGAGGAGGTAGTGCTCCCCTGGCTCAATAAGGTGGGTGCTGGAAGACACTATGTCTGGTAAAAGGACTCTGCACCATGCAACACAAGCAGGAGAACCCAGTCATGGCTGCTAGACAATTTCTGCGACCACATTACTCCTTACATCTGGCCACCTACCCCCCTCCTCGGCTGCAACCCGCTTGACTATTATGTGTGAAGCACAGTTGAGTGAAAGACCAACAAAACTACTTGTAACACCAAAGATAAACTGAAGACAGGGATTATGTCAGCATTTAACAACTCAAACAAGGAGAACGACCAGTAGCGTTGCAGGAGTTCCCAGGTCGTCTAGAAGCCGTGGTTGAAGCCAATGGCGATTCTATTGAATGAAATTACTTTTTAGTATTTCAAGGTATTTTGTGTCATTTTGGTAAATATATCTCTTAAAATGAGATGTCAGTGTTATTTTCATTTTTGCGTCATTTAGACGACTCTTTATCCATCGCACATGTCTGCATAACTTTATTCTTATTTATATATATGTGCATACATTCATACATACATATGGCAGGTAAATAGAAGAATGGCTTGAGAGCAAGAGTCGAAGAGGCCCTCATGTCGATTTACGTATTTTAATTTCTTTGTTTGTTGTCGATTGGATTCTTGTCGATGTATTCCTATAACATATTATCTTTCTATGGATCTCGTTTCCCCCCACCCCGAGTGTTAAGCACATACAATAGCATTCCTTTGAAATAGAACAAATAATCTTTGGCGCTGACAATGTAACATATATGTGCCTTCCTGCATTTATGTCTTTGCTTTTTGCCACTTTTATTTTTGTCGTTATTGTACTACCAATAAAAATGAAACGTAATCTGCGACTTTAAGTTGGCAAATGTTTACTTTACATGCAGTATCTATCTGCTTCCTATATAATATGATCTCTATATTACACGAATTAATAATAGTTTTCGTATACATTTTTCTGAGGATATACTGATCAAAACAGAGAGATCAATGTTTTTTTATCAGGGCCACAGGACGAGTGATATCACTTTTTATTTCCTTGTACATTTTTATTTGCACACACACACACACACAGGCCCACACACACACACACACACACACACACACACACACACACACACACATATATATATATATATATATATATATATATATATATATATATATAATTTATTCGAAAATTATAACATAAATATGTTATAAAATCACTACAAAAATAGCAATTTTATTTCAATACTTCTGGTGTCTTATCAAGTAATAGTGTTGAATGTAGAGTAAAGTGTTTTAGAAGGTTCAAATCAATCAGACACCCCTCCCTAAGGGAAACACTGTTACATAAGCTGCAATGACCAATTAAAATACAAGTATATGAGAATTCAAAAAACTTGACAACAGCGAACCTTGGTTATAATAATTAATGCTTTAATGTTAAGGTTAGACTAAAATAGAAATCATTCTAACTAATTAATATTAAATTTTACTATAAAATTGAAAATTAATATTACCAATTTTAAATTTAATCTTTATTAAGTTTAAAAATTATAAAATTATTTAAAGAAGGAACCGAGGTAAAAATATGTTTTGTTATTTATTTTGTTTTTATTGAAAGGCCAAAAATTTAGTTAGACTAAGCAACATTAGATTTTAACGTTTATTCTATAGGTTGACCTAGAAAGAAATTTTTCCTTAAAGGGATGAACAAATAATATACTGGGTAATAGAGGGGGTGACAGAATTAAAACAAATAAAGTAATATGTCTAATAGCTGTTATTTCAGACAGCAAAAACTCATTATCGCATTATAATAATCATTACAAATTCAAATTATTATTATTAATAATGATAATAATAATAATAACCAACATCAATAAAATAAAGTAAATTAAATAAAATAAAAATTTAAATAATATAAAAAAATAATAAAAATTAAATTCATTACAGCTTAGATACATTTGAAGTGATGATATGTGTAGGGGAGGGTGAAATCTTGTAAAAGACAATACATACACAATCAGATTATAATACACAAACACATAGACATATTTAGATATATAAACACGCAAAAACATGAACGAAACAGGAAATAGATGTCCACGACCCTTAAAAAAACATATACATATAATGAAAGGCAGATATAAGCGATTATACATACATACATTGATAAAGACACACACATATACACACCAAGAAATATTCAAATTTGAAAGTGTTAGTAAACGAATTCAAACATACTATTAAAATATAACTTACAAGGGCAAAGATATATAGAAAAATATGGTTCAATAGATAACATTTAATATGGGTAGAATAGAAAAACAAATATTCGTCAATGAACAACGTAAAGATAAAAGACTAAAAAATATAGAAATGGATAGAAAAATAAATATATACGCATACACATACATAAGAAAACACCAAATTCAAATATCCAGGCAAAATGTAACACTTAAAAATAACATTATCTAACATATATAAATGAAAAGTCATAAACACACAGATATATATATAAATATCTCATATATACTTACATACGCATGAATACACATACATGAGTACAAATATGAGACAATATATAAAAAAATACATACATACGTATGTGTGCACACAGTCATCACTACTAATAGAAACATACAAAAGTATACTTACGCACATACATATACATACATATATACACATGTATATACCTATATACACATATATACATACATACACACATGCGTATATATATACGCATATGCATATATATACACACATGGAAATATATATAAATATATCAACCTACACAGCAACATAAAAAATAAATAAATATATATATACATACATATATACACACATACATATATATATATATACTCACATGCACATACGTACAAAAGCTTACGCACTCATACATATACAAGCGCATAAATATATAAACATGCACATATATAACAATACAAACATATATATATATATATATATGCACAAACATATAACTACAAGTACAGAAATATTCATATATACATACATACACACAAACATACACACATTCAACTATGCATATATACCAACACACACATACACATAAACATATAAACATGCACCTATATAACAGGTATCAATACAAACATATACACACACATATATATATATATATATATATATATATATATATATATATACAAACATATAACTACAAGTACATACATATTCATATATACATACATAGACACAAACATACACACATTCAACTATATATATATATATATATATATATATATATATATATATATATATACCTACACACACATAAACATATACACACATATACAAGTACATGCAAATACAAATATATACACACACACATATATATATTTATAAAAATTCACATATATATATATATATATATATATATATATATATACATATATATATATATATATATATATATATACATATATATATATATATAATATATATATATATATATATATATATATATATATATACATCTATCAATAACACAAACATAATATACGTATACCTGCATATATTTACATCGATAGAAGGATTATCAGATAATAAAAGTCATAACATACTAAACTTACAGTAAGAGCCTTATGTTAAAAAATATTACTACCCCTATAGTAAGTTAAATTTATAGCTACGTTTACAGTTAACAGTGAGTTAATTTCGTTGATTTAAGAGATTGGTTTTGTCTTTTAATCTAATGATTTCAAAATTTTCGTTAAAACATAGCTAACAAGGGGCATATTGAGAATTACATGTTCGATCTCTCTTTCTTAATTTCCATTTAACAGTAGGTGTCTTGTTTTTCTCCTTTAAACTCCAAAAATACTTGGATAATGATGTCTTGTACTTATAATTACTACTATTGAAAGATTGCACATGTCCTCGCCAATGTTCTTTCAATGTATTCATAGTACTTCTAATGTATATTTTTTAATATTGGGTTTTTCTAGTGTATAAAATGTACACAGATAAACTAGAGAACTGGTCAAACAATTATTCTGTAATGGACAATTATTCGGATTCCTACAATTGAACAAGTTGTTATTTGTGTCATGTTATATTTTAAAGTTAAGTTAAGTTATATTTTTTAAGTTGTTGTTAAGTTTTTTGAATTCTCATATACTTGTGTTTGACAGATTTGAACATTTTAAGACCCTTTATTCTACATTCAACACCATCACTTGATAAGACACCAGAAGTGTTGAAACAAAATGGTTATTTTTGTAGTGATTTTATAAGTTTTTGGTTATTATTATTTTTATAATTTTTGGATTATTGGAATTTATTCCGTATATATATATATATATATATATATATATATATATATATATATATATATATATATATATATACACACACAGGCACACACACACACACACACGCGCATATATATATTTTTTCTTTCTTTCTCTTTTTTATAAAATTTTTCCATTCTCTTTTTTTTCTTTTTTCCTTTCACTTTTCATTTTGTCTGGACAAATTGATTTAATTTCTCAAAAAACATTCAGTCTAAAGAGATGAATATTTAAATATATTCATGAACTAAATTTTAACCCAAATTAATTTTTAAGGAATGTCTTTAATTTTATATATAAAAGTGCTGTTCGATAAAAGTGACTCACCTAATTTTTTTTTTACTAAATGCTCTCTTCTCCGATGAAACGAAAATTGGGCTAAATTCAAAGGATAGGCGATCTAAAATCCGAAAAAGAAGCTTTGAAAGCTCTTTGAATTTAGCAGTAAGTACTGTCAACCATCCGTTCAGTATAATGTTCTGGGGATGCTTTTCTTTTCATGGAACTGGTTTCTTAAAACCCATTGAAAAGACCCCCGGGAGCGAGCAGTACAAGAGAATTTTAGAGTCTTGTCTGCTCCCTTCTGATGAAAGGGTGCAAATCGACCCCACCAAGCTCATTTTTATGCAGGATAATGCTCCCTGCCACAAATCAAAATTGATGAAGGAATACTTTGATTAGAAGCAGTTGAGTGTTATGACATGGCCGCCCCAATCTCCTGACCTCAACCCCATAGAAAACTTATGGAGCATTATAAAGTACAGTCTCTCGTGAAAGCAGTTGAGCAACAAAGAGGATTTGATTGTGAATTTCATATCCGAATGGAATTCAATGCTTGGAGATGAGATTTGACAGAACCTAATCAAGTCAATGCCAAAAAGGTTATTCAAACTAAAGGAGGACCCATAGATTGTTAAATATTTCGAACTATATTGCCTATTATAAATAAATTATACCTCTATTATTCTTTATTTAAAGCTGTTCGATTATGGTTCTATTGATTACTTGTTGCAGGAAATAACTGAGTCATTTTTTTTTGTTTTTCCCTAAATCTCATTTATATCCAAAATTATAATTATCAATAGAATACCTTAGGGTGAGTAAACTTTTTTACTAGGTGGTCGCGAAGGGGTCTTTATATTAGTAAGATTAAAAATTAGTTTGACCCCAAAAACAATAGGCGAAACAATTTTTAAGTAAAAAAAATCAGGCGAGTCACTTTTATCGAACCGCACTGTATATATATATATATATATATATGTATAAAATGACAATTGGAAAAATCTTTCAAGGCAAAAATGAAACCGAAATATCTCTGTTGTTATAGTTACATTAAAATCCAAATTTAAAAACATAGACGCTTCTGTCCAAGCCTTTTTTTCTGGTTAATGTAAATTCCATTTATAGTAAGAGATTTCGATTTCATTTTTGCCTTGAAAAAATCGGAAGACGAAACGCGTCGGCAAAATCTAAGATTTTTTCCAATTGTCATTTTATACCAATATGTCTTGTCCACAGAGTTGATCTGGAAATTTATCTATCTATATATATATATATATATATATATATATATATATATATATATATATATATAAAATGGAGTGCTGAGAATTCTAGTTCCGCAGATAAACATTTCGTAAAATATTCTGTTATTTTCTTATTTCCTCATAATTTTGGAATTGCTTCAGAGCAATACTTTTTCTGCATCTCCTCAGTCAGTCAACGCGCCTCCACTGTTGCTTAGTCCTTGTTTCCAAAGAATACAATTTAAATTGATTTAAATCGATTGGGAACTTTTATATTATCAGCATGTCTTTAAGAGTATAGTGAACATTAGAAAAATCCAAGAATGCCGAATTTTTACTGAGAATAATATAATAAGTAATCATAACAAAATAATGAATTACTTACCTGAATATGAGAAAAACGATACTTTATTTCAATATTTCAGTTTGCGGATATAACACACAGGCCATTGTTTCCTCCAAAGGAAATATCTTTCTAGTTGAATATACGTATGGATGACATTATGAATGGTTCTGGATCCGATTCACTGTCTCAAATACGAGATATATTTTCCCATTATAGCTGAAAGGAGGGTTCAGTTATATTATAAAGTGCTAATGTAATAAAATAAATCCGAGCGATTACTTTTGATGGAATCATATCAACGGAAAATATGTTTTACGATATTGTTCATCAAATACAAAGCCCCCCCCCAAACCACTCAACGTCGAGAGTTATTGAATGAGCTTGTTTAAAGACGTAAGATTGAGATGTAGAATTGTCGATTATAAAGTTAGATAATGAACTGCAAGCGAGTAAGTTTGTAGTGGTCGGGGAAGCATCATTTCCGGGAGACATTTTTTTTACAATGCAGCTGTTCTAGGGAAGCCGATATATCAGTGGAACTTCTAATGAAATACAAAGGGAATAAAAATAGTTTGTCCTTTTGTTTATAGCACAGTGAAGTCTAGCTGAGAAATGTAGTTCTTCTGAACATTTACACTTTTTTACATTTAAATGAGGTCAACACCAACAGCCACAATCTGTTTCAATCTTCAGTCCATGTCTGTTGTGTTTAGGCTCGACTATTTATATATGCTGGTCAGCGGCGGCTTATGGGTATCAAAGTCTATTGCCCGTTATTAGGTTGTCGGAAACGGTTATGTTTCAAATTATTCTAGAGGCTATTGAGTAGAAAGAATTCTAAACAGATACCAGCCTGAAGATTTCGTTCATGCATGAAACAAATCGTCACGGTTTGGTGTTCACCTCAGTGTCCACTTTTATATTTACATACGCTCTAGCTCTGATAGTGAGATCATTTAGCCATGAATATACGATACCTTGAAACAATATTTTGTCGTATATATATATATATATATATATATATATATATATATATATATATATATATATATTGAACGTTAAAAATTATTAAAAAAATCAATTAAAATCTTCAGACATACTGGGTTATATATATATAATGAAATGGACAAAGTCCGACAATTATTTTAAGACATTTTATGTTTATACGTTCTTTTTTATAGAAACAAATATTTAAGTAAATGCTCTGTGTATAATAAAGGCCGGTAAATTCATTCAGACTGGTAAATGTTGTTAATACTTTTTATTATAAACAGAGCATTTACATAAATATTTGTATCTATAAAAAAGAATGTATAAACATAAAAATGCCTTTATATATATATATATATATATATATATATATATATATATATATATATATATATATATATATATATATATATATATATATGTCATCCACAGAACGTCAGTATGGCTAGACATGGATTGCTCCAAGCGGGAATCGAAACCCAACTGAATTTGACATCAGTCGGACACTCTAAACTTTAGCGGCGGAGAAAGGGAATTTTAACGCATTATATACGAGATATAAGCATTGCCGTCTACCAGAGTGCACTATTCATAGCGAAGAACTTCTAGCGTTAATTAGCAGCAGCCTATAAATTCCCTTTCTTCTGAAGTGTTCAAACTAGGAGTGGCGGAATACGATTGTGATCGAAAGAATTAATGAAGAAAATATACCTTACGTTATAAATGGAACCCGTACTCCGTTTTATTAGGGAAGTCACTTACACACATGCACAAACACATACATATGTGTGCGTATAGGTATGTATAAGCACACATTCATATACATCTATATATATATGTGTGTTGTGTGTGTGTGCGTTTGTGTGTGTGCACGATTTTCTATCTAAAACAACATTCTTTATCTTCCTGTACAGTGATATTTAATTTGCCATTCTCCTTAGTCATTATCCGTTGGATAGATTCCATGTCCGTCTACCATTTTTATATTGTGTCCAACTTGACAAGGCTCGTTAAACACAAGCACTTGTGTCCCTTTACGGTTCACGTTACAAAAAGAAACTTTTTTTTTAACTCTTAATTGTATTCAAATGCATTCAAAAAGTGCTGTCCAATTCAACTCAGGAAGAGTTGCATTAAATCGTTTAAGCATGAATAAATGCCGATTAAAAAGCGTCAAGCATATTGGAGTAGCCATTTCTCCTTTAGGCATTTTGGATTGAAGGTTTTAACTGGAATCAGAACTCAGCTCTCCAGTTTCTTATTCAAAGCCGTTTTCTATTACACCACACGCACAACCAAGCTTACAGCTCCTCGTATTTACAAGCTTATAGTTTTAAGGAAAAGGGGAATGAAAAGAACACTTTTACCCAGTATCAGGATAGATCATTTGACATTTTCTGAAACTCATAATGAAGAAAAAAAAAGCATTGAAATTGAAAACCCACAGAACACATTAAAGTCAAGAAATGCAGGGGAAACAGCGAATAAACTAACTAACGATCTAGTGTAAATGGATGACAGGATATGGACTGGGAAGAAACGTAAGGGGAAAATTACTTAGAGCTACACGAATGAGAAGTTTTGGCGAGAAAGGTTTCCCCACCTCCTGAAGGGACACGGCACAGAACCATAACAAAAGATGAATACAAATAAAGAATTTCTTGAAATATATTGATTTTTCGCAGTATTTATTGAGAAACCGAAGAGATTAAAAGAATCTTCTTTTTTTATGTGCCGTGTCCCTTCAGGACGTAGGCAATCATAGCCCTCTATTACATCTCTTAATAAGTTTTGTCTTTCTGTGTTTTCTCCCAAATCTTGTTCTGCCATCCATTTGCTCACGTCCATCAAGTATGGTACGCGCTGCTTTCCTCTGCCCGTCTTTCCCACAATATGTCCCGTGAGTATCAGGGTTCCCAAGCCCTCCTTCAGCATTACGTGCCCCAGAAACCGCACATACCTCTTCCTGGTGTTAAGTGTAAGTTTCCTTTTTGTTTCCATTTTCTCCAAAACCTTGTTGTTGCTCACATATTCGAACCAATTGGGAGATAAATTAGGTCTTGTGTAGTATGCAACTAATATATTTGAAATTAGTAGGAAGTGTCAGAACCTTTTTCAAACTCATTTCTCATAACCTTATTCTACTAGGTTGGTCGGAAAGTTCTAATTCACTTAGGAAACGGAATGAAAAATCAAATCTTGATCTCTGTTTGGAATAATGAATTTCGACCTTGTTCCACACGGTCGCGCCATCCACTCTAAACTGTATTGCCAGCAGATAAACTGCGTGTACGACAAAATAAATTAGTGACCTGCTTTGGTCAGTCGGAGTCGGGCATTGTTTCAGCAAGACAAGGAGAGGCCATATACCGCCAGGTTGATTAAGGAAAAGTTCAAACAGATGGACGGTGTTGAGATTCTTCCACATCCACCATTCAGTCTCGATGCTGCTACGAGTAACTATGGTCTATTCTGCTCAATGGCATACTTCCTCCGCGACCAGCGATTTAACACTTTTGATGAAGTGAAGGAAGCTTGTTTACAGTTTTTTGGTTCAAGGACAGCGAACTGCTATCTGGGACAGATTCGGATGCTGGCTGATCTGTTGCAGAAGATCGTCGAAAATGATGGACTTTACTTTGAAGTATAAATGTTGATGTTGCTCCATAAAATTTTCTTTTCTTTCCGCTTCCTAAGTAAGGTAGGGCATGCTGGTCATCCTAATATTTGTATATTGTAGAAAACAGCTTTATTTTAGCCTTCTTTTCACATTTAAATATTATGGTGTACCTGTCTAAAAATTACCCTAGCAGATATACACACAAGTAGCATCGATCGCTTTTTAGGTGCCTGACAAATACTCTCATTGTAACGTTCTGCCTACTTCACAGTTGGTATTAACGCCAACAAAAACTGTTCGTCAAAGAGTCTTCACGTGTTACGCGCTTAAAAGATATTTTACGAAGAAAATCAATTGCTTCGGGTCTAGATCTGTAGACTTTACAGACATGGCTGAACTGGATTTATTGGGGAGGATTTTTATGGCATACAAAGAATTGACACTCCAGTCGGATGCATTCAACTCGTCTGTAACAACACTAAGGTGTGGAGTGAATGAGCGCAGTGGCAAAAGCAAATTGCTGAATTTAGCATATGGTATTACAATTGAAAGTATAAACACGAATAGATACTTTTATTTTTACAAATATTCGCATGAACATAAATGCAGACATGATAATCATTATTTGAACGGATTATGTCCCTTTTTCCTTTTCATCTCTCTCTTTACACATATTAATAGACACATTAGATTTTTAGCAACGCATTACATTACTTGCTGCCTACTGAGAAAAATTCTTTTTCTTTTTTTTCTTCTTCTTCTTCAATTAATCCTTCTGCTTCTTGTCACACACACACACACACACACACACACACACACGCATATATATATATATATATATATATATATATATATATATATATATATATATATATATATATATATATATATATATATTGATAATGATAATGATATGTAAATGAAGTACAGTATAAAAGGCAGTATCGTTATACCTACGGGAGAGTTATCTTATCTTGACAAGAATAAATATGTCAGCGAATACCTATCGTAACAATATAGCGTCGCCGATTGGTTACTTAACCACGATGGAGGATCCGTATTATATATTGAATCCTAGAGTTTCTCAGCGTTGTCGAAAGTTCAAAGGTTAAGGGACACCAAATATAGTGGAGGAGAAAATGAAGTTACGGATTTGATGTTGGTTTCAACGGGGTGTGAGGTCATAAAAAAATCTCCGTCATTGTCTACCTCAAAGTGTTGGAAGATTTAGTGCATGAATAAATTGCTACCATCATAAAAGCAAATATACAACCAAAAAAACAAAATTGTCTTAAGAACTAAATGTCTCCAAAGAAACCGAGACCAGACGAAACTATTATGTAATATGTACAGCGATTGGAAGAAGCGTCGAGGTATTGCGACTTTGAAAGAATGGATTCGTAATAAATGTCCAAGACGAGCTAAGACTGATTGAAGGAATGTTTGACATCTCGTACAAGCATAATATATAATATGAATCTGGAATCATGTGTGGAGTTCTTACAACAACTGGAATTGATTTAAAAGTTTAATACCTCGGATGGCAGTATTGAAACTTACAGTGCTACTATAAGCTTACTAATATGCATATATTGCAATAAGGAACAGGGAAAGAGCAAAATTACGTGTCCGACCATTGGGAAATGCTATTTTAAGTGTAAAAAGAAGAAGGATTTCCAGCTTTTATGCACATATGAAAAGCTAGTGGAGAAAGTGGAATATACAGGTCCTCCTGTCTTAGGTTGGGAACTAGGCAGTATCCAGTGTTGAATAGAATTATGGAGATAATAAAAAGAAATACATGGAGCAATTGCTCTATGACTGAGAGGTCGTATAAAGAGTCAAGGCACAAATTAACAATAGAAAAATGAATTATATGTAATGCAGATATCATAGAACCTCCACAGTCTCTGGGAAAAGAAGTAGTTAAAGCTGTGTACGATGATATACATGGAGTTTTATTGGCTACGCAAAAAGAGGTTAAATTTGCAAGGCAATTCGAGAAAAGTGGAAGAATATACTAAAGAATTCCCAAATATGTGAGAAATAAAGAGATTTAGGCAAACTAAAATTCACTCTTGGCCAAAAGACACGAGTACACATGGATCATGTCTACATTAAAGGTATAGAACTATTTCTCATATTAGTCGACTCGTATTTAGGTTGGCCTGAAATTATTAAAGTCGCGGATCGAAAAGGCCTTGCTGGTGTTGAGGATGGTGTTTTTGAGAAATGGAGTTCCAAAAATGTTGATCTCCAACAATACACTAGAGTTTTGTGAAGAAAGTTTATGTGCATGGTTAAAACGTGTTGGCTGCATTCCATACAAAACACCACCTTAATACCCAGAGTCAAATGGAATGGTCGAGAGAATGGTTCACATGGTAAAAATTGGATTTAAAGCATTCTCTCCAGTGGATTTTGATTGAGAGAGTTATTTACCCAGACTAGGCCTAAGTTATAGAGCTATTCCAGGGAAAATATATAAGCCATTTATTTGAATCATTTCCAACTGTTGTTACACAGCATGAGAAAAGCTTAAAGTACACATTTACTATATTGCAGATATTCAAAGGACAGTTCTTACACACTCTATGTCCATAAAAGAACTCACTTATGTGAACATAAGAAAAATTGAATAAAAGGCTTAATCACAATACCTTGTCAGTTATCTTATTGTTTCCGAAACACACACACACACACACACACACACACACACATATATATATATATATATATATATATATATATATATATATATATATATATATATAATTATTTATTTGAATATTACAACATAAATATGTTATAAAATCACGACAAAAGTAGCCATTTTGTATATACCAATCCTAAACTTGGGTATATATATATATAGGTATTTCCAAAGAAAAGCAATACCTAAGGTTTGAAATTAACTTTTAAAAATGAATAAATCTTTCATTTTGTTTTTAATTTTAATTTCAAGCTAATAGATTAAATTTAATAATTCCAATAAGCAAAATACTTAAACTGATTGGATTGAGATTTTTTTTTAATTACTAAAAATGGCTGATTTTTGTCCAGAAGACAAAGTCCATCCGCACTGATGCGAAGACAAATAAGAGCCCCGATTACAATGTCATTTGCAAAGAAGGAAATTGGGTAATGCAGAAAGGACAGGATACAAGTTCTGAAAAGGCAAATTTTGTGGCGCAAAGGGGATTTAACACAGTTGTGCTAACAAAGAAAGGACAGCGCATACTGGCTCACGAAGACCAATTTTAGAACCACAAGAGAGTCTGAAATTATGGAAAACTAGGCGGAAGAGGACGCAGAACAGACGACGCGATAAAGAAGGAATGAATCCAGTATTGACAGTGATCAGGATGATCACCAGAGATGTGAAAGTGACGAAAAGGAGAGGTCGGGAGAGAATGAGCGTAGACAGTAGTATCGAGGAATTATCTGGTGATGAGAGACCGAATATATCACGATGATTCAAATGATGAGTATCAGTTAAGACCTAGATCTCATATAAAAAGAAATAAAGAGACTAACTCTGAGCGAAGAAGTATGTCTCCCAGGGTTGTTCGTAGAAGTCAAAGATCAAGTAAAGTTTTATAAAGCCTCTCAGGTTCAGGAAGGTGTAGTGATATGTAAATGAGGTACCGTATAAAAAGCAGTATCGGGAGAGTTATCATGACGAGACTACATCTTTCAGAGAGAATACCTATCATAACAATATATATATATATGGGGAGTAACTTATAATCAACTGGCGGTATGCATATTTTTTAATTAAAATTATTACAGAGATAGGTTCGCAAACAAATAATCCAATACTATCAATCAATTTATGCACACACGCTCAGACACGCATACACACAAACACACACGCATATATATATATATATATATATATATTAATTTAAAAGTGAACATAGAAGTCAACACTTAGAGGCGACAGTCTGTTTCATGCTAGATGCAATCTCTCTCTCTCATATATATATATATATATATATATATATATATATATATATATATATATATATATATATGAGAGCGAGAGAGACAGGGGGATATATCATGTATATATATATATATATATATAGATATATATATATATATATATATATATAGATATATATATATATCATATTGGGAAATATGAGTATGTGTTTAAATACATATGATTACTATGAATGCATACATATATATATATATATATATATATATATATATATATATATATATATATATATATGAATTGGGATCAAATATGTATAAAAATGGATTAGGATTCAAAAGAATGGTAGGATAAGAAAAAATACAAAACGTTTGTAAATTTAACATATTTAAACTTCATCAAACAAATGAAATTTTCTTTCTCATCCATATTTCATTTTCTCACAAAGCTTAAATAAAAGCGTTAAGTGTTAAATTTTTAAACATCTTTGCAAAACTGCAAACTCTGCTTAGAGGGAAATGGCTATAATTACCTTCCCAGACCAAAATAAACTACTAAATCAACGATCAGAACTCATGTTAAAATGCAGACACGAAAACAAATGTTTACTACGTTGCTTAAAAATTCATAACTGAAAAGAATAAATAAAAATAAAATAAAATAAGTAAAAAAAACAAGAAAAATAAATTAATCCAAATAAATAAAGTAAATAATGCAGAAATTAACAAACCACTCCCGCAAAAATAACCGTTAGAATAGACTACACACAATGCAATAGGCTACGCACAATGTATCACTGACCAGTGTATATAAATAGTCGACAAAAAACTCAACACATGTGGCCTAACAATTGCTTTTAGCATGAAACAGTCTGTTGCCTCTAAGTGTTGACTTCAATGTTTACTTTTATACTTACATACGCTCTATCTCTGATATTGAGAAATGTATCCCATAAATATAGCATAACTTAAAACTATATTTCTTCTTATATATATACATACATACATATATATATATATATATACATATATATATATATATATATATATATATATATATATATATATATATATATATATATATATATATATATATATATGAACATTCGCAGCTGTTTGCGAATTTATTAAAGAAGAAGGAAATAATAATATTCAGAAAATATTTGTAATAATAATAATAATAATACATAATATACTTGGCATTAATGGGCGCATGCTGGTGGCAGTACTGCATGGAACACCTCATGTACTGAGGAAGGTGTGGTGTTTCTATGCTGCGGGTAATAGCTGAGATATGATCATTATCAGCCGGACGAAACATCTAAGAATCTGACTGAATCTCAGATCAAATAATAATAATAATAATAATAATAATAATAATAATAATAATAGAAGAAATGTGGAAACAGAAAACAATAATAGTCATAGTAGGTGCGCTTGGAATTAGAAAAAAGGAACACAACAACACATTGAAAAAAATCTCTGGAAATCCCAGCTCAAGAAAAATACAAAATATTGTCTTGATAAGTACAGCCCACACACTAAGACGAACTTTGTTCATGTAACACTAGTGATGTTATGGGAGTTAGAAAAGCTAATCATGAAATGTAGCCATAGCAACACCCAAGTACATGCGTTAGGTCTTCCCGCAGACTTGGTAGGTAGTGTGACCATAGCAGAAATTGAAATATAATGATGTTAATATAATAATAATAATAATAATAATAATAATAATAATAATAATAATAATAATAATGTGAAGCTGAAACAGGAATACCCGTAATATACAGAAAATATTTGCAAGAAGAAAAAAGAAGAGGAGAAGGTGCAATAGAGGGAATAGGAAATAGCGTGAATACTTCGAATAATAATAATAATAATAATAATAATAATAATGAGAAGGAGAAGAAGAGGAAGACGAGGACGACGACGACGAAGAAGAAGACGAGCAACAAGAAGAAGAACAAGATGAAGAAGAATGATTATAATGTAAAGAAATGAATGAAATAGATAATGAGGTTATATGGAGGCGTGGGAAGAAGAGGAAGAAAATAAATTTCAACTGAATACATCACTTCTAAACGTATTTGCTTTTGCCATTCTGTGGGCAAAAATAAAAAACCCAAACTTCTATCGAATATCGATTTCTGTATTTGATCTGCATCTCGAATTTACCGTCTATTTATTTGAGCTATACTGATTGTAAAATCAATATTGTTTTTCCTTTTATTATTTAGATTTATTTATGTTCAGCATATTTTTGGCAGACTGGGGAATAAGATTGACTATTCCATTGACAATTCTTAAAGAACTCTTTCTGTTTCAAAGAGAGAGAGAGACAGAGTTAGAAAGAACACATTTGAATATATTCAATTTTTGGTTCCAAATTTTTTCTTCTCTTAGACAAGATTTGCTGGAATCACCAAAGTCGAAATTCAATATGGTATCACCAAAGTTCAAAACGATTGCTACAAAAGTGCGGCTGAATTATCTTGGAAAATATGGCATCGAAATCGAATGCTTACTCGCTTGCAAGAGAGTCACCCAGTATGGATGTAGATCTGTATTATATATATTGAACTATGGTTATTAAGATGAAGAAGCCCCAATGCTTAGTTGGATGCCAGTGTTGAACGCAGACATCAGGAAATGAATGTGTATTATGATAAGAAATAATTGGTGATTCTAAATTTATCAGTTGTTTTGCCCGCGCACACACATACATACAAAAACAGGTACGCATATACCCACACACATGAATACATACATTCACTTACGCACAATTAACCCTGGAAAAATATGAATTCATCTCTTTCTCCCAGTTAGGGGTTAAATTGCTGGAGAATTGACTGTTACTCTCAATAAATTGTTCATGTACTATTCCCTTAAAAAATAAAGAATTATTCTACCAATCCGAGATATTTCGGCTTTAAAAGACCGACAAAAAGTTGATAATCCGTAAAACATTACTCAGTAAGGTATCAACCTCAAAATCATTTCTGCTATAATCTTTAGTATTGTTTTATTTCTCTTCATCTCAAGAGAAACAAAACAAATGAACAAGATTAACCAGTTCCAAACTAAAACACGAAGGACACACACACACAAATATTTTAAAAACTACTAAATAATGTACACGTATCGAAATAGATATATTGATAAATACATATGGGAAATAAGTAACATATATGTATTTTAGTCATATGTATATAATATATATTCAGAAATATATATGTATATACATACGTATATAAAAGATTTCACTGATGTTAACACAGATTGGCGACGGTATTTTTCATGCTTGAACGCCATCTTCAGGCCACAAGTGGTGGTCGGTTTCAAGCTTGAACGTAACCTTCCGGTCTTTTATATTACACAGAATTCATCTCCGATATTGAGTACTTTTACTTTACTCATAATATAGCATAGATAAATATAATGTTATCATATATATATATATATATATATATATATATATATATATATATATATATATATATATATTCTATTTAGTGGAAAGTGCTCTATATACATAATTGTTTTGGATTCCGGGATGAAATCCGGTATCAAATAATAACAAACGCCAAGAATGAATATAGGAAATAAATGTATTAACGTAATAATACAAACTGTTAATACCGTTTAGTAGTAGGAATGCGGGGTTAGTTGACAAATATATATAAAGTCTTTGGTATCACTGTATGACTTCTTACTGAGTCTAAGTGCTCGTGACAGTGACTCTTGTCGCTACGTTATTCTACCGATTGACTCAACGTTCCACTAATACTTCTGACCGACTTGACAGTATTTACTGTCCCCCCACGATGGATAGATGTGGCACAAGGCCGGGTTTAAAGTGGGGTATTCCCTAGCCCGTAGGCTCGGCCAAAAAAATGCCCGTAGATCCCGTATAAACGGGATCGGGTTGGTCAACCACCCCGAACTGGACTCTGCCCTTCGGCGGAGCCTCGTCCGGGTTCCTCTCTGCTCAGAGGCAGAGAGTTCGACCGTCCAACAGAGAAGACGTCGCCGTCCGCTCTGTTCCTGACCGACTTGACTATCCGTGTATCCACTGGCAGTAGTATATGTATACCCTGGTTGAGTCCATTTGTGTAAAAAGGGGAAACCCCTCAATATAATAGAGCTAACATATGCAGTTGTATGGAGAGTTGTTTGTGAACTTAGGTTTCACGCTTTCACGATCTATAGACAAACAGGTTTATTTTTTCAAAAGTCGATCTATTTATGCTTTATTTGTGTGTGGCGGGGGGGAAATTTTCTTGTTCTGTGTTTGTTTTGGGATGACACTTACATATACATAGACACACATACATACATGCGTATACATGTTAGTTCATACATACACACCCATATACATATACTTGGGTTAGGCACAGTTACACTTTCTTACGCTCGACAACACTTATGGTCGCAATTTTATTCTGTCTACGTGTCAAGATCGTAGCGTTTCATAAAGGTAGCAATGTTCTCTTAGTAGGGGACAGGTGGAGGCGGCTTTGACATTTTTTATATCGTTTCTTTGCACCGGCAGGCATACTCACACGCACTCACACACATATATGTAGACGCACACCCACAGTCATTGATATGGGTCTTCTACCTCTACGTGGGTTAAGTTGGTTTCTGTCAGTAGACATGGCGATGATGTTTGTATTTTATTAAGAACAACTGCAGCTGTGTTATTAACGATTTTAATTATGTTAATGTTAATGTTAACTGTGATATTATTATTGATATATTGATAATAATTGATATGGTATTAGTTACGATTATTATGTTACCTCTAATAATGATGGTAATATTAATAACAATAAAAAATAATTAATAAAAATAATAATGACAATGATAATAATGGTAACAATTGGGGTAATCATAATAATAATGATAATGACAATAATAATAATAATAATGAGAATAATAAAAATGGTGGTAGGGATGGCTATAACGTAATGGTTTTAAAAGTGTTATCAGCATTACTAATAATGTTAGTAATGGTAGTAGTCACGAAATGAAAATTTGTTAGTGTTAATGGTGATATGCGTCGTGATGGCCATGTTAATTGTTATGGCAGGGTTTGTGTTTGTGGGGTTGTTGGTAGTAGTGTCGATAATTGTTGGTAGTGTTATCTGTTCTTGTTCGTGATTATATTTTGGTGCTTTTAGTGTTCAGGTGATTTAGAGCTTTACCATAGGTTCGTTCCCGTTGGTGTTCATTTATTGTTGGCGATGTTATTTGTTTGGTTTGAACTGCGATAGTAGATATTTGTTTTCATGTCAGCATTTTGAGATTATTTCAGATCTGTGGCTTAGTAATTGTTTTTTCTTGTCTGTGGGTGATTATTGCCATTTTTCTTGCAGGCAAAATAGACATTTCCTTGATATGTTGTTGTAGGCAGGTGCGGGTTCCATAATTTCCCAGGTTATGTTTGGTGTAATGTTTTTGTTGCCATATATATGTGGATAATGTGGTGCTATTGGAGTATTTCCTGTTGTAGAATGAGAAGTCGTGTGCGTAGTTTCTTTGTTTGAATGTCCCTTCTGTGGCGCCAATGTAGTGCATTGTAGTGTTGTTTGCGTTGATCTTGTCTTTGTACACTATGTTTGTTTTTAGGCAATTTTCTTGTAGTGGGCATGTTTTTTTTTTCCTTTGAAGTTTTCATTGTTCTTAGGGCAACTGTGGCTAACTTTTAAGTTGTTAAAAATTTTTGCTAGGAGGGCTTGTTACAGATAAGTGTTTTTTCTATTAGATTTAGGAATGTTCAGACTGTTTTGTATGGTGGGTTAAACCAAATTATATTTCCTTTTCTGTTTTTTCCGTTTTGGTTGTGCTGGTTTGTATTCTAACTGTTGCGTGTATCCGCTTTTCTTTAGTGCGTTGTTATATGGTGTTTTTGTCGTTGATAATGTCTATGTTGGATGAGTTGTCTGATAGCCTGTGGTTGATGGATTTAGCTATGTGCTTCATAGTGGATGATTAGAGCATATGTGTATGTATGTGTGAGTGCCATTATTCCATTGGTATGGTTCGCAACTTTCTTTATCTGGGTTGAGGGTAACGTCTAGGAAGTTAACTGTTCTCGAGTTTGTTTTTATTTTGAATCCAGTCATTTTTAGAGCGTTTATCAAATTTTTGACAACCACATACAATTAAACAAAGACAAATAAAGCATAAACAGATCTACTTTTGAAAATATAAACCAGTTTGTCTGAAGATCGCGAAAACGTGAAACCTAAGTTCACAAACAACTTTCCTTGCAACCGCATATATATATATATATATATATATATATATATATATATATATATATATATATATATATATGACAAAATAAAATAAAGAACAAGTAGGGAAACTCAGTCTAACATGTTTCACATATTAAAACTTTGTCGTAGATCGAGACAGAAATGAAAAAGCAAAGAGACACAGATCTTCAACTTATAGATATGCACATATATCAAATGTTATATATATATGTGTGTGTGTGTGTTCAAATATATATTATATATATATGTGTGCACATATATATGTATATAAATATATATATATATATATATATATATATATATATATATAGTTATTTATATTAAAAATTATAACATAAATATGTTATAAAATCACTACAAAAATAGCCATAAGAATAGTAATTGTTGGTTATTGGAATTTATTCCGTATGCACCAATCCTATACTTGGACATATATATATATATATATATATATATATATATATATATATATATATATATATATATATATATATATATATAATGAAAACTACCTGCAAACAGATGATAGTAGATTTTGAAGTAAAAAATGAAGAGACATCGTCCCCAAATAGCACTTCATTGATCGTAGCTAAATTATCTTGAGTTGCTTAAGAAAAGTGTTTTTTTTACACCGAAAAATACGAAAATACTTTTTTATAAATTATTTCCTCTTTTCTACTGCTCATTCACTATGTTCCATAATGCTGGATTTTTGTACAAGTGTCTTGAATGCTCTTTTAGGGTTTAAGTCTGCTCCAAACTTTTTTGTTTACTATATGGTACATCAGTTGAATGTTTTAAGAAAATCTCTCTCCTTAGTATTTAGTTTCTTCATCCTGGCTACTAATTACTATGTGATGCCTTTATTTTCGATTGATTTACTGAACTAAATTGAAATATTTCCCTGTCTTTGCAAGCGTCTCATCGGTTGCAGGAGATACGTGCGTTAGCCTGCAGGGCAGCGTTCGTAAGTGTCTAGAAGTGAATTCAGCGGGGATTGCAAATGACCAACTTCAACGCTTATGTTAGAGAGTTATACGTCTTGGACTAGAGAAGCGAGAAATTAGAATTAAGGTGCCAAAGTTGTAGATTTTCTTTCTCTTAAATAGATATCTGACACTCCCCGAAGAATAAAAAAATTGCTGACCTAAGCAAATTGAGACACCGTACTTCCTTTTGCTTGCTTTTGAAGTCGTATTTATTTTTATGTAAGTTTTAACTCATAATTTCTATAATATTTCTGCATTCCTGTACTGCCACTGTTGTGGTTTTATATTTTCAAACCGCTTCCCAGTTAGTGATGTACATGCTTTGGTTTTTGCTTTTAAGCATTTCACCTCAGCCAAGGCGGGAGTGCCACTAGCACGCAAGGGTTTACAGAGAGGGAGAGCAAGAGAAAAGAGGCGGGTTTGTGGAAAGGATAAAGAGAAGGACGGGGAACTAGATCAAGGCATCAGAAGATGTCGATTGACATTACATTTGAATATTTGAAGACTATAGCCATCAGGGAAGCAAGTAAGAGGAAGGCAGTTCAACAGACGGGGAGTGCGAGATAAGAAGCTGATGGGGTAGAAGAGACGGCTACATTTAATCGATAGTGAAATGGTGGGGCCAGAGGTGACAACCTAGTAGAACGCTTAAATTCATGCAGTTTGGGAACCAGCGAAAATAGCTCGTCGGAGCAGTTACAGTGAAAATACTTGTAGAAAAAACAGAGGGAAGCGATGGCACGTCTTTGAGAAAGTGACTGTAGACGAGATGCCAGATCAGGACCCATCACATTGCATATCTGTCTCTGGATTCTGTCGAGGACCTCGAGACAAACAGCGGGGGCTCCAGACCAGCAGTATTCCATGCAATGGCGAATGGCTGATTAATAGATTTAGGATGGATTCGGGCGAGCAAAAACTTTCTGTCGCGACACACAGAACAAAATTTCCTTGTGGTAGATGAGGCTATGACCTTAGGTCAGCGGACAGCATGTGACCTAGCAGGCGCAGAGAAACGCTTTCGTGGAGTTTTTTGCCAGCCATTCTGATGGGAAGCAGGGAGGGTAAATGAGAGCAGTTTCGTTTTGGAGGCATTAAAGTTTACCAGCCATTTCTTGCTCCAGTCAACCACAGATTGGAGGTCCTTTTCGCGACCAACGGCCAGGTTAGTTTTGTCAGCAATACCAAATTTACTATTGAGGCGGGAGTAAATGTCAGTGTCGTCTGCGTAGATCCCTACTTGGAAATCGTTAATGATCGTTACTAAAGATCCGAAACAGTGTAGGACCCAAAAAAAGGACCCTTGGAAAACACCAGCGTTCGTGAGAAAGGAACTGTCCGGTTAGGACGACATTCATTTCACGATTTGACAGGAACGACTGTATTGAGAAATAATCGTCCTATAATGCCGTATCCCTGAAGCTTCCAAAGAAGCCCGGCATGCCAAAGCCTATCAAAATCCTTAGAGATATCTAGAGCCCCGGCTCGAGCTTCGCCGTTATTGTGAAGTGCTTCGTATACAAATTCAGTTATGGCCGTGAGCACATCAACGGTGGATCGGGTGGTACTTGTTTTTCGCTGACTAAAGAATGTTTAAGCAATCAACAACGGACTCAACAACTACGATTTGTTTTACTCTAATGGAAAGATTTGAATCTTGTTGCTTTTCTAACAGGGCTTTTCAGTCGAGAAAAGCAGAAAGAGGAATTTGAGAAAGGAAAACATTATATAAAATTTCAATCTCAAGAGAAACAAAACAAACGAACAAAGTTAAACATTTCAAAACTACAAAACGAAGGACGTGCCATTAAGTTTAAAATAATAATGTATTCTAATGTATTACATGCATCAAAGAATATAAATTCTCCGAAAATAATTTTTGAGGAGGCACGGTGGAGTAATGGATAACGGCTCGGATTGAGGAATCGTAGAGCCGAGTTCGAATTCCAGTCGAATCCGTTACATTCACTTACGTGCGAACACCCTTGGGAAAGGTCTGAATCCTCTTCTTCTCCCTCCAACTATCTCCCTCCAACTATGGACAGACTGGGTCTTGGATGTCAACTGGTCTAGAAGATCAACTCTGAATTCAAAACCATTCGGCGTCTGCACCGGCATCCGGCGGCCTCTTGGTTACTCCTGCCTCTGCGTCTGTGGAAATTCTGCGGCAAGTAAGAGCATATTCCTCCCTCCACTGAGATGTGGGGACCGCGTGTGAAGTTCAAACTCCCTTGTTACTCCGTTTCAAGAATTCACCGCCGTTGGAATCGGGAATGGCTGTCGCTCGTTTCAGCATTGGTGAATTCCTTGGAAGGAGCCGGCTTAACCGATCCAGGGTGAATGCCGCAACATACATACATATATACAAAATAATTTCGCTTTTTACATTAACGACAACACTGCGATCTTCTAGACCTGGCTAGAATGATTCAAGAAAGCCACATTTTGATGTCTGTTCTTTCGCTTGATCAAAACAGCTTGAGATGATTCCCATTAATGAATGCAAAATGATTTTCAAACAAGCCATATGGACACGTTGCAGCCGCTGAACATATAAATGTGCATTTTGTGCTTCATCGATATTTACGAACTCTCAGCAAACCTATTTATACTTTGAATGAGAAAGGGATAGTTTGAACCTCGGTCGGGTGATAATAGTAAGGAAAGAGTGCTTGAAGAATTTAATATTCACAGGTCAGTACGAAACCAAGTTCGAAAGAAATAGCGAGCAACCTGCATAAGCTTGTGTAAAAGGCTGACAGAGCACTGGTTGCGAAAGATAGGAAAAGAAATGCTAAAAATGAAGCTCATAAAAGATGAAGTAGAGGATGTGAATTTGTTGCAATGGCTATCGGCTCGAAAAGTGGTATCTGGGTCAGGCTATTTCCTTCACTTTCCCATTAATATATTTGGGAAAGGCATGGACCTGTCTTTTCTCCTTCCGCTTAAAAAAGGTGTTAAATAGCATGGTACACTGGGCGCTCTAGTCTTGAGTTGAAAGCTGTCTAAACGAAGGAAAACTCTGAATTCCAAACCGTCTTGTTCTTATCTAAGAATTTTTCGTCGCATTTTTTTTCTCAGATTCCTTATTCTTTCTCTTTTAAAAAATATAATTCCATCTTTTTCTTTATTGCTATCCCTCTATATTCAGTTTTCCATTTCTTTCATTACGTCCCTTCTCCCTACTTTGTCTTTTCTTTCTTTCTTTCCATTATTTAATTTTCTGTTTTTTTTTTCTTTCTCATCTTCCTTTCTTCTTTGCCAACATGTCATATAGTTTAGTTAACTCTTCCGTCTTTATGCTTACCTTTTCATTCTTTTAGGCATCTTGCAAATATTTGTCTACCAGATAGTTTGTCAATTTTCATTCTACTTGGTTTTCATCATTTTTCATTTCTTCCTTTTCTCCATCTTATATTTTCATCAGCATTCCGTTTCATATTTCTTCGGTCATTCTCGCTTTACCTTTTATCTTTCTTTCTTTTAATACTTACATCTTTTCCTTTTCCCTGTACGGCAAAGTGCTTTGTCGTACCTTATCATTGGTTGAAATATAATCTTATCTATTCTGAATAAGAAAGTCATTTAAATTGCTACAAAACCCAAAATATATTTATTCGATACAAATAAATAAGCATAATTCACTTCATCCTGAATTCATATTATTGTTTACCTTTTAAAATGGCTTGAAGACGAAAATTATCCATGAGATGAAACTTAATATCTTTTATTTCGAAAGAAATGTCAAGAGAAAACGATTCTATATTTGAGTATTTGCAAACAACACCTGATACACTGTGAATTGAAACGATAAACACTATTTACTATTTTCTTTATCTAACTTTCTTCTCAAAAGTTTGAAACTTGAAGCTGTAAACAACAGATATACAGTTCTTTCCGAATTGGGGGTTAATCGACAATACAAAACCCGAATCAACTCTTTTAAACTAACAAAATATGTAATATATTCAACGTCAACCAGATGAATGTGTTTAAAAGAATATCTAATGCAAGACACGTGATCAACAATTAGAACTCGCCTTCGACACATTATCCGCACATCCAAGCTTACACCAACCAAGCAGTCACCCATCAAATTACTGACCAGTCTCAACGTTGCTTAACTTTGATGATCTTACGAGAACCGGTGTTTAAGAGTGATGTAGCTATACGGCTACTTATACTTTGAGTGAGAAAGCGACAGTTGGGATTTTTTGAATAATAATGAGGAAATCGTATTTGGAGAATACTGTTTAATAGTGGATAGCAACTCGAATTACGGAATCGGAGAGCCGAGTTCGAATTCTAGTCCAATTCATTACATTCACTTATCTGCTAATATCCTCGGGAAAGATATGAATCCGCTTCTTCTCCTAACTCCAACTATGGGTAAATAGCAGGACAGATCAAGTTCTATAGCCTTGGATGGCAACTGGTTTACCGCAGAAAGAAATGGCAGCCTACTGCTGGAAAAATCTGCCTCGTCAGTGATGTATCGAAAGATACATGATCGCTAAAACGTTTATCACACATGGCTCATAACTGAATATTCATATGACAGTGAAAGCCAGAAAGACCGAAATAAACTACCTAAGCAGCTTGTGTATAATGCTAACAGAACAGGGTTTGGGAAGTATAGTAGAAAAATATTCGTACGGAAAGGAAGCAGTGGAGAGCTATATTCGCCCACATCCTCAAGGGACACAGCACATAAAAGAAAACGACAAAGATGTGCATTTGTTGATATCGGCGCGGAAAGTAACATCAGGGCCTATCTATTTCATTCACTTTCGCACAAATACCGTTGGGAAAGGCATGGATACGTCTCCTCTCCTCCCGCCTAGCACGGGATTAAATAGCAGGGTAGACTGGGCTTTCCAGCCTTGAGTTGAAACCAGACTAAACCCAAGGAAACGTTCATGGCAGATGGTTACTGAATGAGTGTTATCGATATCGGACGGAGTAAGACGTAGGAAGTGAGGACTAAAAATATATGTAGGACATGAAAAGGTTAAGATTGTACCGATCAGGGAAGCACCCACACGGGAGTTTGTTTGTTAACGCAGCGGTTTTTTAAGAAGAATATGTCCTAATATAATTTCCTTTTCACAAATGGGATACGAATGGAATGATAATGATTCGACCTTGTGCACGTAGCATGGCAATTGTTCTTAGTTTTAATGGTCTGAACTGGAGTAATTAAAGAATGTAGTCCATGAAAAGATTTTCCAGGCAAATAGCAATAGAGACTCGCGATAGGCTTTCGGCGTTGCTGTTGTGGGAAATGTCGCTGTAGGGAGAAAATATATCGTTCTCCACAATTTCTGCATAAAAAAGTTTCAACGCAGCTCCAGTGCAGATATGAGAGTAATACACCATTTTTACTCTTTCTTGATTTGAAAGATAAAACATGGCAGGAGAAGTCAGTTACTTTCTCAAATGGCACAAGAAACTGACAATTTTTCATCATTTTTCTCGATGGATCAAGTGTCCCACTTGAGGTCTGGGGTAAATCTTTAGAGAGTTATGATTGCTTATGTTCTGAAGATCTCATTAAAAAAGAAAATAGGAATTGTTTTTTGTTCTGTTATTAGGAAGAATCTATTTCAGGCTTTAGCAATGAAGTTAATCGCAAACAACCTGGCAGTCCCATCTGACCTAGATTCATAGTCGCAGTCACAGACAAATACTAGAATTGATACTTAGTTTTGTATCAGGAATTATAGGAAAACCTTTAAAAACACGGTAATTAAACAAAAAACTATCAATTTACTATCAGTCAGTAAATAATGTTAATTACCAAATTTCTTTTTGTTTCCGACATTAACATTAAACATTAAAAGATTTAATTAGCGAGTATCGTAAAATGGATTATCTGCAATTGATAAATGGGTCGTCGCTTATCAAGAAAAGAAACCTCTTCGTCCATCGATATTTTTTATTCGTCTCAATTTGTCTATTGAGCAGATCAGCCGGTCTAGTTATCCCCAAACCGATTTGTTTTAGTATTATTTACCGAAAGCTAATTATTGCTAAACTTCATCGATCATTCATAACTTCTGATATTGTTGTCTAGAAAGACTATGTTGACTATGGACTTTTTCATTGATGAGGAAAGTAGTCGCAAGCGGAACACAAGGCAGTCGCAAAGGGATCGCAAAGTGTGTTTTGTTGTTGTCTTTTTTTTTAAGCATTTCACCCCAAGCAAGGCTGGAGTGACACTAGAACGCAAGAGGTTACAGAGACTGGGAGCAAGAATAAAAAGACGTGATAGCAGAAAGGATGAAGAGAATGAAGGGGAATGTATCAAGGCATCTGCAGATGACGATTGACAAAGCATTTGAATAATTATAGCTGTCAGGGAAGCAAGTAAGAGGAAGGGAGTTACACAGATGGGAAGTGCGAAACATGAAGCTATTGGAGTAGAAGAGACGGCTATATTTAACCGTTTCGACAGTGAAAGGGTGGGAGTGAGATAGCAACCTAGTAGCACGTTTAAAGTCCTGCAGTTTGGGAACTAGCGACTATATACGTTTTTCTCTCGTATTGTAATATTAATCCACATGATTAAACAGTTCTTTCACTAATCTTATGCTTCGGTGTTTTCCAATGATATATTATTAACTCGAAATACGAGTTGATTCCTAGCAATAAACAGATGCATAATCGATTCCGATCAGTCCCCTAAAATGAGATGACATTCGCTAAACGCTTCAAGACAGGAATTAATAAAAGCTTTTAATCCTTATTTGTTATACAGTAATATGGAAAAAATATCACGCAATAAAGTAGTTGAATGCTATAGAGAAAACTATATATTTATAGATTTAAATTGCATTTCATCGATCTGTGACAATATGGATTCTTTGTAAAATCCGAAATATGATTACCGTATTTGACGACATATAAGATGCACGGGTGTATAAGACGCATCCCAATTTTAGCAGGGAAAATCAAGAAAAAATTAGTAATTAGTAAAATTCTGAGTAAATGGTACAGCCTAGGCTATATTTATGAGGTGTTATTTTGTTTAAAGAAACCATGATTTTTTTTTTTAAGCTTATCACCCCAAGCAAGGCTGGAAGCCACTAGCACGCAAGGGGTTACAGAAGGTTTGGAGGAAAAGCAGATAGGAGTGGTAAAGGAGAGGATGTGGAGAAAGATAGTGGATCGATCAAGGCAAGGGGGTTACAGAAGATTTGGAGCGAGAGCAGATAGGAATGATAGGTGAAAGGATGTGAAGAAGGGAAGTGGATAGATCAAGGCAGCTGGAGATGTCGATTGACGTTACACTTAAATAGTTGGAGCTTGTATTTGTCAGGAAAACAGGAATAAGGAAGGGAGTTCCACAGGCGAGATGTGCGAGACAGGAAGCTATTGGAGTAGAAGAGACGTCTACATCTAACAGTTTCAACGGTGAAGGGGTGGGAACGGGATGCCAGCCTCGTGGGACGTTTAAATTCATGAGGCCTAGGGACCAGCGAAAGCAGCTCCTCGGAGCAATTACCGTGGAAGTATTTGTAAAAAAGACAGAACGAGGCAATGTCGCGTCTGTGAGAGAGCGACTGCAGACGAGATGACAGATCAGGGCCAATTACATTGCATATCCGTCTCTGGATCTTATCAAGAACCCTGAGGCAAACAGCAGGGGCTCCACACCATATATGGCAGCAAAACTCCATGCAAGGGCGAATGGTCGATTTATAGATTTGGAGGAAAATTTCCTGGCTCGGCACAGGGAGCCAACTTTCCTTGCGGTGGATGATGCAGTTGACTCGATGTATTTGTTCTATCTCAGATCAGCGGACAGCGTGAGACCGAGCAGCCGCAGAGAGGAGCTCTCGAGAAGTTGGTCTTCAGACATTCTAATGGGATGCAGGGATGGATCCTTGTGGTGGTTAATAGAGAGCAGTTTAGTTTTAGAGGCGTTAAAGTTAACCATCCATTTCTTGCACCAGTTAACAACCGATTGGAGGTCCTTTTCTATTCGAACTGCCAGGTTAATTTTGTCAGCATCACTAGATTTGTGTTTGAGGCAGGAGTAAATTATGGTGTCGTCCGCATAGATGCCGACTTGGGAATCTATGGCGTTAGGAAGGTCGTTTATGAATATGAGGAACAGAGTAGGGCCTAGGATGGAGCCTTGAGGAACACCTGCATTAGTGGGATAGGAGCTGGAGATGAATCCATTGAGAACGACCTTCAATTCACGGTTTGACAGGAATTATCGTATTAGGTCAAACAATCGGCCTGTGATGCCATAACCCTGGAGCTTGCGAAGAAGGCCGGCATGCCAAACTCTATCAAACGCTTTGGAGATGTCAAGGGCCACGGCACGAGCTTCATAGTTTTAATGAATAGCTTGGTAGACAAATTCAGTGATGGCCGTAAGCACATCGGCTGTAGATCGGGCAAAGCGGAAACCATACTGCTTGTCTGAGAGCAGATCATGGGATAACAGGTGATTAATCACATCTGTGTTGATAATGGCTCCGAATACTTTGCCGAAGAGGGGTAGGAGACTGATAGGACGGTAATTAGAAGGGTTGGAGGGGTCACCAGCGTTCTTAAAGACAGGAACAATGGTTGAGGACTTCCAGCAGTCAGGAAAACAAGACTTCTTTGGCAGCGGTTGTATAATTTAGAGAGGGCAGGTGCCAGTTCAGGTGCACATTTCTTCAGGACAATGGCTGGTATCCCGTCACCACCAGTAGCCTTGTGGTGATCTAAGTTAGAAATAATGCCCAATACCAACGACGGGGATATGTACAATCCGCTCAAAAGGGCCTCGGTTCAGGGAGGGAAATCGGGCATGGTTACCCCGGAAGAGTCTAACGTTGAATTGGAAGAAAACTTCCAAGCAAACCATTCAGCCTTGTCGGCAGAGGTGATCAGGACCTCAAACTGATTGAACAGGGGAGGAATGGAGGGTTTGCTATTGTTCAGAACGCTCTTGCAGAGGCGCCAATAATCTTTGGAGCCGAATTTGCGAGATGCAATACGTTCCTTCATCCGAGCAGCAAATAGTGACTTAGCTTCGTTGAGGATACGCTTACTCTCGTTACGGGCAGACGAAAAATAATAGGAAAAAAAGAACACGATCCTATGAAAACTTTATTATATCCAAAGGTAAGTAAAACAATTGTTACAACTGATTGAGCAAAACAGTACAGTTACAATTAAAATTTTATTCGTCTTCAAATCCATAAACTTCGTTGTCTTCTTTATCAAAACTCTGATACTCATTTTCAATACTACTATCATCGCCGTTAAATAATGCTTGCGTTCTATTGAGAGCATTGCGAATAATGCCACACATTTCACAATTTCTCGTCTAATATTATCCCAAGCTTGCTTCACCTATTCGCAGACTTCTGCAATGCTGGGTCTTTTCTTTCTTCCTGTAAGTATCAGGCATTGCCATCCACGTGTTCCATTGTTCCTTCATGTTTAAGTCTAAGCTCATAGGAGTTGCCAGGTAGATCATTTCGGCCGACTATCGCAAATTTTAAACCTACATATGGCATATAAGACGCAGGGGAATTTTAAAAGATATATTTAGTAAAAAACGTTGCGCCTTATATGCTGTCAAATACGGTAATTAATCTTCAGATGTTTCAAGCAGCACCTTATTTGTCTTGGAATATAAGTCTCTTTTATGTTGCCATTCTGCTCTTGTAGACATGTGCTTAACTTTTACGTTTTTATTATAAAAGTTCTACTCAAAATACTGACCCCTCCTGTTATTCAATTCGACTTTTTAAATTTAAAGATACCATTCATTTAACTTTAATTTTATGTGCCCTGTCCCCAACGGGATGCAAACGATCAAGTCTCTCCACTATCACCTGTCACTTTCTGCTCTAAGCAATGTTTTACTTTTTCATTCATTCACACAAACATATTAGTTTCCTCGCTATTTCTTTCTGCCTCTACATGCAATATGACCTGTGAGTATTAAATTTTCCAAGCCAGCTTTCCTCATAATGTGTTCCCAAAATTAACTGTGTCTTTCTGATTTTATGTTTAAATCTCCTTCTATTGAAATGTGTTCTGTCCATGGTATTCTCAGTATCCGCCATGGAAGTTAGAGAACCTGAAATCATTCAGTGAAACAAGAAAAAATGTTTTCCTTTTCAAACGTACAATTTGATTTTCTGCCATTTTTTCCAGCATCCAGATAGTCAAATCTGTTGTTTCTTATCAAAAACTACGCTTCTTAGACGACTAGAGAAAGGATGGACAAATTTTATGAAAATTTCTCATCTCCACAAGCTTATTAAAACCACCCTGTTTATTAGTTTAGCACGTTATGGCCCTCCAAAATGATTTTAGCTACGCCTGTGTCATTAAAAGCTCCCCGTTTCCAGTATATTAAGAACACCAACCCATTATTAATACCTGATCCTTTATTAGGCACTTAAGTGTACACATGTGAAAAGGGTGTAAATTAAGAAAGAAGTGAGTGCTGATAGAGTTGAATCAAAGAACACGGCTATGTGACTACATTTCGACGGCTCAATCAGTCCAGTATTCTGTGTGATTGGCGTAATTGAGCTTAAGTGCGGGGCACTGGTGTCCACTTGCAAGAACTTGTGATGAAGCCATTTATCATAATGGATGCTTAACTTTCTCCTAAATGCCAGCTCCTAAATTATCTTTTTTTTCCGACTTACATTCCCTGGTTTTCTCTGGCTAAAATGATCTATTCCTGCGTTCTCATGTCTCTCAAAATATGTTCCTTCAATTCTGATCATCTCTCTGTCCCGCCCATCAATCTATTTATCTCTTTCCTGTTCGGATTGTTCATAATTAATCATCTCTTTACTTAAATTATCTGCGGTTCGTATATACACATTTATAATAATCACTTTATATCTAGCTCCCATCTTTATATATATATATATATATATATATATATATATATATATATATATATATATATATATATATATATATATATATATTACTCTAGGATATTAAAACTTGTTAAAATCGCTATATAATGTCAATTATGTTTCGCCACTACAAATGTGATTCTTCGGGCGATGTTAAACTACTGGAAAGTGGAAGAATAATTTAATTTCAAAAGCAGAATACTTTTTAAAAATACGCTTGTCTGTTTTGCTGTGATTAACCAATCGAATGTGACCTACGCTAAATTTAAATTCACCGGAAAAAAAAAACTTTAATATAGGTCATGACACGGTGTTGTCTGCATCTATCTCCGAGACAATTTCCTTATAGGTAAATACAAGTTGTTAAATTATTTCGTAAGATGTATCGAAATCTGACGTTTAGATTTCCTAAGAAGTAACAACGAAAGAGGTTGGCGGATAATTTAACATAATGCAAAAAGTATCACCGATCGCAACACATATTTGATATATGGAAGTCAGAATTCAAATAAGGACGTAGGGAGAGAATAGTGATTTTCCAAGCCTAGTTTATACGTGGCACAATGCCGAAAGTATGGGACACCCAGCGAGGATCGAACTCATTATCTAGTCGTAATTCTTCTAGCAAGACAAGTCCGCCAACCATTACACCGCTTCGAGCTGCCCAGGAGGTAGGAAAAGAATATACTTCCCGTATGTGTGTGCTTATATATTTACCAGCCTTTACTTATACATACGTGTGTGTGTATTATTATGTGAATATGTTTGTCCTGTCATTTGAAAATTGTCCTTCCCTCCCTGCCTCCTTATTTGAATTCTGACTTCCATGTATCAAATAGGTGAAGCAAACTTATAACAATAAACCTAATTACGAGCTGTATACTACTATGTGACCTGAAGAGGATCTTTGTATTGTCAACTAGAATTTTCCTTAAAGGTTCTTGGAAGTTATGAGTAAATAATTATTTATTAATTGCACACTGCTGCGTCAGGTGGCATGTAAGACGGCTACTCAGTGTGGTAGTGGTGTGTCCGATATAGATCATTGGTTTTTGACAAGAAACATAGATTTGTACAGGGAATTGGAATTGGTACACTTTATTGGTGACTGCTAGTTTAGATTTAATGTGGTTATTTCGGTTTGGGACGACGAGGTTTGCGGTCTTCCGTTTTCTATATATTATGAAATTTATATACAGAGAACACAAACCGCTCGAACTCAACACTGTAAAACTACTATGGAGCAGCCACACACAGGATTTCATTATCCGAAACACATCCTTGATCATGGTTAGAGGAGTAGCAGAAAGCGGTCGGAACAATTATAACTATGGTCACTTCCTATATTCCTTAATCCATAAAAATCGATCTCAGTTTACACTTATATATATATATATATATATATATATATATATATATATATATATATATATATATATATTTGAATTAGACAAAGTCCGACAATTTATTTAAAGACATTTATGATATGTTTAACGTTCTTTTTATACATACAAGTATTTAAGAAAATGCTCTGTTTTATAATAAACAGTATTAAATAACATTTACCGGCCTGAATGTTTATAAAAAGAACGTTAAACATATCATAAATGTCTTTATATATATATATATATATATATATATATATATATATATATATATATATATATATATATTATGTGGTACCTGTTCAATTTATATAACATAAATCATTCATACGAATTCATTAATTGTTATTCGTATGAATGATTTATGTTATATATATATATATATATATATATATATATATATATATATATATATATATATATATATATATATATATAACCAAATCGGTAAGTATACATAGAGCGGGCGATTGTAATAGATATAAATATTCTATAGTTTAAGAAAAAACAGTGCTCAAGTTAATTAACAGGGGTATTTAATATATATTAAGAAATATACATAATACTTTACACAACTCGGAGTTTCATACTATCTGCATTCGCCAGGTGCAAATTCTGGGATATATATATATATATATATATATATATATATATATATATATATATATATATATATATATATATATATATTGGTTAATACCTTTTTTTAATATTTCTAGTGATCGCAAGATATTTTCTTGTTAGGGTGGATTATTATTGCTTTAAATATTTAAATGAATAGTAGTTAAATTTGGGATTTGAATTTACGTTCAGATTAACACTTGAAATTAAAAATAAGTTTGGGAATAACAATTATAAATTTAAATTTGAAAACAGACGCTCTTGTTGTGGAAATCACGGGCGGGGGTAACTTGAGTTCGCTAAAATCAAGGAAGCAAAGCCACCGAGTGACAAGAGGTTACTGGGTGAGAAAGAGATATGAACATTGCTAAGGAGTGAGAACAAAAGAAGAATAATCAGGAGGATAGTAGATATCGACTGACATTGCATTTATATTTTTTGCAGATTAAATGGATTTCCATAAGCGAAATGTCCGAGAAAAGAAACTATATGTATAAATCCAGTATCTGTCTATATTTCTGAGATGAGGTTTTATGTACACTATTTACATTATTCGGACTATTGTCCTCATTTTTGTTGCCATATTTATCACAACTTTTCGGTCGTTGTACACTCTGGCCTTCTTCAGGTGGTTGGAATGTCGAACTGAAACCTTTATTTCGCTCACTGGGGTAGACTGTTCTAGTTCCACGTGCTATGAATGTCAGTTATCAGTTATCTCGTGTTAATTTTCCTCTCCAAGTTCTCCACTGCCTTAACCAGGTATTGAACACTATTGTCCTCATCTTTGTTGCCATATTTTTTTGGTACGCACCGGCCTTCTTCAGGTGGTTGCAATGTCGAAATGGACCCTTTATTTCGCTCACTGAAGATGGCCAGAGCGTACAACGGCCGAAACGTTGTGATAAATATGGCAACAAAGATGAGGACAATAGTCCGAATAATGTAAATAGTATGTATAAATCCATATGTGTGTGTGTGTGTGTGTGTGTGTGTGTGTGTGTGTGTGTGTGTGTAAAAACTCAGATACAACTAATAATATATAGGTAAAAAGACGCCTTTCTTCCTTTTTATCTTTTGCCTTGATAAAGTCTATCTCGGTTGTGTGTGTGTGTGTGTGTGTGTGTGTGTGTGTGTGTGTGTGTGTGTGTGTGTGTGTGTGTCTATATGAAAATATCTTTTTGTGTTCATTATATCTCAGTGAATTGATAGATGTTGCCTTCGTAGAAAATGTTGAAAGGGAGCAATTATTATGACCCAATGATTTATTGACGCATCATAATTGTTCACTTGATGAAAATCAGACGAAAAGTCATCATGATTTCCAAAGTGACAATGTTAATGAAGCCCACGTCATGGAATGCGTATAGCTTTCACGAGTATGACGCTGGTGGTGAGACTTGTGCATTTGAACTCATCGGGATCGTGATGACTATGGTGATTTTGAGAAATGAATGCTTTTGTTCCAGTCATGAAACGTTTGATAATTAAAATTACATTGTCTCCATTTTCTATTAATATTGTATTGCCGAGTTGTAGACCTTGACAAACGTCGTCACCTGCAAACATTTCTCAAACGAGTATTGTAAAGGTTATTTATCCTTAAATAATTGTTATGATTTAATAGAAATTTTATGCACTACGTTAAGCGACCGTGTTGCGTAGGTTTATGTATATTTTAATTTAACTAACAATATTTAAGCAAAGAAAGGAAGCAACTCTTATTTAATTCATTTTTAAATTGTAGTGCTCTGTTAATTGATGTCCACTTAATCGTCTCCATTGGTGCACCATTTTAAACTGTTCTTTTGTCGGATTTTCTCCTCTTAAGATATAATCAAATAAAAGTTATTCTACTTGAAATGGAGAGATCTTTGACTACATAAAGGCCAGCCGCTGTAATTTTTTGTTCCTTCATAGTGAGTTTGACACCAACTAAATTAGCGCTTACTTCAGTTCAAATAAAACTATACATTTGAACTGGTAGGTATAAATATATAGTATAAGTCTACTAGTCTGGCTGGCTACTCCCTTTTTTAGACGTCCACTTAGGCTCATTTAGGATACGTCAACACTCACAGAGTCAATCTGTGGTTTCTACTGCAACCATGCTGAACGGACCCAAGTTAAAGTCTCTGAAGAAGAATGCATAAACCGACAGTATCAGCAGTTGAACAAGGCGTGTATGCTCGGTCACAATCGGCGGTTTGCGAACAGTTTTAGCTATCTACTCAGGATGCTTTGGTTCAGCTCGTGATATACATTTTTCGGGTACATTCTAACGGTACCATACGCTGGGATCGTCTCGTCGGGTTGATAATATCAAGAAGTCATTCTTTAATAAATTGATCATAGTCGGATTCGAACACGGTACTCATGATCGGAACGCTGTTGTTTTAATCAATCGGCCTCACGGCCACAAGTGAAAATTTCTCAGTTTGAAGCAAAGCCATCTGTACAGATATAGCAAAATATGAATATGCCAATTAGTTGTCTCTATGAAAATCTCTTTTAGAGTATAAACCAGCAGGTAAAGGTCATTTTGATATTATAGGAGAAGGCAACAGGAAAGCATCATGCGTGACACTGATGCGCGCATGGGATGACGGTTTTGCTCGCCGTGCGCTGTATTCTATTGTTCAATCGAGTGGTAGGGAGCAATTAGGTCAGACATTTGAACTGGTAGGTATAAATCAATGTCGTGAGTCTACAGGTGTGGCTGGCTACTCGCTTTTTTTAGACGTTCACTTAGGCTCATTTGGGATACTTCAACACTCACAGAGTCAATTTGTGGTTTCGACTACGCTCCTCTCAACGACTCCATCATCGAGGAACAACGAGCTGTAGTACGCTTTCTGTAAGCAGTGGGATTCATGCCTACGCAAATCCGTAGCCGGACTTTGGCGCAACATGTAGCAAGCACCATGAAGGTATATGAGTGGGTAGGCCGTTTTAAAGCGGGATGAAAAAGTGAAACGGACGAATAAAGATGTCCATACATCAATACTGCGCATGGAAGAATACATCCAGAGGGTGGATACATTCTTCAGGGAATACGGACGGCTCAGGTTGGCACAGGTGGCGAAAATCGTGGGCATCAGTTATGGATCTACACAAGCCATAGTGTTATAATTTGTACTCACCAAGAAATTCGATGTGGAGGGGAGGAAGCAATGGAATTGAAACGGTTGTGTAGCGGTCGGTCAAGATAAGAAGGAGGAAATCTGTTTTTTCTTTGTCGACCAGTTTTTATGTTCGCTCTGGTAGTAGATCCTATCTGATTGGATGGACGAGGCTACAATACATTTAAATGAGACCATCTGGAAAGCTATAGAGGAAATCAATTTCATCCTCCACATATTTATTGTTATTTTTTGTTAAAACTGTTAGTCTCTTACTACATTATACTGTTACGATACTGTTACTATTACAAGGACAGACGTTGCTTGTAAGCAACGAAGTAATCCGTTGCAACCTCAAACTATTATTACGCGGGGACGCTATGAAGTGGTTCTACAACAGGAAATAGTTCAATCTTTTTCCTCCATTCACATCGAGTTTCACTTCTAAGTTGCCTAGCTCTCCGAGTTTCACCCTCCCCAAATCCGTCGGCATAAAAAAAATCAGATAATAGTATATGATGACTTGGGGCACCGTAACGTTTGAATGCGTGTGGTGCGCAAATATGCAAGCGTTGCAGATGCGGCTTCGAGTGCAAACGAAAAGAATCTTTTCAGAAAAAAATGAAGAATCTCGTTGAACGATACCGGAAGTACATCACGGGGCATGACGACTTTGTTGAAAAGTGATATAAGCATTTGTTCTTCATTAGTGGAAATAAACATGTTATATGAAATTGCCTTTACGTTTAGAGTTACCGTTGTAAAACCCACTGAACAATATGTATCTCATTGTTATCATCGTGGCAATATGATTGAAACATAAGACTAGAATCAAACCCGGATTTTCACTTTGAGAAAGTCGCAAAGTCAAGCCTTATAGATATGGTTACTCCGAGATAACTTTGATCAATGTTGGCAAAACCCAACTCATATCTAAAAGTAATCAGATGGCATTAGTCTTGGTCGCCAGTGACTATTCGGTACCAAAATAAAAACGATTCCATTGCATTTAAAAGGGATACTTGTGGTCAACACTGTACAAAATTTATCTGCGTTCATCATGATTAGACCAGTGACTTAATCATCGACCGTGGACTTTAGATAAACAAATATTACTTGAAATGTTAATGCTTGAACCAGTCAGTCGAGATAACAGATAAATCAGTTAGAAATACCTTTTCACTTCATGAATAAGAGGGAAAATTAGAACATTTTCTAATGCCTGTGGTACTTAGATTCGCACATATATATTTTCTGTACGTTCCAATGAAAGAGAACTCTAGATCGATGAGAGATAATGATGTTTGTCCTAAAATAAAACCCAATTTCTTTGGAGCTAGATGTTTGCTTCTGAAAAGAACTTAATAGAATCGAACAGTATTGATCATCGTGCGTGTGGTCCTCTCGTATTGCGGTCTTTCCAACGCGGATTTAGTACTACGCTCGAGCACAAATGTAAATATGTGCCTCATCTTTTTTTTTGGAGTTGATTTATTGGCGAGAAAAACGACAGGGAAAGCTGATTCTTCCGAAAAGTGTTTGTTTGTTAACGAGAAAATTCGATAGATTTCAGTCCAGCCGAGAATTCAGGCAACAGCATGAATGAAAACGGCATTCTGGATTTGATCAAGGTTCTAAAGTATTCTCAACAGTAAAAGTTATATAATAACTTTAGCTTAGTTTGACTCTAGGCTACAACTTTGGTGTACACAGTGAGGTTCGATCTCACCACTCAGTAATAATGATCAAACAGACCAGCGAGCTAGCCATTATTCTAAAACGAGTCTCCCGTTTCAGCGGCTGTTAACTGAGGAAAGTTTTGGAACAATGCAAAAACGAATAATGAATTTCTATAAACTTCCGTTCCTTGTTTAAATCTAAATTCGCATCCGTAAAAAGGTTTCCGGTTGGGAAACCAATCAGAAATATCTTATGATTATGCTGGTCCCTCCCTTTCCTAGTTAGTTCCTTAGTTAGTTCGTACGACCGTTACGTCCTGTCAATGCAGCATAAATAAAAAACTATTTGACCGTATGAAAACACGGGAATGACGTGTTAGGGACGCTCTTTGGCTTCAGCAAGAAAGAAAGAAAGAAAGAAAGAAAGAAAGAAAGAAAGATTAAATTGTTTAAAGTCTGTCTCCGTGAAATCGAAAAAGTTGCCAAATTTAAATCTTTTTGCGATTGTTAATGCAATATGTTTTTAAAGCTGCTAAATCTTTAACGATGCGGTAATTCCTTGGATATTCTATTGTCGTAGAACTCGCCATGAATTTATTCAATCATTCACATAAGGGATTTAGATCGACCAGAAAATTAAAATGGGATAAACCGTGACATTTTCAGGGGTCTTTCTAGTTTATAATTAATTTCATTCGTTCTACTTGAAAAAGAAATCAGTTCGACTATCAGAAGTCGTTTTGTTTAAATGGTAAACTCTATGAATGATTCTATAAAACGAACAAGATATCACGACTGACGTTTGTCCTTGTCTAGAATTCTGCACCCTAAGATCTTGATGATGCACATTTACTAATAACAAAGTGGAGGTGGGCGTGTGATAAATATGCATACTTCTCATGATGGACTTCTTTGTTTTGTTGCGAAGATGAAGATGTCAACGATGATTCTGCTGTTGGCCGGTATGTTGATTATCTTCATGGTGATGCTATTTGTCGTTATGATCGGAATAATAGCCAGGCTGAAGAATATGGTTTCAAACTAATGGAAAACGAAGGCAGTAAGAACTACACACTGTTTTGTTTTTTACACATGAGCACACAGTGGGCTGTAGATAGAGACACGCAAAAGCACAATGACCAACATGCCATTATCAAAATCTGCAGTCGATCGTTGACCCACGCCAAATTAGAAAAAAAGAAAGTAAAATTTAATTAACTACTGGCTAATTAAATCAACTTAAAAAAAAGTCAGATAGAATCACACAAATGAAGATTTATGAAATTGCTTTGATTATTGCCAGGTCATGGATATTAGAATTTAATATGATAACACACTTTTATTTATATCAACATTTATAAAATGTATAACATAGCTTGGATTATAGATATAGAGCTTCCTAACAAATGTACTCGCACTTTAAATGAAAATAAGTGCATTGTTTATTGCTTTGCAAACGAGATTAATGGTTAAAATTAAGAAGTATTAATTTTTATTGACTTACAAAGAAGATTAACGTTTAAAATTAAAAATCAAATGAAATTAAATGCTTGGATCTGAAAAAAGTAAAAATTGAAATTGGTTATAGGAAATCAAAAGTGAGTACATTTTTTTGGATATTCTTAACACATACACACACACGCACACGCGCGCACACACACAGATATATATATATATATATATATATGTATATATATATAAATGTATATATATATATATATATATATATATATATATATATATATAAAGAAATATAGTCTTAAAGTGTGCTATATTTATGGGATAAAGTATTCAATATCAGAGATAGAGCGTGTGTAAATATAAAAGTGAACATAGAAGTCAACACTCAGAGGCGACAGTCTGTTTCATGCTAGATTGCATCGAGCATGAAACAGACTGTCGCCTCTAAGTGTTGACTTCTATGTTCACTTTTATATATATATATATACATATATCTATATAGGTAACTATACTCGTGTCGAAAAACCTTCGAACTCTTGATTTAACAACAGCCAAATCAATCACGATATATATAGGTTTCGCGAACACCCACAATAATTTTTGGGATAGGTGCAACCTGTGTTTAGAAGAAAAAATAGGATAATAAAATATAAAGATCAATGCAAACTATTAACGGAGAGAACAAATCACAAACTGTAGACATAAGAATAGTTTCGAAATTACTTAGAATACATGAGCATATATGCGGGTGTGTATATGTGCGTACAGTGACATATATGTATGTATATGTAAATGTACATATATGTATGTGTGAAGATATGTACATATATACGTGTGTTGGACAGCATTATTTATTACATTGGGTGCTCCGGTATAACCCACCATCTATAACTCTATCATTCAACTAATTTACATTAACCTTAATGGGTTTAAGTTTAAATCCCCCATCACTTATTAAAAATATTGGATTCTTGTAATATAAAAAAAAATATTTATTTTGAATCCGAGGAAAACAAACTTGGGGCTTGTATAGGAAACGCTAGATATAGTAGGAACCGATTTTTAGCTACAGTCAACGAAAGCTTCTAGCCATAAATAAACTTCAAGCCCAACTGCTTCCCGCCGGAATAAGATACCATTAACCCTCCACCAGGGGCTAACACAAGCCTCTTCTCATTAGAAAGGCGTATACCAGACATTGAAAATATATTTAAAAAATGCATCGAGATAGACACTTAGGGGCTGATGATGGTTGAGTACAGACCAGCTTGAAATAGATTATCCCTATGTTGAGGTAGTTTTGTTCATTGATTTTTGTTGTTGTTTTTTTTTGCTGTAAAAATACATATGCTCCGTTATAATAAATACCTTGAGTTTTCTGTGGACCAGTTTTAATCATTAATATTACTAGGATCCAACCTGGTTATATACCAACGGATCATTTACCTGTACTATATACATCTTTATCGTTTGATATCGAGCGCTTTATGACAAAAATCTGCCTGACACTTTTATTAGAAATATTTACTAATAACTTATTTGTTTCTCTTTATCTCTGAGAGGAGGTATTATGATTACTTGCATAATTTACATTACTCGGACTGTTATCCTCATCTTCATTAAAGCATACCAACAAATAAGTTGCTTGCGTTATTTACATTACTCGGACTGTTATCCTCACCTTTGACATATTAACAACGTTTCGGCTGTTGTACGCTCCAGGGTAGATTGTTCTAGTTCCACGTCCCATGTCCCATGTTAAAAGAAAATGTTTAACATCGAAAAACATAAGGAAAATTAATTCATTTTAGTAATATATGGAAATATCCACTCTTTGCCAGAAGAAGGTCGCGAGACCCGAAACCCGTTTTGTAAAATTATGGAAAATAAAGCATAATATATATATATTTTTTAAAAAAATCCTCATTACAACCAAAAACGTTTGAGATTTCTCTCTTCTTTTTAATATATACGCTTTTCTCACGCTGGAACAACTATAACCTCTTCCCCTATATCTATCTCTCTCTCTCTCTCTCTCTCTCTCTCTCTCTCTCTCTATATATATATATATATATATATATATATATATATATATATATATGCAAGTACATCCCAAACTGAGTGTGTATAACTTTAACGTCAGCATAGAAAAACATTCCAATGAGTCAGCAGTAGATAAACATCAGTTATTTCCTGTTTTTTTTTTGTTGTTTTTTTTTTAGTTTTTTTTTTAATGCAAACAATCCTTTGACGACCCTGGTATTAACACAGCGTGAAAGAAAAAAAGATGGGTTTACTTAATTCCTGAAGTGGCTTCTTTTGTCCCTAAAAAGAATCGAGAAAAACACATAATACATTTATATAATCACGATCACGAATCACTTACCCACTTAGCGCAGTAGCGACACATGTATATCAAGCTAAAATTATGGAACCCAACCCTCTCAAGGTGGGTTTGAATTTAGAATTCACCTTCTATATGAGTTGCAAACCAAGGCTATACCGCTCAGTCTGTTCTGCTATTTCATACCGTTTCCAAAGGATATTTTCGCGTAAGTAAATGCAACTAACTCAACTGGAATTCCAACTCGGTTTTTCGATTTCTCATTCCGAGTTGTGCATCCACTTTTATATTAAAAGTTCATAATAGACCAAATGAGTGTGATGTTTCGCTTATTTAACACAATCATTCCTTAGCTTTTCGCACGCGCATCATTTGTTTAATTTCAGCCTAAACGAAAATGATCAATGAATATTAAATGTAAATCGATAATTCTGTAGACTTATAAAGAAAAAAACATTCATTTTGCACAAGGAATATTGATTTTTTAACATTATCGATTTCCTTGTCAATGCACTGAATTCATTGGTGACTTACAGAGCATTATTTAATAAATATATTCATATCAAAGTTTAAATACTACGAATTATATACATATCTGTGGAATTATCCACGGTTACCTCCCTTTTCAAGAAATAGTATCTGCCTTTGTTATAAAAGCGAAGCATCTATGACGAAGGGACGAATTTAAATATAGGTGTTAACTTATTTGGACATCTAAAGAAACAGTCAAATACTTCGTTTTCTCTTCTTCCTGTAATTTAATACAATTACGCCACAATATCAACTTTTATAAATTGGAGAAACTAAAAAATGTACTTCTTAAAATGTTCCTTTCTTCATTGAAAAATTCCTACTAATATTTTGGTATAAGAAGAATTCAGTTGTCCAGTAACAAAAAATCAACATTTATATTACACAATAAATATTTAATTTTCAACAGAACTACTTTTCTTGTCAATGCTCTTAATTCAGTGGCGAATTAAATCGAATCATATAAAGTGAGAATATCAGGTCAGTATTTGGTTAATAACTTTGTGTTTGGTATCAGACTTAGTGATAGCTCCCCGTTTATAGTGATTTTCCAAGCGTAGATTAGATGTGGCACAAGACCGAAAGTAGGGTGGCACCCAGTGAGGATCGAACTCACTACTCTGTCGTAATTGTTCTAGCGAGACAAACTTGCTAACCATTACACCGCCTCGAGCTGCCCAACCTCCCCGTATATATATATATATATATAAAAACCATATATTTAGTCCTCCAAATGCACTTGAATGTTTTTGCTTGTAACTTTTCGAAACGTTTATATCCGTGATATCCTACACCGGTTGCCAACCACGGCTATAGGTTGTAGTCTGTCAAATACATAGGCTTTTGTCTGGAAACTGAAAAAAAACAAAAAACTATTCTCCTTAAATATTTGAATGTGTGCATTTAATTGTCTGGATTATTTTGGTTTTTAAAATGTATAATCATAACTATATATATATATATATATATATATATATATATATATATATATATATATATATATATATATATATATATAAAATAAACACACAAATATATAAACATTTTTGTCTTAGATCTGATGAAGCCCGAATATGGCAATAAAGATGAGAAAAACAAGACGATTATATATATATTATATATATATATATATGAATGTATGTAACTTTTACTAAAAAATAAAAAGATTTATTTAGACTATTTATATTCGGACTATTGTCCTAACAAAATATTTTTATTCTAATAAAATATTTGTTTTAAATTTTGATATTTTTATTTTTTTTACGTAAAAGACAATCCACTTCTGGGTTCAATGAGTGTAAGTATTTCTCAAATGTTTGAAATAGCACCATCAACAACATTAACGTTGCCTCTGCTTATACTGCCTAAGCTACTACTCCACCTTCACCCTACTGTTTTCTAAAATGAATAGGTTAACTATTCCCATAAATGACACAAATTCTGCCTCCTTCCTTAGTTTCATCCAATGTAGCTCTACATTCATCTATAAAATACTGTAAAAGAAAAATATTGTGAAGAAATCAATTTTCATTTTCTTATTATTTCGTGTTTCGCTTTGTTATATTTTCTTAAATGCTGTAGTTTGATTGCTTTCATATATTTAGCCAATGTTTTTAATATTTACCATATTGTATGTCTGTTTTGATCTGCAACGCCAGCTTCTTCAATTATTTTCTTGATGGTCAATCCATTTTTCTAGATTTATGCCATTTTTGTCATAACATGCTTAATGGCAGTATTATTTTTATTGTTAATGGTGGTATTATTTTTATTTTTAAGTTGTCAGTATTTTTCATTTGTGTTTTGATTTTTCTCTGATCACTTGTTTTGCAGTTTTGTTCCCATCAACCAATAACTTTGCAATATGTTTTTCCCTTTTGACGTTTTTTCCTGATTCATATCAATCTTTATATGTCTGAAATTAAAAAAATATAAATCTCACTGTTATATATATGTATGTATAATATGACGGACAAGACTTGAGTTGTATAAAAATACCAACAAATAAGTTGCTTGCGTTATTTACATTACTCGGACAGTTATCCTCACCTTTGCCATATTAACAACGTTTCGGCTGTTGTACACTCCAGGGTAGATTGTTCTAGTTCCACGTCCCATGTCTCAGTTATTTCCCTTTAACTCAACTGACCAATTTTTGGTTCATCACTGCTGTGGCCTGATACAACTCACAACTCTTTGTGTCTAGTCACTGCATGTAACCAATGTCTTTATCCACTGGGCCATGTGTTCTCAAGGATTTGGAGAGTTAAGTCAAAGGAAATAACTGAGACATCAGGAAAAGGCATGGCACGTGGAAGTAGAACAATCTACCCTGGTGGACGAAATAAAGGGTTCTGTTCGAAATTCCAATAACTTGAAGAAGGCCGGACCGTACAACGGCCGAAACGTTTTGAATAGTGTAATGAAGATGAGGAAAACAGTCCGAGTAATGTAAATTATGCAAATAATCATAATACCTCCTCTCAGAGATAAAGAGAAACAAATAAGTTATTAGTAAATATTTCTAAACAAATATTATCTGCTAATATCCTATGAAAACCTAGAGATATTACCAACATTAACTGGTTGATAAAATTTTTATTGCACTTTAAATGTGGAGCACATTTACCCATAAATATAACATACCTTCCAATATTAAGCACTTTTACCCATAAATATAGCATACCTTAAAACTAAATTTTTATCACACACAGATACACACAGATACACACACAAATATATATATATATATATATATATATATATATATATATATATATATATATATATATATATATATATATATATATATATATGTATGTATGCATGTATATATATATAAACTACAGTTCAAAAGTTTGAGGCCACCCCTAGTGATGTAAAATAATTAAGTAGTTGATTTGTACTTTAAAAAAGAGAAAATTTTTAAAATGATAAAAAACGAGACAGGAATTTTTATTAGAAATTTTATTATGAGAAAAAAAACAAACATATTTTATGATTAAATTCATCTAAAATCAAAATGAAATCCTTTTGCCGAGATTAGTGCTGTATAAATTTTTGGCTGTCGTTGCAAAAGTTTCTCAAATTATAATTTTGATAATTGATACCATTCTTTTTTCAAAGTTTCTAAGAGCTGTTTTTTTTTTCATTCTTCTGTCAAGTTCTTCCCGTGCTAATTCTGTGCGTGGCTTCTAACTTTTGAACTGTAGTATATATGTATGTATATATATATATATATATATATATATATATATATATATATATATAGAGAGAGAGAGAGAGAGAGAGAGAGAGAGAGAGAGAAAGAGAGAGAGAGAAAGTAAGAGAGAGAGAGACAAAGAGATATATAGATAGATAGATAGAATTAGAGCAAGATTTATTAATGGTGTTTTACCGGTTAACTACAGCATTCTATAGATCACGTGTAGCAGGAATTTACGAATCACAATGGTTTGAATATTCCAAATAGGCGAATGATTGGCATTCACGTTGTCAGTGAATGTTTATGATTGTTGCTTTGCTATCGATCGCCGTTGGAAGAGAACTTACTTCTCAGCCAGATGTCGAAAAATGTTGAGTGAAATAAATGCAACACGGTGACTCGACAAAGACGACTTCAATTGACGCTTCAATCGTGATTGTTTTCATCATTGTAATATCAATGTATATCTATACGCACATCAGGAGCAAAGAGAATAGGATGTCCAAATGACCAACGATACAAATGCATCATGGTATAATTATTACTATAAACAGACAAACCTATATACAGACATACACTCACGCGCACAGACACACACACAAATGAAAGAGTTTAGGACAATGAAAATTATGCCAAATTTCTGTACTCACTACAACGGAAAAAAGTAAAGATGCTGGAAAAACTGAAAAAATGAATTATTAAATCTTCCCCGTCAGCCATATTTAATGAAAGATGTTTATAAGAAAGCTTGCTACCCAAATTTACACTATGATATATATATATATATATATATATATTCATATTTATATGTATATATATATATATATATATATATATATATATATATATATAGAATATAATATAATAGTATTTCTTTCATTCTTCTATTAAGTTTTTCCTCTGCTATTATAATATATATATATATATATATATGTATATATATATATATATATATATATATATATATATATATATATATATATATATATATATACATGCACACACACATATATATATATAGTAATATATATATATATATTATAATAGCAGAGGAAAAACTTAATATATATATATATACATGCACACACACATATATATATATAGTAATCTCTCTCTCTCTATATATATATATATATATATCTATATATATCTATATATATATATATATATATATATATATATATATATATATATATATATATATATATTAAATCCGTTTTTATATAATCCAAGTATATCCTAGTAATATAAAATACTAAAACTGATCCACAAAAAGACCTCAGTGTATTTATTATGACAGAAAATAATTAATACACAATAAAATCCAAAATCTCCTCTTAGGAAAATAAACTTATTTCAACCGACGAAATTACTCAGTCTTATTCAACCCCGGCATAGAATGAGTTCGTGTCGGAAATAGAAATTTACCTTTGAAAAAAAAACTAATAATTTTCCAAGTCTATGCGTTTAAATTATTTACTAGTTTCTTAAAGAACCTATTCATTTATCAACTATAAAAAATAATATAGGAAACTCACAGAGCATATAACTTGTTTAGCACTTGTTTAAGTTACCACTCCACCTAATTTTTATTTTGCGAAAAGACATTGTCAGATGTGTATAAGTATCTATTAACGTCCTCTCCTGTTTAACGTCTCTGCTGCCATTAACTGCCAATCTATGAATCATGACCCGTTAATGAAAAATAATTTCTTAATTGTTGCTTCTTCACATGGTTTAAAATTTAACCTAGTTCATATACAATTGGTTGATCTGACTAAATCCCACAAACCTTATACCTGATAACCCCCTTCTTTCGTAAAATTAAGTTGTAATACTCATCGAAACACGACTGAAATTGTTTAGCGATTTTGAAATGTTTTCGATGCAATATCCTAATATATATATATATATATATATATATATATATATATATATATATATATATATATATATATATATATATGGGATATAATCATATATAAATTTTCAGTAATAGATAAATGTTTGGAAAATCAGTGGAAAATTGGAAAACATTTCATCTGACGCATTTCGTCTTTTAGGAGTGATACTTACGCTGATGTAATTCCACATGCGCAAAAAGGTGAGGAGGCGTTGAGACTTTAAACTGTTAAATTTAATGTTGTTCATATTTCTTTCACTTTTGTCATCATTTTTTGTTATTAAGTACGTCACATTTTTATATTAGAAGGTCTGACAAGAATGTTGAAATGTTGTAAGAAGCCGTACACAGTTTTGCTATTGACGATCTAGCGATTAAAGCACTTACTATGCACTTTCGTCATAGTAAATTATTTTCTCTTTTAATTAAAATAGCATTTTTAAATCAAGATTATCCTCTGGTTCATTGCTAAGAGCAAGTAATACATTGAGTGTGTTGTTTGGAAGACAAAGAGGATCTTTTACAAAATAATAAACTCAGTGCATTAGTTGCTAAATGAGAAAGGTAGATATAGATGTGGTTTCCACTTCAGGCAAAGATTAAAAAAGGAGGATAAAGTTTTTTTTTTTATACAGGAGAATCAACAAGTAGAAAAGATTTGGGTTACCCGAGATTTAAAACGTTAGAAAAAAAAGGGTTGGTTTTGAACGAACCTTGGAATATGCAAATATAGATTTTGCTTTCCCGAATGTCAAATGTAGGTGTGATTTGCACGAGTAAAAACTTAGATATATGTTTGTTTTGCATGCAAGTCAAACAGGCAGACATAGGTTTGGTGTGAATATGAGTCAAAAATATAGTTTCCAGGAGAATAATAAAATACGATATAGTGGGAATGCATATGTGTTTGAGGTGAATACATAATGACGTTTGTTTCAAAAGTTAATGAATCAGCATTAGCTTTTCAAGTTAAAATTGGTATTTGAACTGTACCAGTTATTTTTACAGAATTCACCGTAATGGTAATGAGAATTAGTTGCTTTGCCCTCAACAAACACAACAACGTAAAAAACATCAACTTCAATATGAGTACAATATTGCAGTTGTGGGGTTCAAAAGTTTTAATAAATAAGAGATTCTTCTTTGGGAACGATTAGAAAGAACTTACAACAGCTGCGTTCAAATGAAGCAAACATTTTAAGGACCATAATCGAGAGATTTTTCTCACACGTTCAATTTTGTCTTAAAATATCCATGATGTGTAGAAAACTATCTGTGATAATCGTTTTTGTTAATTAGACAACAGACTAAATATCGTCAAATTTTTTAACAATATTTTATTTAAGTTTATTTTTAGATAAACACACAGTGACTCGATTCGCTTTAGCGAAGAGTCTTGCGTGAGTCACTGTATATGAGTCATATATATATATATATATATATATATATATATATATATATATATGTGTGTGTGTGTGTGTCTGTGTGTGTGTGTGTGTGTTTGTAATGATTTTATGTAAGTGTACATATAAAAGTACATATTTTTAAAACACATACTTGAACCCAATAAACGTAAGATTCCCAGAATTACACAGATGAGTCATAAGATTTCGAGCAATAAAGAAAGTTGTATTGTTAACCGGCAGCAGCTCAGAAATTTCTTGCTAATTAACCCATTACATAACAGGGCTATCCACCTGATTCACCAGAATTAGCACCCAACCAATTTAATGAAAAAAGGAAGTATTTCCTCAATTTAAAAAAAGGCCCAAAATAGAAAAAAAAATGCCGACTTTCCTGACGTCCAGCAACACGTAACTACATTACTGAAACGTATTTCCAAATTCGAATTCCAAGGACATTATTACCAATGATACTAGTCACATGAAATATGCAAATTCACATCGGGAGTATTCTGAACGTGAAAGCAGCCAATAATGACCAGGTAAGCAAACCTTGCTTTCACAGAGATATTCTTTGAATGGAATTACCACACACCCCATGTATTTCTCTTTCCAATACTGTGTCAATTACATATTAATATACCATAAATGTTTTATTCCATATGCAAAGTAATAAATACCTGTCGATAAATCACTAATCACACAAGCTTATGCAGAAAAACGCAATTATTTTACACAATCTATATTAATTTTTCAACTGAGCCTTTCCAATGCAGGAAATCCAGTGGTGAATGCTAATCGGATAACCTAACATTATACAGTAATAATTTCAGATCAAATTTCCGTTAATAATTACACGTCAAGCTGTTGACTTATTGATGTTTTTAACCATTTCAGCCCAAGCAAGCCACTAAAATACAAAGGTGTGTGAAAGAATATAAGAAGAATCTTTTAAGGTGAGAGAACAATAAAAGAACAAGAATTAAGAATTAACAGAAGATTACCATTGACATCGTATTTAAATTTTTCAAAATCAAACTTGTATGGTCGCAATGCATTCGTTTATCTCGCGAGATCTCGGTAAGATGCAAAGAAATACAAGACACTATATCTGGGAGCCTATATATATATATATATATATATTATCATTTCATCATTCAAATTAGAGGTTTGCGGTCAAAACGGTGATGTTGAAAGAGGTGTGTGATATGAATGGAAGAAAACGTATTAGGAAGTGAAGATTCTGAGGATAAGGGGGATAGAGAATGATGAATCCTTGACTTGAAGCGGTCATGAGCGAAGTGATCTGCCAGACACATACAGAGAAGTGTGTTTCACAAAGTGGCAGTTCGTGACAAGTTTCTTTTTACATTTAGAAAAACGCAAGAAATAAAGGTGATTTTATTCTTTGGAAGTGACATTGCGTGTCTCAACTGGCGGCTCTAAAGAATCGAGCACCCTTGAATATTTGAAAGAGGGAGAAACCTGTTCATCCTCTCATTGTCGTGGTATGTACATGTTTTTCGGTTTCTGTACGCGTATGTGTGTGTGAGAGAGAGAGAGAGAGAGAGAGCGTGAAAGAGGAGAAACGAACATATTTTTAATAGGGAGTTCGCCTGTTTATTTTAAACATTTTAACGCACTAATACACAAGGGATTTCTAAGTGTGAAAAATATGGGGAAAAGGGGAAATTATTAAGGAGAAAGATCAATAAAACAGAAAAAATAAAATCAAAAGTTGATATTGCATTTAAATGTTTGAAGTTGACTGGAAAGCAAAAAAGGCGGACTATATTTGCACAAGCGAAAAAAGAAAGAGTTTACACAGGATATACGGTTACATTTACCGACTTCAGCAGTAAATCCATGAGACCTAACTGCCAACTTAGTACTGAGCTTAAATTAATTAAGTCGAAGTACCAAAAAGGAAAGTACCCCAGGATAATTACCATTTATGATCTTTTTTGTAACCACATAGAATGACTCAATGACTTTGATTCTAGAGACATACGCTTTATCTTCTGTTCTTAACTGGTTGGTAATTTGGCTTGCTTTAGTTGTTTCCCTACCTACATCTATACGCTAAGTTACAAATATATACATATGCATAAGTAATTTTCTTACTTATCCAAGCATACATATTTGCTGGCTCTTCAGTAGGTTCTAAGCTATCATCACCTATCTTTCATAGACGTTTGTACACCGTTCATGGTTGTCTGTTTTTCTATCTAATTCTACAGAGACACGAGTCGATTTTTTTTTTATCACAATGCGAGGGAAACATTGAAAATCACTTTTGTTAACTTTTCTTCTTCAAATAATATCAGAATATGGCAACAAATACGTCATGTGCCTGACGGAAAAATAAACGGGCCTAATTTATTTTTATTCGAGGAAATTTGTTCAGGGTTTTTTAGTTTTTATTTTATTTTATTTTATTTATTTATTTGTTTTGCTTGGAGCACGTTTATATTGCTTCTGTATATTCAGGGACGCAATATTCGATAAAATCCCTTGAAATTGTCACACATAAAGTTTATAAATCGTATGGACGCAGGCGGTGTATTTCAATTTATACGTGAATAAAACTGAAATGCTTACATACGTTTTCCAAAATGAACGACTCCAAATGCGCAAAAGGTTAAATGAGTGCGAAAGGAAATCATCTGAAAATTCTGTGAAGAAGATGCAGCGTCAAGGATTCGTCGAGATTTAGTTGGAAAAATTATAAATATCTGATCGGGATCTCTGTCATAAAAACAATGGAAACAAAGATAATAATAGAGGAAATTGAACAAGATATTAGTGATTGATTTCACAGCCTACTACTGTTATGATGCTACTGCTTCCACTACAACTTCTGTATGTGCCGTGTCCCTTTAAGACGTTGGCGATCATGGCTCTCCAAAACTTCCTTTTCTTTGTAGTTCTTAATATATTTGATCTTTTTGTTATTTCTCCTAAACCCTGTTCCGCCATCGATTTAATCAAGCTCACTAAATATATTATACATTCTTTTCCTCTGTCCCTCTTGCTTTCAATTTGTCCTGTGAATATCAGAATTTCTAAGCCCACTTTCCTCTTGATGTGCCTTAGAAATTTCAACTGTCACTTCCTGTTATGTATAACTTTGTTTTTTGTTTGTATTTTCTCTCAAATTTCGTCGTTGCTTACATAATCGATCCACTGTATCCTCAGAATCCTTCTGTAGAACCACATTTCTGTTGCTTCCAGAAGCTTCATCTTTGAGGTGATTGCCCAGCACTCACCGACATACAGGAAGGCAGATATCACGTAACAGTTCCGTACACGTTCCTTAATACTCTGCTTAGCTTTCAGAAAGCATCTTGGCTATTCAATCTGAGTGGAAATTTTGATCGATTCTGTTTCGTTCACTAACAGCTATTCTTCTATATCCTTTCACATTGAAGCAGATCTCCCCCAGGCTTCTACCCCTGGACTTACTTTGTTTCTTATCTTCATCAACGTCCTTCCGGGTGTCACCAGTTCTCAACTAGGTATTCATGCTGATGACACATTTATTTATGTCTGTCTTAATAGTATGTCTGATAGGTTCGTCAAATTAAAACTGACAGCTGATCTCAACAATAACATTCGATTGTTAACTGGGGCAAGGAATGGATTGTAATCATGAAAACCGCTAAAAGGAAACTGCTCTCTTTTATTCATCTTAGGGGGCATTTTTTTCTCCTTTCACCAGTATGGATGATGCTAACCCTCAACTCATTGGGAATTCACTTTCTCGTGTTTTTCAGTGAAATAAAGTAGAAGGATTATATTGAATCAATTGCTAGGTCTGCTGTTAGGAAAGTTGTTTCACAGTAACATGCCAGATAATTTTTCTCGTCATAATCCATATTGCACGTTTATAAATCTACCTTTTGTCCATGCATTAAATATTACTCCCACATCTGGTCTTGTGCTCCTGCTATATATTTCAAGATTCTTGAAAAAATCCAAAGAAGGTTCTGTAATGTCATCGGCCCTGATCTGGCATTTACACACCACCGACGTAAGGCAGCTTCCCTCTAACTTTTCTATAGATAGTTTAACGACAATTATTCTGATGAGCTTTAATTGGTACCTCGACCGCATGAATTTAAGTTTAGTACTAGATTGGGTGGAGGCACACTGAAATAATGTATAGCGGCTCGAATGAAGGAAATCGGAGATCCGATTTTGAATTCAAGCCGAAACATTACATTCACTTACGAGCTAATACCCTTAATATGAATCATTTTCTTCTTAAATAGCAGGATAGATCAGGTTCTACAGCCTTGGATGGCAACTGGTCTACGACAGAAAGAAAAGGCAACCTTCTGCTGGAAAAAACCTGCCTCGTCAGTCACGTATTGAAAGATATATAAGCGTCTATCATGCATGGCACATAACTGACTGACGTGCTAATACCCTTAGGAAAGGTATGGATCCTCTTCTTCTCTCCCCAGCTATGGGTAAATGGAAGGGCAGACTAGGTTCTATAGCCTTTGGTGGCAACTGATCTACCGCGGAAACAAATGGCAACCTGCTGCTGGAAAAATCTGCCTCGTCAGTCATGTATCGAAAGATATATGATTGCCTAAGCGTGTATCACGCATGGCACATAACTGACTAATTATGCAATCATTTCATCTCTGCTGATTCCTGTATATTTCTAATTTGATTGCTCCTTGAAATTTTTCTTCGTCATGCCGTTACATTTTGAATGTATCTGCCACGTCTGCGTTCTGCAGTTGTTTTTTTTTTAATCTTAGTAAGCGACTCAGCTTTCACTTGCATTTATTTCTGAGGCTCTTATTTTATTCAACCTCTTATATTCGGCGATAATAACAACGATGGTTTATGCGACACAAGACAGAATAGCTAATCGCATAATAAGCAAAAGCTGGCTTTCATTTGTGACGGAGATTATAATGACCTTGACAAAGGCTGTCTGTTGCAACAGTACTTAAAACAATAGATGAGTCAGTCTTGATTAAATGATTAATAGGAAGATTTAGCACCTATAGAAATCCAGGTATTGTTTTGTTTATTAGATCCAGAGAGAAGTCTGTTGAATACTTTTAATGAAGATAATAAGAGAAACAGAACGGAGTTGGATTAGAAGCGGGTTGGGGGCGTCAATCTTTTAAGCAAAGGACTTCGACTTTCACTTCTTCAGAAATATGGAATGATCAATAGGAACAGACGGAATGGCGATTCGCATTTTTATGTCACACACATTATATATGATAAAATAAAGAACAGATGGAAAAACTATATCATTCTAACATGTTTCACTTTTATTAAAGCTTCATCAGAGATTGAAATACTTGTTTTCTCTCAATCTCTGATGAAGCTTTAATGAAAGTACATGTTAGATTGATATACGTTTCCTATTTGTTCTTTATTTTATCATCCTGTCCGATTCTGATCCATATTTGATCTGCATTTGATGTTTAACTCAACTATCTATCTATCTATCTATCTATCTATATATATATATATATATATATATATATATATATATATATATATATATATATATATATAATATATAAAGTATATATATTAGTGTTTGAGTCCTTTTTTATTATATTCTTACTCTGTCCTGGACATTGAGTTCTACCTGGATTCTATCCTCTTGGGAATTTATATATATATATATATATATATATATATATATATATATATATATATATATATATATATATATATATATATATATATGCAAGTTTCATTATAAATGACAGACAAGGTACTACCGTTAAGTTTTTTATTTAATTTTTCTTGTGTACGAACAAGAGCTTTCTTTGCTGGACAAAGGGTGTGAAAGAACAGTCCAAATGTTTTATTTTTCCGGGCGCTTTCGGCTATATCTTTAGCCATTATCAAGGATGATTTGATTTTTCAGCTTAATTGAGTGTATGCATTATGTATATGTCTTAGTGTGTAGTAGTGGTGTTTTAATTTCCAAATACGGTTAGCACCTTGTGGCTTCGTTCGTAATTAATATTGTTAAGGGTAGGCTTTTTCTTTTTTATTATTAAAGCCTCCATTATTTTTAACCTTTTTTACAGGTGGAAGCAATTAATATATTTGTGTTTTCTACTAGTATATTTCTAATGGAGTCTGGTAAATTTTTGTGTGTGTTTAAATGGGTTCTAATGGAGCTGTGATCGGATAGGTGTAACGTAAGACGTCTGGATAAGCATGTGATTGTGTAACCGATGTAATTATTTATGAATTCGGTTTCGTTAGGAACGCAGTTCCTTAAGGGGCATTTGAACTCATAGATAATGTTTGTTCTTTGCAATTTTGATTAGAAGGTGTGTTGTTATTTTTGAGGATGAGGTTAGCTGTCTTAATTTTTTTATAATAGATAATTAATTTCATTTTTTTATTTGGGTCGATTGGGGTGGTGTATTTCTTTATGATATGTCTTAGTGAGGATTCGTCTTGTTTGTAATTCTTATGCAGTTGGTTTTTGTAATAAATGTGTATGTGATTTTTGACTGTGTGTTCAATTTCATTACTACTTACTTTAGTTGAAAACTTATTTACAAACGTCTCCGTCGAACAAACAATTGACATTATCCTCAATTCCGTATACACTAATCCCTCCGCCATCCATCAAACCACCCATACTAAAAAACTACTACACGCATGCACAACCAAAGTCCCATTCTATGACGATAATGGCAATATCTACACCCAAACCAATGGCGTCAGTATGGGAAATCCACTCGGCCCATGCTTTGCCAACTATTACATGTCCCACGTAGAAAATACGATATTTACACAAGTTCGTAAACCGAAGATATACGTACGCTACGTAGACGATATTTTCATTTTAGCAAACAACATTAAAGAAATAGACAGACTTAAGACCACTTTTGAGAAAAACTTATCTTCAC
>OZ038503.1:50700991-50765991 GCA_964036315.1 Acanthosepion esculentum
TATTGAACAAAGTAACTAATAATAACAAAACAAAAGTCATTGAAACAAAGCAAGTTCAGTCGACCATTGATGACAAATCCAGAACAACGTAACTATAAACAATATATATATATATATATATATATTAATACATGTCTCATTAAATAATATAGATAAGCGTTGTCTATATATTTTATGCAAGTTTTTTTCATATAGTCTGATAATCTTAATAACATTATCATTAAATAATGAAAGAAAATCACAATATTGATACATACTTTTTTTTTTTTTTATTTAATCCGATCTGAGCTTTCGGCTTACATAAGCCATTATCAAAGATGACAATTACACAATATATTTATGCAATACACATAAACATTACATTTAAAACAACATGCCTGGCCGCATACACAATTCCGGAAAATCCTCGTCGAAAACACAATTATACTTAAACATGAAAACAATAAACAAAAACTAAAAATTCTTGAAGCTATATACATAAAACAGTTGAAACCTAACCTGAACAAAATAAACTATGAAATCTCCAAAAATATCCTTAAACATATAATTAGTAACAGAAGTCATTGGTTCATACCAACGGCTTTCCATACTCAATACTCATCGGATTCACTCTCGCGTGGTCATGTGTGACGTCATGAGCTGTCGTGCGATTTTCGCTTTCAGCGTTTTATATGCACGTGTTTATCGTTGCTTGGAAATCATCCATGTAAACAAATAATACTATCATCAATTTCTTGTTCGTGTATTGCATAAATATATTGTGTAATTGTCATCTTTGATAATGGCTTATGTAAGCCGAAAGCTCAGATCGGATTAAATAAAAAAAAAAAAAAAAAAAAAAAAAAAAGTATGTATCAATATTGTGATTTTCTTTCATTATTTAATGATAATGTTATTAAGATTATCAGACTATATGAAAAAAACTTGCATAAAATATATAGACAACGCTTATCTATATTATTTAATGAGACATGTATTAATGAAAAAATGCTGCCTAAATACACACAATATATATATATATATATATATATATATACATTCGGCACAAACGCCAACGCGCCAGAATTCACTTGGCTTTAATCGGTGCGAACCAATCAGAACAAAGACCTGTGATTTATTTCTCTCTGACGTCATTCGTTGACGTAAATAACTTACGATAAACAAACCACCAACTACTTTCGGCAAAACAAATATATGAGGCATCATTTAACAGCTACTAGAGTTATTATTTAATAAGCTTAGCTTACTTTTAGCGCGAGGCCATAAGCATGAGGCACTTAGTGAGTATCAAACTCACTAATGACGATTGATCTGTGAGTCCAGCATACTAATTATGAAACCACGACGAGCTGCCATTTCCTGACAACTCTTTTTGGCTTGCAGCAGTGACCTTGTCTCTGACGCCATGCACAAATTCAACTTGATCTCCACATGGTGTTGACGACAGCAGTAAGCAGGCAGGTGCAAAAAGATGCTGAGCAGAGTGAAAACACCAACGCATTATCGAGAGAACAAGTGGGCGGTGATGAGAAATTCTGCTTTTCGATGCTACTGTCTGTCGGGGAAAATAGAATAAACGGTCTTCTCGGGGTAATTAAACAGAAGCATCTCAAGCTGTATTTAAAAGAGATACTGCCTTTATAGCTTGAAATAAATACGTTTATGCGTAGAAATAAAAATACATAGACAGAAATACCCCGTAACAAATAAAAAAATAAATATGAGTTTTTGAATGTACAGCGTACAATGGGTAAATTGTCGACATTTTTAATATTTTTAATTTCACGCAAGCGCGTTGTTTGTTTTTGATTTTGTCGACTGCACAGTTTAGTTGGGTCGGTTGTGCACCATGACGCAGTTTACTCTGCCAGTAATTTGGAAACGGCATGCTTTACTGCTAAGTATTCGCACCGGAAGCTCCAATACGAAATTTTCAGTGTGTTTGGGTGTCAATCTGAGGACAGTGCAGAGGATTCGGATCATACATCCAGTCAACCTCATAGTGTTTGGAGTGATCAATCGTCATGGCAAAGTTATACCTCCATTCATCTTCCCACAGGATTTCAAACTCAACACGGAGGCCTATATCAAGTTCCTTGAGGAGTTAGTGCCTCCCAGGGTGAAAAGCGTGACTGCTTGAAGATCGCTTTGTCTGACAACATGACTCTGCATCATGCGACACAAACAGGAGAAACCAGTCATGACTGTCAGACAATTTCTGCGGCCATATCACCCCCTTACATCTGGCCACCTAACTCACCAGACTGCAACCCACTTGATTATTATGTATGGGGCGCAGTTAAGCGAGAGACCCCAAAACACTTTGTAACACCAAAAATGAACTGAAGGCAAGGTTTATGGCAGAATTCACCAACTTAAACAAGGAGACTGACCAGAAGAGTTGCAGGAGATTCCGAAGACGCAAGGAGACGGTGGTTGAAGCTAATGACGATTTTATTGAATGAGTTTACTCTTTTTAATATTTCAAGATATTTTTGTGTAATTTTGGTAAATATATCTGTTAAAATGAGATATCAGGGTTTTTTTTCATTTTTGCGTAATTTAGAGGACAATTTATAAATTGAACCTTGTATATAGTTTTGAAATTTTGTGTTTGTACTTAGGGGTACAATTGAATATTTGCATAATTTCCTAAAGTAATGAGACAATACCAATACACACACACACACACACATATACCAATATGTGTCTATGTGTGTACTGATATGCTTGTTTTTAGTGGATTAGTCTTTCGACTATGAGGCCCGGCCTCATATTTAACTATTTAATCAAAGATTTGGCAGTTGTTAATATTAGACTGGGGAAACAATCCCGGTGTGCTTGAAACCATATTACGGTTGAAAAACTTTGAGAGTGAAATTGGGTTGATGAAACTTCGATGTTTGTGCAAATCTTCATAACGGCGGCATACGAGCCTAGTGGCTTTGTTCGACTTCTGAATCGGACTGATTATGTGTTCTCTGTCATAGAAAGCACAAATAAGTAGGGGATTCAAAATACACCAGTTTCGCTCAGAGGTTATTGAATAAACGAAAAATCTGCTTGTGCAAGTCTCTGCAACGTAGATTAACTAACCACCCTAGCAGATGGAGATACTTGAAAACGGAAGTTAGCCATTATTACAGATATAATTAGGTGTGGCCAACTATTGGCGGGAGATGCTTGCAGATTTATGTGTAGACATATGGTTAACTACAGACACAAGTAATAAGAAAACGGATGTCGACATGAAATAAATGCACATGAGTTGATATGTCGTACAATCCACCAACACAACCTTGTACAGAGAAAGAAATTTCATGAGTCTGGAGTGTTTTGAATAGTACTGGAATAGAAAGATTGTGCAGCACCCGCCTTTAGAATATTACAATTGCTTCAGTCTCTAAAATAAGTATTAATATTGTTGTTTATTTTTTTGATTTACTGTTTAGTAATTTTCAAGCCTTTCATGTTAATCTAAAGTTAAATGAAGGTTTGTTCTTTGGAATCTATTGAGTATATTATTGAATAATTCATTTCTAACAGTGAGGGGTTGTTGATGGCATTGTTTTAGGCTGTTAGAAAATATCCTAGTTTAGAATAAATATTTTAATAGTCTTCTACTAATAGTCTGATAATAGATACACAAAAATATAGTACTCATTCCTAATTATTATTTTATACCAATCGCGCTCAGAGTTTAACATATACACTCAACCCGGACAGGGAAAAAAGAAGAGATACGACTGTTCTTTTTACAAAAGTTAAGCTTGATCATAATGCTTCTCAAGCTGCTAACATTAACAGATCCTGGGCTGAAGGATCCACTTGCGATCGGGGAGTACTCTGCTGGTTTCTGAAGATTGGCAACGGGGATACAAGTCTTAAAGTTCAAGCTGGTAGAGGTCGCCCATCTGCAGTGGGCAATCAACATCTGAAAAGATAATTCGAACACCCACGTCAAACCGTCTGAGAAATATATCAGATAATTCCTCAGCATTTCAACAATATTGGACGATCTCTAGAAAATTAAAAATGTGATGGATGGGCTCCACATACACTCAGCGAATGTTTTCATTTATTTCATTAATAATTGTAATCATTCAATTTTGTCCCTTCGGTGAATATGTGCTTTGTTCCTAGCACCACAAATTTTTAAAGAAGATAAGACCATGGAAATGAATATTTACAATTTATATTTACGTTCCATGATATATTTGCGGGGATTTTCTTAATTTTTTTAATGATTTCAACCCCCACCCCAAAAAAGAAATGCGCAGAGGTTACATGGAGCGAAAGTGAGAGAAAATGCTGTGTATAAGGAGGATTGAGGAAACGGTAAAAGATGAACGGGATTCAAGAAGATTGACGATTGACGTTGAATTTAAATTTTTTAGAGATTGTAGTTATCAGGGAAGCGAGTAAACGGAAAGGAGTTCCACATGTGGGAAATGCCAGACAATAAACTGCTAGAATAGAAGTAGCTGTTGCATTTAACTATTTCAGCAGTAAATAAGTGGGACTTAGGCGCCAAACTCATAGCACGCTTAAATCCATGTAATCAGGGCACCAGGAGAAAAATCTCGTCATAGCAGTTGCCATGAAAATATATGTAGAAAAGACAGAGGGAAGCCACGCCCTTTCAGTATGAAAATGACTGCTGCGAAGATGCCAATTCAAGATCGATTACTTCTTTGAATTTTATCAAGAACCTCGAGATGAATAGCCGTAGCACCAGACCAGATATCGTAGCAGTATTCAATTCACTGGCGAATGTCAGATTTGTAAATGTGCATGATGGACTATGCCGAGAAAAATTTTCAGGCACACGACACAGTGACAGTGATATGAGAAAAAGTATTCAGAAATATATAAGGTGATTCTACAATTAAAGGAATAACGATTGTGTTTAAATGACATATTCTTTTAATTTATATATCCAGATGCGTATCTTTGTCAAGTTTATTAATTGGTTGGTTTAAATGTTTATTTCTTTATCAGACGGCATGATAAAATCGAACAGACATAATTTGTTCCTTGAAGTCTGTTTTATCTATATCCAGCCGCATCACTTGGAAATACCGGTTCTCGTACGATCACCGAAGTTAAGCAATGTCGAGTCTGGTCAGTAACTAGATGGGTGATTACCAGATGCTGTAAGCTTGGATGTGCGGGTGGTGTAATGGATAATGGCTCGAGATTGTTAATCGGAGAGCCGAGTTTCAGTTCCTGCTGTATTTTACTTACGCACAAATACCATTGGGAATGGGGTGGTGACACCTGTTGGGATCCCAACTATGGCAAAACAGGGCTTTGACTCCAATTTGGGGAGAAACTAGGAAAGTATAAAAATAGATTTTTATATCAGAAGTAACAATACATTTTTGAAAAAGATATTACGAGCAATACATTTTTGAAAAAGAAAAATGCCAACAATACATTTGCCTCTCGACAAAAACAAAACAAAACCTTTTTACCAAAATATTTCAATGAAACCTGATCTTTAAAGAATACATACTCTATTCATATGAAACTATTCTAAAAGTCTTGTCGGCATTAAATAAACCATTGAGATGTTGATATGCCGTAAAACAAAATAAACCCAAAGCCGAAATTTATAAACCCACTACTTCTTCCCCCCACCCCCAAGCTATGGTTTAATAAGTAAGACTTACATGATTATTTCATTATTATCTCAAAAACAAAAATTGTGTACAAAATATTTAGATTTCGGCATTATATAACTCACAGAGGTTGATATGCTGTTAATCAAGGCCAACCAAACCAAACTGAAATAACAGCATCACCTTCTGGAAAACATTAATTTTGGTAATTTTTTTTTTTTTGTATGAGGTAGATATTGCTTATCGCCATGCTTATTAAGTAACATTATAAACTAAACCAAACAAAATATTGTAGGAGAAAAAAAACTATATTTTGAACGGATGACAGAACGGAGGGTCCCCTTAAGAAAGAGAGAAAACAGCTAAGAGCCACAAGGTATGGGGATTTTCGGAGAGCCATGATCGCCTATTTCCTGCAAAGACGCAGCATGAAAGAAGAAGAAGCTTATAATGCTAGTACATCTTCCAATGAAAGCATTCAACTACTCTATCAACCCAATCTTTCAAAATCAGTTGTGTGTTTTTCGTTTTTATTTTTATTTTTTTGTGGAGGCGAGAAAAATCACATATTACAGGATCAATCGTTTCCCGATATTTTCAGAAACATCTAAACCATTCTTGATATTAAGATATTGTTAGCAGTCTTTACTCTAATGCTACTACGATAACCTCTGATAATCGCACCTTGTAGAACGATGCCGTCGCGAGTTCAAGAGTATTGGTTGGGCCACCCTAGGCAGCAAGATCGAAAATATGAACCCACACTAAGCGCAACTAACCCCAAAGACACCAACGGTGAAGCAAGCCAATGATAACAAAAGATTTGAACTTAAGAGAGAGCGAATGTAGAGAGCTACGCATGACGGACATGCTACAGAAAGCGCCACTCGAAATTACAACAGAGTCAGCGGCAGTCCGTTTCAGTTTCATAACTGGATTCTGCATGTCTCATTCCATATGTGCCATAGAGGAAGGTCATGAAATCAAATATGTCGGTCACTTCCTTGTAAGTTGCGGAACACCTTAAAGAAAGTCACGCCATCGGCACTTTCATCTACTTTGATCTTGTTCCACCTCCATCAAACTTTTGCAGATCTCAACGGTTGAACCAGCGAATGAAGAGAACTACATATGATGGACATGCTAGTGAAAGCGCCACTCGAAATTACAACAGAGTCAGCGGCAGTCCGTTGCAGTTTCATAACTGGATTCTGCATGTCTCATTCCATAAGTGCCGCAGAGGAAGGTCATGAAATCAAATATGTCGGTCACTTCCTTGTAAGTTGCGGAACACCCTAAAGAAAGTCACGCCATCGGCACTTTCATCTACTTTGATCTTGTTCCACCTCCATCAAACTTTTGCAGATCTCAACGGTTGAACCAGCGAATGAAGAGAACTACATATGATGGACATGCTAGTGAAAGCGCCACTCGAAATTACAACAGAGTCAGTGGCAGTCCGTTGCAGTTTCATAACTGGTTTCTGCATGTCTCATTCCATATGTGCCATAGAGGAAGGTCATGAAATCAAATATGTCGGTCACTTCCTTGTAAGTTGCGGAACACCTTAAAGAAAGTCACGCCATCGGCACTTTCATCTACTTTGATCTTGTTCCACCTCCATCAAACTTTTGCAGATCTCAACGGTTGAACCAGCGAATGAAGAGAACTACATATGATGGACATGCTAGTGAAAGCGCCACTCGAAATTACAACAGAGTCAGCGGCAGTCCGTTGCAGTTTCATAACTGGATTCTGCATGTCTCATTCCATATGTGCCGCAGAGGAAGGTCATGAAATCAAATATGTCGGTCACTTCCTTGTAAGTTGCGGAACACCTTAAAGAAAGTCACGCCATCGGCACTTTCATCTACTTTGATCTTGTTCCACCTCCATCAAACTTATGCAGATCTCAACGGTTGAACCAGCGAATGAAGAGAACTACATATGATGGACATGCTAGTGAAAGCGCCACTCGAAATTACAACAGAGTCAGCGGCAGTCCGTTGCAGTTTCATAACTGGATTCTGCATGTCTCATTCCATATGTGCCATAGAGGAAGGTCATGAAATCAAGTGTGTGGGTCATTTCCCGGCAAGTTGAGACCCACCTTAAACAAATTCACACCATTGGCTTCTACTCGATTTTGTTTCATCTCCAACCAAATTTTCTTTTCAAATGTCGATGACAAACGGGAGTTATTCTTGTACATGTAATGAAGTAAATGTAGATAGAAAGAAAGATGGTGGACAGGAAATGAGGTGTCACGTGACGTCGTATAATTACCTAACATGGGAGGGGAGTTCCAATCGAGTCTAGTTTATTTTCGTAGCTTATTTATCTATCCCGATGCCGTCGGAAGTTCTGAACTCCTGGTAGGGCCACCTTTGTCTGCAAGGCCAAAGACCAGAACCTAGACTAACGCGATCACCCCAAAGACCTCAACCGTGGAACAAGCTTATGATGATTAGAACAAATCTTAACGGTTATGACGGGTATGCTACATAAAGCGCCACTTGAAATTATAATCGAGTCGGCGGTGGTCCGTTGCAGTTTCATAACTACATTCTGCATACCACATTCTATATGTTCCACAGAAGAAGGTCATGAAATCTAGTGTGTGGGTCACTTCCTGGCAAGTTGAATTTCACCGTAAACAAATTCACGCCACCGGCCCTGTCTTTTACTCTGATTTTCTTTCACCTTGAACTTGCTCTTGCAAAGCCAAACAGCGACATTGAATGGATGAGGGGAACAGGTTTTGGTTAAACTGGAAGATTCTAGCCGTGAATCTGCAGGTTGGCGGTGAATCTAGTCATCAATATTATTTCAAGAAGAAATTAAATTCTTGGATACGATATGAAGCCGACAGCTAGGATAAACATTTCATTTACTAGTTTTAAACGTGAGCTCTGCAACACTGAAAAGCTTTTGTTGATATGAATCTTATACTTAAAATGGATATCTGTCATGTATGCCTTCTTCCCATTTCATTTTAAACTTGATTATGATTTTAATCTTTGCGTTTTAAAGGATGTTTTAGCCTCCTTTGTTTCAACTTCGCCGATAGTTTCAGTTTGCTTATGTTCAGATAAGACGAAAAAGCGAATATTTCTGCTATATCTGCCCAATTTGCCAGTATTTACAAAGTTCAAAGTTGTTTATACTACCTTTTGGGTGATTATTTCTAACCCTACAGCATCTTTCTCAAAACAAAACGTTGCCAGCTTCGCGCTGCTCTAATGTTATTTCAATTGGATAATGTTCTGACTAGTTAAAATACCTGATAACTACAAACCTAACCTCTCCAAGTTTCGGGTTAAACTACGTAACCGCATAAACTGACCTACATGCCTCCTGCGCTTACGCTCATATAATAACATCCTTCAGTAACTGTCTGCTTTAAGTGGCTGTTGATTTTTTGAATTGGGTGAAAATTAACAAAAGTAAATCATTCGGAAATTGTTGGCTCTCTTTAAATATTTATTAATTATAGAATGCATTATTAAGAGTCTCAGCTCTTACGTATCTATTTATTTATTAGTTCTAGGCATCTGGCAAATCGTAATTCGGTGTCCACATACGAGGTTCCACTTGGATCATTCCTCTACCTCCAGCAACTCTACACAATCTACATCTATTTTAGGTTGATGTATTCTATATAAATTTATAAGTTATCTCATCTTTCTATCAATTCTCCGAAACATTTCAAGATTAAAATTCATTACATTAAATGAATATGTAACACTCGTTTTGAAAAATTTTGCCATATCTGGTCTGGTGTACCTGCTATATATTTAGAGATTCTTGATAAAAATCCTAAGAAGAATCTGTAATATCATTTGTCCTATCCTGGAATCGCAATTTCAGTTTCTGTCGCACCGCCGTAATGTAGATTCCCTGTTACTTTTCTATAAAAGGAAATCGAACGACAAGATGCCTTATACTTAACATCAGGAAGAAACAGTTGATATTTCCAGAGCACATAATGAGGAAAGTGGGCTAGGAAAATTTGACAACCACATGACAAATTCAGAGCAGGAGAGCCAGAAGAAAACAAAGCAAAACCTACTATTCTTTTCCGATTTTTTTTCATTCATTGATGTCATGATGCTTACACATATCTTTGTGTTCGATTTAACAAACCCTGATTTAATTTCCAAGTTTCCAAGTTTACAGCCATTGTTTGTATCAGTTCCCCTCTTATAGCGTTTGACTAATTATATTTGTCTAAGCCAAAATCTATGGCAATATGCTCATTGACTTTCTTCCCCTTTACGGACATACAATCTTTTGCATTAACATTTTGGCAATTTCAATTCATCCATGGAAATCATTAAATAATTGATTTACATACCTTCAGATATTTAGTTCGTTTAAGTGAGATATTGATTAACTACTGAATGACAGGAATGAAAGAGAATCTCTGTAATATACTAATGACGTTATAATTACATTTATCATTTTAATTAATTAGTATATATATATATATATATATATATATATATATATATAAAGATAGATAGATAATAGAATTAGATAGATACATAAGAAAAGAATGATTTATATACATATATATGTATACAAATAGATAGATAGATAGATAGATAGATAGATAGATAGATAGATAGATAGATAGATAGATAATGAATAGAGTGAGATAGTTCGATATAAATAGATTTAAATTGGCAGATAAATAGATAGATAAGAACAGAATGGGATAGATAGATAAGAACAGGATGAGATAGATAGATAGATAGATAGATAGATAGATAGATAGATAGATAGATAGATAGATAGATAATGAATAGAGTGAGATAGTTCGATATAAATAGATTTAAATTGGCAGATAAATAGATAGATAAGAACAGAATGGGATAGATAGATAAGAACAGAATGAGATAGATAGATAGATAGATAGATAGATAGATAGATAGATAGATAGATAGATAGATAATGAATAGAGTGAGATAGTTCGATATAAATAGATTTAAATTGGCAGATAAATAGATAGATAAGAACAGAATGGGATAGATAGATAAGAACAGAATGAGATAGATAGATAGATAGATAGATAGATAGATAGATAGATAGATAGATAATGAATAGAGTGAGATAGTTCGATATAAATAGATTTAAATTGGCAGATAAATAGATAGATAAGAACAGAATGGGATAGATAGATAAGAACAGAATGAGATAGATAGATAGATAGATAGATAGATAGATAGATAATGAATAGAGTGAGATAGTTCGATATAAATAGATTTAAATTGGCAGATAAATAGATAGATAAGAACAGAATGGGATAGATAAATAGATAAGAACAGAATGATATATATATATATATATATATATATATATATATATATATAGATAGATAGATAGATAGATAGATAGATAGATAGATAGATTATCATTTCGATTGCGTGATATTAGCAGATCTGTTTTTGTTTTGATCAAGTTTTGTGGACGTTTTTCATAACCTTAAAGAAATGCTATTCAAAGGATTTTCAGTGAAGCAAAGCGATTAAAGGCTCGCAACTACTTACTGTACACTCAAGGCAGAACCCCTCGTCACAGCTCCATGATCTTTCATTCCATTGCATTTGCAACTTGAGGACGGCCGTTGCTATACAGCAAAACCTTCTTGCTCATGAAGATCCAGTACGCCATTCAATTGAGTTAATTGCTCAATTTTGACTTGCGCGGTAGCAATCAGTGTCGTTCATTGAAATTACTAATACAGATTACTTTTTGAATGTCGCCGATCATAGAGAATAACAATTTGCTTAATGTGAATTTAAATTGATATGTTCCATTTTTGGGACATTCATGGCAATTCATTATTTTATTGCCACTGACTAACCTGTCGAAAAAATCACGTTATGGTTTAAGGTAGGGAATAGCAAGGGCTAACAAATGCAAACAAAGTTTTCTTACTGTAAATCAATCTGGAAACTATTTTTCGAGTTTCAGAATTTCGGCTCTGGTTGGAAATTGACGTAATGCATTTACACTATTTACATTGTTTGGACTGTTGTCCTCATCATTATTGTTATTGTTGTGGTGGGATCCACCTAATCTGCATAGGTGACTACCAACTATATAAATAGTCGTTGGTACCGGAAGAGAAGAGGAATCACGAGATCCAACTAGAGACTCTGATCGACTGCGACTAGTCAACACATTCTCCAGGAACGTCTTCCCAGAAATATACAGAAATACTATATGTACTTATTGTGTACACTTTCTTGTTATAATACATTCTTCTTCTAAGTACATTTTGTGTTGCATTATTATTCCATGCAATAGGCGAGATTCAACAATGAGTCAAGACTCAACAGTTATTATACACAACGTTTCGGCCGTTGTACGCTCCGGCCTTCTGGTAGTATAGTTTGAAATTTCGAACCGAACGCATTTAGAATATCTCAGTTTCAGTTATTTCCCTTTACTAACTCAGCTCTCCAAGTTTTTGTTCACCTCTTCTGTGGCCAGGCTTACAAGGAATAAAGAAAAATTTATTAATGCCTACAAAGCACAAGGAATTGTTGACGGTCTTGATCGACAACGCCCTGAAGGTACACGGCACATAGAGAAAAAGAACCATTCTTTCTCCCTGCTCTGTCATTCATTCAGTTAAAATCAAGAAGCTGTTAACTCTCCAGTTACGTATTCCTTATGATGCGTCCTATAAATTTCAACTCTTTCTTTCCGGTTAGTTGCAATTTTCATTAAAACATCGACGATTCTCAACTATTTAGTCCGTGGTATTCGCAGTGTCTATCCTTAGAACCACCTTTGTGTAGCTTCGAATTTCGTCTTCATCAGTGAAAGGACTGAGTAGTTTTCACTGCCGTTTAGGTGATTAGATATTATGTAGCAGCTTAACATATTGTTTTTGTTTCGATAGATTTTTCATATTTACACTATTTACATTGTTCGAAGTGTTGTCCTCATCTTTATTAGCATATTCACGACATTTCGGCCGTTGTACGCTCCAGCCTTCTTCAGCTGATATGCGTTGGAATTTCGACCCGAACCCTTTATTTTGTCCACCCGAAGAAAATTGTTCTAGTTCCACGTGCCATACCTTTTCTGGATATCACAGTTTCATTTATTTCCCTTTCGTAACTCAACTCTCCAAGTTATTGCTCACCTCTGCTGTTGCCAGGTATTGAACTCGCAACTATTTGGGTCACTGGATTATGGCCGAAACGTTGTGAATATGACAATAAAGATGAGGAGAACAATCCAAACATGGTAAATAGTGTAAATAGCTAAAATTCCACATCTCAGAAATATACACAGATACTGACGTATTACAGTCGACTACTTGCTCAAACAATAGAGAGTTAAGCAAATATCAAAGAGACTTCAGCGATTCCCTGGCATTATACAAACTATGGGGGTGGAATCTGTTGTGGGTCTTTAACTGATAACCGGTGATATGTTTATGCTATTCAGATATGGATGATGTTACAAACATGCAAATCTACAGTCAGTGAAATGTATAAAACAACTACACTGGCCTAAGTAAGCATACTTTTGTAGAAGCCAAGTTATATATTTTTGTAGCTAATTTCTGAACACCAAGTTCAAAAATCGACTCCTTACTGGTTCGCGCCCCATTTTGATGTAACAGAATATTTAAAAGTATTATTCATATTCAAATGGTCCATGATGTTCAAATTCATTCTGCATATCTGTTGAGTCTTGACTCATTGTTGAATCTCGCCTATTGCATGGGAAAATAATGCAACACAAAATGTACTTAGAACAAGAATGTATTATAACAAGAAAGTGTACACAATAAGTACATATAGTATTTCTGTATATTTCTGGGAAGACGTTTCTGGAGAATGTGTTGACTAGTCGCAGTCGATCAGAGTCTCTAGTTGGATCTCGTGATTCCCCCCCCCTCGTCTTCCGGTACCAACCACATTTATATAGTTGGTAGCCACCTATGCAGATTAGGTGGATCCTACCACAACAATATCCCCTAAAATATAAATATTATTGAATTCCTGATCGCTCAAAGATTTGGTTTTTATATTATGAAAACATATGAAGATAATGTCTGTAAATATATTCTTCTAAGTCAGTGATTCTCAACTGCCGTGCAGCGAATGTATGATTGGTTTTCAGTTGCTTTCATAAAGGTTCTTTCTAATATGTTCCATCAGTTATGTGAAGGTGATGAATTGGCTACCATTTCTAGGTTCAAAATAAAACATTCAGCGAAACTCATTGATACGTTTTGGATAGCAATACAAAAGGAATATTCCACATTAACTAAAAAGGTTTTACCAGTTTTATTGCCATTTTCTACGTCTTATTAATGCGAATCAGATTTCTCAACCCTAAAATAACATCAAAAATAAGAAAGCGTGAAAGACTACACTCAATGGTAGAAGAAATGAGTGTCTTGCATATTCGACCAAAAATTGAAGAAATCGCGATAAAACACCAAGCATGGGTTTCAAACAAAATAAGATATAGAGATAATTGAACAGAAACATTGAAATAAAGTAGGTTCATATTGATGAAATACAGAATGACAGCAATGAAAGAGAATATCTACAATATTCTACTGATGATATCATAATTACATTTATCATTTTAATTTATCAGTAGATAGATAGATAGATAGATAGTGTGTGTATTTTTTTAATTCTATGGTTTTATTTCATAACATTTAAATTAATACCCTTTAAAAATTTGGATAAGAGTGCAGTGATCTTTACATATGTTTCTAGGTGTGCCGTTGCTTAAAGAAATTGAAAAACAATGTTCTATATTATGAATAAAAAGAGTTATAATTTATTTACATATAATGCGTGATTATAGAAATTGTGTAATTTTATTGTCGTAAGTTATCAATTGAAACAATATAAAATCTTTCGATATCATCGATTTATATAGTCTGCATCCAACTTGCGAAATTTGAGTCTGTCATTGGTATAATTTAATTTGTCTGTTGTTAGTAACAAACAATGTGAGAGATTTAACCAGTATATTAATGTTATAGAAAAACAATATCAATGAATATAGGGGCAAATGATGATGGGTGGTTATTGCTGCAACTTAAAACGGGACAAATCTACTAAGCATTCACGAAAATCAAATTCTTCCTGGGTATGACAATAAACAACATCCAACAGCAAGGCCTCTGATCGGGAGACTGGAGCGTGAAACTACCTCTTAATTGCTGTTGTTCTCAGGTCCACCGTGACCGGGCTATGGGAAAATACTTAACCCCCAAAACACTATCAAAGTATAGAAATACATTTTATAGTAAAAGGTATCACCAATACATTTTCATAGTAAAAAAAATTTACCAGTAATGCATTTTTGTAAAGAATAAAAAAAAAAGAAAAATTAGCAGCGGTACAATTTTGTAAAGAATAAAAAAATAAAATGACCAGCAATACATTGTAACGAATAAAAGAAATTACTAAAGCTCCCAAGAAGATTAAATTTCGGCATTAAATGACCCGTAAGGAGTTGATATGCCGCTAAACAAAAAACGCACTCTTGTTATGACTACCAAATGCTCTAAGTATCTGGATTTTAATCACTTATTTTAGTGTATTTCCTTCACATGTCTGATTGTGTGTTTTATTCCAACCTGCGATTATTTTTTGATTTCAAATGAGCATTTCGGATTTGTTTTTATATTTACAGTGACCTAACCTAAACATGACTATTTTTACACAAGATATGATATACTGTATCTGGAAAACTAAAGGTAATAGTGGAAAATGGGTGTTACTTTTTTGGGATTCAGCTTCGAAACTGTTAAAAATCAGTCAAAACTTACAGTGGACCATTTCCTAAATAATTCTGGTTGGTCTGTGTTATCATACGTCCAGCTAACAATTTTGAAAGAACTGTCAGTCAGTATTCTGTGATTTGTTTTTGTTATTTTGCTTCGTATATCGAGAAAGGAAACTGCAGTAAACCCCAACCTATCTAAAGCACCAAACAGATTCAAGCAAATAAAAAAATCTTGAGGGAAATAAACTAGTAGACAGTGTGGAATTAACCATGCCAGTCCAATACATACATACATATATATATATATATATATATGTGTGTGTGTGTGTGTGTGTGTGTGTGTGTGTGTGTGCCCGCTGTGGGTGTATGTGATTACGTATATGACTTTATGACTGTATATCGGATCGACCCAATTTCTGGATTTTCCTGTTTTGCTTTCCTTCTAATGCCTTTGCATTAAAATCACTGAAAGTCAATCGCAAACAGTCACTTGATTTGATTTATTTTTATTCTTGTTCGTCTTTTTTTTCCACTCAAGTTTGGGAAATACAAATGGAAAAGAGGAAAACTGCGATTCCTTTCACTGTTCACTGTTTCCAAAGTCAATTTTGCCATAAAATGGTTTACGGAATTCGCGTGGAAGCCAGAATGAAAATCCTAAATCTTTCTGGGAATTACAAGAACAGACAGTAATATCCCTACCTCTCATGCTTTTTTTTTCTTTCCCGACTGACATTCACGAGCCTTCGTAGTCTTATACGTCAACACATCTCCATTAGCTGCGCGGAAAGGCACAGAAAATTGGCTGGAACAGAAGCTTGAGGTCACGCTCTAAATATTTAGTTATACAGAAAGCGCAATTTGAGAGAGTTAGTAACGACCGTCTGAAAGAAATAAGCCAACTTGTTTTGAAATCGCGGTTGTGCTGCAAATCTTATTAATTTTAATAAAGTAATCACTCAATTAATGCGCATTCGTTTAATGCGTTTTCGTTAGTGTGCTAAATGTTCTATATACCAAAATTCGATCAGTGTATACATAATACGTGATTAGTGCGGTAAATCATTCTTCATTTTAACCATAGTAATGGAAAATTGATAGTTACCGTTGTACACATTAGTCGCACTAATCGAGGAATTCATGTATATCATAAAACATTAACCATAACATAAAAAATCTGAATTCATATGTATATAGATTTAATAGGCCGGTAAATAAAATTTAGGGAATAAAATAAAAAGTCAACAACATGATAACAATATTGGGAATAAAATTAATGATATTTATTATATAATAGTAGGCCATTTGATTTAATTGAAGCACGAAGAGAAAGATTTTAAAATCGCTATTTTCGGAAACGACTGTGTCCTTTTGCACGGAAACGAGGTATAAACAAAGATTTTCAATGAATGTTGTTGTTGTTCGCTAGGGGGCCTTCTGTGGAAATTATATTGTCTGAGTAAACCTTGTTTAATCCTTCAATTTTATTTTGAATATATATATATATATATATATATATACGTACATATATATATATATATATATATATGTGTGTGTGTGTGTGTGTGTGTGTGTGTATATGAATGTATGTATATATTTAAATGGTAGTTGGTCAAAAGTTCTCTATACACAATCTCAAAAATTGAACATGCGGAGCTTTTAATTATAAATAGTAAAGAACAGGAAAATTAATCACTTACGCACACACTAGCATCTACCGCCTCACGAAACCTCAATGGTTGAAACCATGGTAGCCGGTGTGTAAGTGATTAAAATTCCTGTTTTATTTTTTTTTATTCAATACACACACACACACACACACATATCTATCTATCTATCTATCTATCTATCTATCTATCTATCTATCTATCTATCTATCTATATATATATATATATATATATATATATATATAGTATGAGAGAGAGAGATATAGATATATTCTAAAGAATACACACACAAACACACACACACACACACACATATATATATATATTCTGAAGCTTTGATGGATTTTTATTTATTAACACGACACATTTTATTTAAAAACGTTATACTGTTTAATAAATAAACGGAGCGTCTACTCAAATATGGGTTTCCACTAAAATAAGAATTAAGTAATAATAATAATAATAATATATATATATATATATATATATATATATATATATATATATATATATATATATATATATACATATATATATATAAAACAATGGGACATTTACCCCAATTCTCTAGAAGTCTCTACATAGTCCACTTTATATACAGCTCTCTAAGGGACAATAGCACTTGGTCTTAAGATCGCACTGAAGCGTCAAAGTGACAGTCAACATGCAGTGTTTATTCTTTTTCTACATTGTATATATACGTTTTTACTCCAATATTCCGCTTTTTTTGCTACAAATACACAAAATTCAAACAATTCCATTTTTGTTATAGTATATTTTTTTAATTTATTGTGAATAATTATGAATGTAATTGCGCAGTGATATTTCCTAAAAAAACACAAGCGTGAATGAGATTAGTAAATATATAAAGGTCAACTTTGAATATTTATTTTTGAAAATTTACAAATAACAGAAAAGTTAATTGCATGCACAAAGTTTAATCTACGAGGAAATTAATAATCCAATGCACAACTTTTTTGCTATAACTTTTTTTTTCTTGTTTTTTATTTATAAGCTTGTACTAAATGACTGCAAACATCTCCGGACATATTTTTCCGCACTTGTTGTTCATAATCTCCAAGTTGTTGCAGGTCCACATTTTTCCTTTTTTTGCGCATTTTCATTCACATCGTCTACTTTATCAAATGGTTTCAATTGAAGGTTGATGCGGAACGCTTATATTCGTATCCTGAAGATATTTCTACACTAATTTGAATCATTTTGAATCATTGTCACGGACAATGAATAAAAAAAAACTTTCAATTACAGATTTCTAATAGATAACTCATTTAGGTGACGTCCAATATTTGACAATAATTTACTTACTTCAAAATAGCATTTATACCCAGCAATCTCCTGATTCTTATGGAGAGAAACAACCCCCAAGCAAATGCGATGTTCTTTCCTTTACGTTTTGTTGCTGGATCAGGTGTTCATTTTAGTGAAAGCCCACCTAGACGTCTTCAAATAAATTTCTATTGATTTGATCTGCAATGTTATAGTTTTGTCTTATTTGACAATAGGATATTCTGAATTAATATGATGATGAGATTATCAATATCGTAGCATGAAGCAGAGGGGACGCTGAAATTTTTCATTTTTTAATGTAATTTACTTTTTTTCACTATTTGGATGTATCGTCTAGTCAATTTCGTTTAGTTTCTTTTTGTTTATATGTTTCTCACTTTTTTATCCCAATGTAATAAGAGAAGATCTGCCAAGAAAAGTGAAAATGTAAGAATGTGAACGCAAATTTACTGTGGATGTTTGTTATATAGCGTCCCTATGAACACTGATGGGTATGTCCCAATCCTCATAAATACGTTGGACACTATTGTAAGTGTGGGTAATATGCCGTCTAAGTAGTTCACCACTAGCAGTGGTTTACCTACTTCACTCCGCTGGCGAGTATTGTAATTTGATGTTATAAATATTACCATTGCATTTACAACCTCTGTTTTGGTTATTCCTCATCTAGTAACCCTTTCTAGGTTACAACAATGTTCTAGCGATTAAAGCACTTTCTATACAATTTCGTCGGTGGATAGCGGCTCAGATTGAGGAATCGGTGAGCCGAGTTCGAATTCCAGTCGAATCCATTACACTCACTTACGTGCTATTACCCTTGGGAAAGGTATGAATCCTCTTCTTCTCCCCTTAGCTATGGGTAAATAGCAGTGCAGACCGGTTTCTTTAGCCTTGAATGGCAACCGCAGAAAAAAATGACAACCTACTGCGGGGGAAAAATCTGCCTTGTCAGTCATATATCGAAAGCGTTTATTACGCATAGCACATAACTGACGTCAAGAGGCCATGTGAATACTCCATGCTCTTTTTACAGCATGGAGTATTAACATAGCCTCTTGACGTTAGTTTAAACTGAAGTCAGGAGTTTCCGTCTGAATTTCTTGGATGACAAGTTATCGTTCTTCTTTTATGTACTGCGTCCCTTCAGGACCTTGGCGATCATGACTCCCCAAAATCTCCTGTCCCTTTTAGTCCTTAGTAGTTTTTTCTACCTGTGATAAGGTTCCCACCCCCGTTCCACCATCCATTCAAACAAGTTCATCGGGTAGTTGGCACACTGCTTTCTCATGTGAGTTTTAAGTTTTCCAAGCCCTCTTTCCTCATTATGAGTACAATAAATTTCAGCTATCTCATCCTGATTCTTATAAATATTCCTTTTGTTGACATTTTCTTTAAATATGCTTACTGGCTTCATCCATAGAATTATCAGTGTCCTTCTGATGCTTCCGTATTTTCCGCATCTCTATTGTGGTTGTGTTTCGGCCGTTTTGCCCTCCGGTGGTCATAAAGTGTATATCGATCCGTGTAACCTACAGGGAATTCAGTATTGAACCCTTTATTTAATTTGTTTCCCTACCACTGCCAAACTTTTAAGGGTATCTTGTCTAGTTCTTATTTTAGTACTAAATTCCCTGTGGGTTGCCGGATCGATATACACTTGATGAAGGCTGTTTGCACGTTAGTTATATTTTGTGCGGGATTTGTGTCTTTAGTCTAATAGTGAGGCTGGCGATAAAAATCGCGCTCAAAAGATATTCATGGAATACAAGTTTAACTCATATCTTCTTATCGGCTGAAACGTTGTGATAACAACAGCAAAGATGTTGACAATAAACCGTATGAAAATAATCAAAGTGCTGAGAAAAGGAAAAAAAAACTTCGTAGGAAATAAAGAAGACAGTGTTGGATTTCTATGTGATATCCATCCTCTTATGTAGCAGTGAATGCTGGAAAATTTATCGCTGAATTTCTGGGATGAGGGGTTATAATCATTTATACTATTTATATTCAGACTATTGTCTTCATCTTCGTTGTTGTTATCATGTCTACGTGACAGACTGATAAATAACAAGAAATAAAGAAAGAAAGGGTAATAAATTATTTCCTTATTTTGACAGTTTTCTGTCATATCCATGATAAACCTAGTCAATCATATATCTCTTGTTTTTTACTATCTATTATTTAGTAAGTTCTATGCTAACCGTTAACATCTCTCGCATTCTCGCCTGTGAAACATTCTTCCGGCTTCTTTCTTTCCAATCAACTTTGATCTTCAAACTTTTAAACGCAATTTCAATCGTTATCTTCTGTCTTCTTAAAAAATCCTCTTCTTTTATTGTTTTTTCTGCTTAATAATGTCTCCTTTGTCGCATTATTTCACACTCATTAACCGACTTTATTGTCATTCTTGGGGTGAAATGATTAAACAACTGTGAATTGCCATGACATATTGGGAAATACAGTTTTCTGTTGCCTTCTCCAATTCTTGAATGCTTGTTTGGAATTCAGACTGGCTGCTGTCCAAGGCGATGTTCGGTAATATGTACAGAAGGATGCGGAGGAGGTCACGAACCGAACATGACGGCAACGATGAAATGGTAGAGAAAATGGAAAACTTATAAATGAATTTAAAGGCAACTTATACTTAACATCAGGAACAGAAAATTGAGATTTCTAGTGCACCTAATGAGGAAATAGGGATTGAGAAATCTGATATTCACATGACAGATTAAAGGCAAGACTGACAGAGGAAAACAACGCATAACATACTTGATGAGCTTGACTAAATGGATGGCGAAACAGGGTTTTGAAGGGACACGACGCACAAAGAAGAATGTTTATCCATGTGTAAAGTATAATAAGTGAACAGGGTTCAAAATCCGGAGTAGACAGTTGCTTTCATTTTTGTATAAATATTCTGGGGATAAATACGAATTCATCTGTTCTCGACAAAGCTATGGGTTAAATAGCAGGGTTTGGGGTGGGAGTAAACGACCGGTGTAGAAGGAGAACTCTAAATTTCAAATCGTGGATAATGTAGCAGAAAACCACACTTTTCTTTCGTAAGAAGTTATAATAATTTATATACAGGGTGAGTAAATTGTCGCAATTTTTATAGTTTTATCTTTATTAATGTCATATCCATTATGAACATATTCAATCATATATCTCGACAAATTCTTGTCTTTTACTATTATTTAGTAAGTTCTATGCTAACTGTTTTTTTTTCTGTCGGACTGTGAAACATTCGCGTTGCTTGTTTTTGATTTTGTCGACTGCACTTTATAGTAGAGTCAGTTGGGCACCGCCTATGAGAAAAAGAGCATCATGACGCAATTCTCTCCTCCAGATATTTGGAAACGGCTTGGCATTCGCGCCCGGAATATCCAATGCGGGCATTTCAGAATGTTCGGGTGTTAATCTGATGGCAATGCAAAGGCTTCGGGAATAGCTGGATGATACATTCAGTCAACAACATGGTGTTTATAGTGATCACTAGTGATGGTGACGTTATCCCTCCATTCACCTTCCTACAGGGTAGCAGACATAACACGGGGGCCTATATCAAGTGCCTTGAGTAGGTAGTGCTTTCCTAGGTCAAAAGGGTGAATGCTGGGAGACCCTCCCTAGCAACAGGATTCTGCACTATGCCACGCAATCAGGATAACCCATTAATGCCTGTCAGACAATTTCTGCGACCACATCACTACTTACATCTGGCCACCTAACTCCGCAAATTACACCGCTTGGATTATTATGTATGGTGCGCAGTTGAGCGAGAGACCAAGAAAACTCTTTGTAAGACCAAAGATGAACTGAAGGCAAGGATTATGGCAACATGCACCAACTTAAAAAAGGAGACTATCCAGAAGAGTTGCAGGAGAAGACGAAGTTGTCTGGAGGTTGTGGTTGAAGCCAATGGCAATTTTATTGCATAAATTTACTCTTTAGTATTTCAAGATATTTTTCTGTAATTTTGGTAAATATATCTGTTAAATTAAGATATCAGTGTTATTTTCATTTTGCGCAATTTAGACGACAATTTATCCATCGCACCCTGTATAATAAAAGAAAGTGATCTTTCATGTTTTCAACGAAAAAAAAACAAAAAAAAAAAACACGGTTACCTTTTATGGGTCTTCGTGAAATGAAATAATTGTATTTCATTCATCCCGGTAAAATTCCAAATAAACATAAAGAGTTTTATTACGATCATTGTTGGAAGATTGATTGTAAATGTAACATGCTTTTATTATACGCAAACTATGCAGCACAAAATCTCTACAGTTTCCATGTCTAATACAGAAATCTATTTTACTATTAGTTTATAGTCATCAAACCCATAAATATATTTCCTGGGGGAAATTTTATAATCCTGTAAATATTATATTGTTTTATACTGGCTTTAACACTGTATAATATTCCCTTCACATAACGATTAATTAAACGATTATACATAATAACGATTAATTCTCCATCTTTTCAGCTATATATTCTCCATATATACACTATAGGCACCATATCTTTGCCGGTATGGGTACCTCGACGTGGTGCAATGGTTAGAAAGCTGGTCTTGCTACATCAGTTGCGACTGCGTAGTGAGTTCGATCTTCGCTAGATACCCCCATACATCCGACCTTGTGTCACATCTAAACTGGGCTTAGAAAATCACTATCTTTACCTTTCCCATCTCTATAGTCTGTTCATAGATATGCATAGTCTAAAATAGATAGATAGATATAAATTGACTGAGATATATTTATTATAATTTTTTTCATATAGACAAAAACAATTTACTGACTAAAAAGATGCAACTTCGTTTAGGTGCATCTATTTGCACCTCGACAGGTGAGAACCAAAATAGTTATGAACAATTCTGTTTGTAAGCAGGCCGCACGTGGAACGTTTCTTCCTTTATTAAGCCCTCTTTTGAATTGATGCTGTGACGTTAAAATTTATATATTATTACATTCGGATATATATATATATATATATATATATGTTTTACATGCGGATGTGCGAGTGTTCAATTATATGTGGAGGTGGTTATTTACTTTTGTCTGTAAATGTGTCGAAAACTATGTTTTCAAAAATGTATATATGTATATATATGTGTATGTGTGTGTATATGTATATATATATATATATATATATATATATATATATATATATATATATATATATATATATATATATATATATATATATGTATTTATATATAGTTATTTGTTTAAATTTTATCTATGTATATTTGACCGGTTTAGCTATTTTTCAAGTTTAAATTCGTTTAATAACATATTAAGCCACGAATAGCTTCGACATTTGACCGTCTAGATCATATTGAATGTAGATGTATGTGCCTGTGTGTATCGATGTGTATGTGTAAGTATAGTGCATTTGCCTATGTGTGGTTTGCTTTTTTGTATGTGTGTGTATATATCTAAATACGTCCGAGCGCTTAACATGCCGTTGTTCGAATGATTTCACGTGAGAGGCGACTAACATGTTGAAATGAAACGAAAAATGCATACATCTCTGTCTGGGATTCTGAATACAACTTTCAACTTAATTTCAATGAAAATATAAATTAAATAGCATATATATCTTTTATTTTTATTTTTATATTTTTTCTCCTTGGTAATTCTACAATTTAAAACTTAATAGAGATCTGATTTAGATTTCTAAATAGGTAATTTTAATTTTTTAATTTTTTACTTTTAATTTTAATTTCAAATTTTATAAATCTTTTAATATCTAGATAACCTTGCTTAGTTGTCAAATTTTTTCGAATCATCCTATACTTGTTTTTTGATTGGCCACTCTAGCTTATGTAACAGCGTTTACTCTTAGCTAAGGATCGTTGATTAATTTGAAACTTTTAAAACCATTTATTCTATATTCTATATTATCACTTGACAAGACACAAGAAGTGTTGAAACAAAATGGCTACTTTTGTCGTGATTTTATAACATATTTATGTTGTAATATTCAAATAAATAGTTATATCTGCTCTACTCTGTATTGAGCACTCTTTAAAGAATATTAATTGTTGGTTATTGGATTTCACTCCGTATATACCAATCCTAAACTTGGGTATATATATATATATATATATATATATATATATATATATATATGTATATATATATATATATATATATATATATATATATATATATATATACTTTCGAACAGAGTGTACATATATATATATATATATATATATATACATATATATATATATATATATAGAGAGAGAGAGAGAGAGAGAGAGAAGAACCCGCTATACCGTATCTTATCAAATATTCACAATCCTTCCTCGTGTATGTTGCTTTCTCGAATGTTATTGATTTTTATTTTGAGGAAGCCTACACTTTCCCACTCAGTGCTTGTGCCCCTGAGTTTTGGAATAATGTCCTTCAAATTCCTGCGATGTCCTTGCGACTTCTCGTTTAACTTTGTCCGCTCTCCTCGTTCTTGAACGGTTTTTATCGATACTCCAATTTCAAAATTAATGCCACCCACACGCTAGTAACACGTTACTTGTTGTCATTTTCTAGTTATGCCGTCCCGTTTTGTGAAAATTAGGAAATTGCTATTTATTGGAAATAAATTATTATAACGAGGCTGAATGCGATTTCACATATGTCTACGCTGGGTCAGAATTAGCAGTAAACACTAATTAAATTATGAAACAAACTCCAGAGTTGAATATTTCACAGTGACTTGAAAGCGGATACGTTCGTCCAATGCAGTCAGTTACGTGTCATGCGTGATACACGCCTAGGCGATTATGTTATATTTCGATAAATGACTGAAGAGTCAGAGTTTTCCCGCAGTAGGTTGCTATTTCTTTCTGTGGTAGACCAGTTGCTATCACGGTGGAGAAATAGATAGTGTTCGAATTATATTCACTTACGTGCTAATATCGTTGGGAAAGTTATGAATCCTCCTCTCCCCACCACTAGCTATGGGTAAATAGCAAGACAGACCGGGTTCTATAGACTTGCATGGCAACTGGTCTATCGCACAAAAGATATGGCAACCTACTGCGGGGAAAATTTGCCTCGTCAGTCATGTATCAAAAGATACATGATCGCCAAAGCGTGTATCACGCATGGCACATAACTGACTGACGCCCAATGCAGTTTAAACATTCATTAAATATATATTGATACTACAGGATCAATGTTAATATCTATGTTTAGTCTGCTGGGTGAATTTTCTGAGCCTAGTATGGGAATCTATTCTTTATGGAAAAATAAGTGAAATTACCTGCGTATGTTGGGTTGCAGTCAGAAGTCGTGGGAGAAGAAGTGTTTGAAATGGCTGGCTTTTCAAAGCGAGGCCGCTCCGAGCACTGGTTTTTCTAATCTTTTTACCGGAAATGGTGGAATGCGCAGGTCTGCTGCCTTGTTACCTAACGACTGCATTCCTTCCCTCCTCAATTTTTTTTTTTTTTTTTGTGAGAGAGTGACTTTGTGAGCAGTCGTTCCTGTGGGTTCTCTTCTCTCATCATTAATTGATCCCTGGCTGAATTTGGGTCACGAGACAAGGCAGTGTACCGGACCGTATTCTGATTTACCCTTTGATTCGAAAGGAATTTTCGACATCTTTTAACTTCCTTATTCTTCATTGTTATTCCCTGTTGTCTAATTCTGGACTTATTACTTAAAATCTGGCGTTTCTCAATGTCTCCGCATGCATTATCCAGATTTTAAACACCTCGTCTAACATATCGTTAAATCGCTGGCAGTTGGGTCTTAATTTTGCTCCAGAACTGAATTGAGACTAATAATATATTACTAAAGATGCTGGGAAAATGTTCGGCTCATTCTATTGTACTCAAAAGTAACTGTGACTCTTCTGATATGCTTTATCTTCATAAGCATCACATTAGACAACCTATCCTTTTCTTTTAATCATTTCACCCCAAGCAAGACGATGAAGCCACTAAGACGCAAGGGGTTAATGAGTGTTAGAAAAGATGAAAAAAAAAAGACAAAACAAAACAAAAACACTATTAAGGAAGGAGAGAGAGAAAAAAGAACGGGAATAAAGAAGGCAGAAGATAACGATATAATATTTACAGGATACCGACATTCATACATTCAGGTAGATAGATAGATAGATAGATAGATAGATACATACATACATACATACGTACATACATACATACATAGACAAGTGTATAAAGATTTGCTGCATTCTGTCACACTTAGTTTAGAATTTTTTCAATCTTTTTCCTGTTCTTCCTCTCTGTTCATGGGCACCATCCTTAACTGTTATTTTCTATTTTCTCTCCGGCCATGTTGTTTTGCAGTTTTGACTCTAAGTGTTCGTTACTTTTCGTTGAACAATATTTTCAACACGCCTCAAGAATTTGTTGCTACTGAACTGCACGACGAAACATGACATATCTTGAATAATTGGATATTACTTATTTCCGTATATTTAGATCAGTTTATGATGCTGTGAAAGAAAAGAGACGAACGCGATTATTTACTTACACGGGCTAGATGATTGACTACATACAGGCTCACAGTAGTTAGGGTTGAAATCTACAGGAATATATACGGATAGTGCCAGAAATGATTAAATTCTTTTGACACTTTGCTAGTTGGCATGGACACAAGGCTACCCCATAAAATGCGACGGAAAACGTGCAGTCCTGGTGTGATAATCTCCTGAAACAAAATTCGATTCAATTTGAATTTCCGTCTCGGGACTGTTTATAATACATATTATCATATATATATATATATATATATATATATATATATATATATATATGATGTGATGGAGAATATTTCCCTACAGGTTTGGACTCTACCGTCGGACGAATTACATAAAAATATTCCTACATCAAGAGGAGTAGCAGAATGGGATGTAGCGGCAGTAGGCTTTGCTGAAAACATTTAATCATTAACGCCTAAATATTCTCTTTCCTAGTTTCTCTTCTGCAATATGTTTCCCTCTGCCTAAAGGTAATAAACTTGTTGTTAAACCAATTCCGCTTTTCTACCGTTGTTTTTGATAACTCTGCTACAACAATAATATATATATATATATATATATATATATATATATATGATAAAAACATATATATATATATACGCACACATACTTGCACGTACATATATATTTCTTTCTCAGGTGTTATAAAAACTGTGGTCAATGTTGTATACAGAATATCCAACGTCGATAGCACGACTCGGAGTTTCAAGCAAATGTGCAATCTTCAGGTGCGAAATACCGGCTGACCGTTAGAGCGTTATGAAATTCGCCTTCTCGTGGTGATGATTTAAAATTGTGTGTTAAGACTTGTTTTTTTTTATTATTTATCTACAGGATTTTTTTTATTATTTATCATTTATCACGTTCGAATTCTTAAGTTCAAAAGACGAAATTTGTAAAAAAAATTTTAAATAATTAAAAAGAAATGAATTTACGTGAACACACTATATATCGAAGGGATAACTCTCTTTTTTGCATAAAAAAACGTCGTTATATTACTAAAGTAATGTCTTATAGAAGAAACTTAGCTCTCATGATGTTAATATTATGATAGGTTGAGACTATATATCTAATTCATTTGGGACCTAGCCTTATTACTTACAAAGGTGAAATTACATATACGCACGTCATAAAGCAATCAATTACGATCTATAATATGAAATTATTTATGTGAATAGATATATAAAAATGCTACTAATGACAGGTTCTATGAATATTAATAGGTGTTACATATTATAGTAATATTCGTAAAATGTATTTTGTAGTCTATATTAATCGAGTTCAATTTGTTTAGGTAGATGTTTGATTTAATGGATACATGCAGCTATCAATTCGCTTCTCGTGTTCAAAAAAGTAGGGTCTTTAAGTGTTTTAATATAATAAGCTTCTCCAACAAATTCAAGTTACAACTGTATCCTTTTCCACTGTATATAAGGGAGCGAGATGAGTGTTGAGTGAGTGGGGAGGTGCACAGTTCAACGGCCGTCTACGCTGTCCATTCTGCGAGACCCGCTTCGTTCCTTTCGCGATTATCTCCCAGCGAAAGTTTGGTTGCTTATAGCTGTACTAATGTATTATATAATTCAGGCCAAGAATAGCAGAAGTATTGATTTTCTAAGCGAGGCTTAGATGTGGTACATGGCCGAAAGTATGAGGCTCCCAGTGAGGATCGAACTCACTACTCAGTTGTAACAGTTTTAGCAAGACCAGCTTGCTAACCATTACACCACGCCGAGGCGCCCAAGAATAGCAGAAGTATTAATGGAATTTAATGACAATAAGGAACGTAGTTCTAAGAGCAGTTGATCATATACTGGACTCACCCTAAGAGAATCTAATCAAAAGATCTTAGGGCTGACCAGGGAGATATCCACATAGCCACCAGATACAGAATCGGGACTCAAAGTATGTTAATATCTACTGCAATATATAAAGATGTGCACACGCAGGACAAATAAATGGCAAGAAGTTATATATGAATCTCAGCCAATAGGGAAAAGTAAAGTCTCTCTCATATACAAGAGATCAAATTTCGAAGAATATCTCCGAAACCATAGACTCTCACGTCGACATTAATTGATGAAGTCCATAAGTGATTAAACAATTATTTTACGTATGAAATAGTCTTGTATTCTTATTATTCGTTACAAAGATATCGTTACGCTGGTTTATTTTGTACCGTCAATGAATAGCGACATATTCTTAATAACTGTGAAATGTAATTCATTCTATGTGTAGTCTTGAATGTTTCAATATAAACTTAACTCTATCTTCGCAAGTAATGGAAATTCAGCTTTTCAAGAAATCGGAAATGGAACACGAGAAATAGAGAACAGTGTATTAGCATTCTCTTCTCAATATGTATGCGACGTAGCAATATGAGTCTTGTTAAGTTGAAAAATAGCTAAACCTGTCGCAAAAGTCGATACGGAACATTTACTTTCGACCGATGGTTATCAGTAGGGAAAGTCAACTTCAAAGGACAGAGCAAGAGGCTCGGACTGAGAGATGTCATGGCAGGAAGAAGATTGATTACTTGTTTAGACGAAGATGACAAGAAACAAAATATTGATCGATAAAACTGACCATCACGTGTAAAAGGCTCACAGAAGGAACGAATGGGGTCTCGCAGAATGGACAGCGTAGACGGCCGTTGAACTGTGCACCTCCCCACTCACTCACTCACGCACGCTTCATCTCGCATCTTATAGCAGTAGGTTACAACCCAGGAATAAAATCTGATTTTTTGCTTGATTTTGTTTTGTTTCTTCACTCGTGGGTAATGATTTAGCCGAAGGGTAAGTTTTAAACTACAAGCTTGGTGTCTGGTCTAAGCTGCAACGCAACATTATGTATCCTAGTTTGTTCCTATCTATCTATCTATCTATCTATCTATCTATCTATCTATCTATCTATCTGAATCTGTTCATGTCTATCTATCTGTCTATCGATCTCAATCTGTTCATGTCTGTCTATCTATCTATCTCAGTCTGTTCCTATCTATCTATCTATCTATCTATCTATCTATCTGAATCTGTTCATGTCTATCTATCTGTCTATCTATCGCAATCTGTTCGTGTCTATCTATCTATCTATCTATCTATCTATCTATCTATCTATCTATCTATCTATCTCAGTCTGTTCCTATCTATCTATATATCTATCTATCTGAATCTGTTCATGTCTATCTATCTGTCTATCTATCTCAATCTGTTCATGTCTATCTATCTATCTCATTCTGTTCCCATCTATCTATCTATCTATCTATCTATCTATCTATCTATCTATCTATCTATCTATCTATCTATCTATCTATCATAGACCCTTCATATATATATATCTGAATCTCTTCATATCTACCTTAGTCCATAATAGACATAAACTGATTATCCAGAATGTGTCTAGGGATGTCAAGTATGGCGAACAAATCATTCGTAAATGTATCAATTATGTATAGCCGTATTATTATCATTGATTTATTCGACATATTACGGGTTATTTAAAGCCAGGAATTATTCTTAAATTGCAAGAATATTTTTTTGAGATACTAATGATTTACTGATGCAAGTTTTACTAATTAACTCCAGCTCGTGCTAAGAGATGGCTTCATAGTCTTCCCAACGTTATTTGCGCGTAATTGAATATAACAAACCCAATTGGAATTGGAACTCAACTCTGCGATTAGCAATTCTGAAATTTTATATTCTTGTGAGGTTTCCTATTTTTCTCCAAATATGTATTACTCGTCGTTTTTGTCTAATAATGTATTACTAGTATTTTTTTTTTTTTACTACGAAAATTTATTACTGATAATTTTTTAAAATTTATTTTTATATTCTAATGTTTGGATCTCAGTTTTGGGGTTCACTATTTGCCCATAGCTGGAACCCTAAACGCCCTGGGTCAGGATAGACCTGGGAACAATAGTACTTAAGAGGTGGTCCCACGCTCCTTAAAACCATCCAATCAGAGACTTTGCTGCAGGATGTAGTTTATCGTCATACGACAAATAATTGAAAGTCTTGTTAAGACATGTTTACAAGATTGTCTCTCAATGGAATAGTGGTTCTCGAGCAGAAAGTCCCCAGAATGGGGAAACATATGACTATATTTTCATTTTACCGTGGAGTAATGGATAGCAGCTCGGATTGAGGAATCGGAGAGCCGAGTTCGAATTCCAGTCGAAACACTTACATTCACTTACGTGCTAATACCCTTGGGAAAGGTATGAATCTTCTTCTTCTCCCCATAGCTATGGGTAAGTAGCAGGACAGACCACGTTCTGTAGACTTGCATGGCAACTGGTTTACCTTAGAAAGAAATGGCAACCTACTGCGGGAAAAAAAATCTGCCCTGTCATTCATGTATCGAAAAATATATGATCGCCTAAGCGTGTATCACGCATGGCACATAACTGTCTGACGTTACTGGACTGGTAAAAATGTTTCAAAATAGTTTGAATTAAAAAGCTGTCTAGTTTTGTCACATATGTCAATTTTGTCTTTCTGTCCTTTTATCGGATTACGGTTGTTCCCGTCTCTTTCTGTTCCTTCGTTATTCTGCTTCGATCAGACTGAAGCTATCAATCTAATATTCTTTCATGTCTTTACATCAATATTCACCACATTCACACATTTGCATTTAGATACGGATTCAGAAATGCAGTCACATTGAAACCCACAGCAAGAGCTGACATAACCTTATCTGATTCTTTGCATGCATGCTTCATTAATTAATGAAATGACGCATGCATGAACAGCAGTATTCAGATATGGCTTTGTCAATGTCACATATGTTTACACTCAGAAACGAAATGCATCTATAATCATGCAATTTGCTAGGATATGACGTATCAGGTAAACCATTTCTAAAGAACGTGAAAAACAAGCTTAATCTTTAAATTCAGCAGGTTGTGGGCGCAGCAAAGTTGCCACAACGAGCAATTTCCTAAACATCTGACCAAATGACCAAACATCGACATTTTCCGAGAAAGGCGAGTAGTTTTTTTTGTTTTATTTTTATGAACCTCGACCTCGTGAGAAAAGAATTATTCCCTCTTTTGCTGCTGATCTCCCAAAGATGCTGCAAGGCGCACACAACTTTGTCTCTATCTCTGTGGTAAATATTCAAAAGAGTCTCATTCCTTCGCTCTGCCAGTTCAGATGTTAATAGCTAGGAGAACTTCCAGGGAATCGAATCACTCTCATTTCCTCCCAAACTACAACTTGAACTCTAGAATCCTAATCTCTACAAGATCGAGATTCAATCGTTATATATTCTACTTATCCTCAAATTCTTAAGTTCACTTATCATATTCATTTTAATAGGAAACCTCTACAAAGAGAGGCTCTCGAGCTTTGTATTGTGAGATTTCTACTATAGAAATTCAGATTTTCTTTTAAAACAATTAAAGCAGTGGTGTTACTTGACAATTCTTAATGTTAAAACAATTGAAATTTTATCTGAATCACAAATTCTTACACTTTGTAGTTAGAAAGAATCTTAGTCTTCGACTGCAGATAAATTTCAAGTTTTAATTTTGTTTAAGTGGCGTTCCATTTACTTTGGAGCCTAAATTTTCTCAATGGAAAGAAATGTGACAAACAAAGATGACAAAACAAACACTTTTAATATTTGTTTTTTGTTTGCGTGGATGCTTTTTGAAAGCAGGCAACCCACCTATTTTTGTGTTTTTATATCGTTGAATGTTTCTTTTAAATTCACTGCATATTATACTGTAGTTTTCCATTTTCCTGGAGAAATAATAGCTTCGCTTTTTTCTTTTAGAAATGTTTTTCTTGCATTGGCTTTCAAGCCATTTATTTGAAATCCTTTAGGCTTTGAGTTTTTTATTTGCCTGTTATTCTTCTAAAACTGATTTTTAGATGTTCTCTCGTTAAAAAAAAGTTTAAAGATTTATGATGCATAATAACTTTTTTCATGTAAAAGATTTCATGTCTTCAAAACTGTTTCTCAGATGCATTTTAACATTTACAGAGCGACATTTGCAAGCTATATTGAATAACAGCTTATTCTTCAACCTATCCCATTCATTGTTAGTAGTTTTGAACCCCGAATATGTTTCTAATTAGAAAAAAAACGTGGTTTACAAGAATTATTCAAACATTATCTTCTTCTACTTCTTCAAATACCGAATCAATATGCTGTTGTTTTTTTTTAATATGGATTGTATTTTTTAACGTTCAAAAGTAAATGGCCTATAATTATTTTGAATATCATTACATATATTTAATTACCAGACATATTTATATGAATGAACAATCAGTCAGTTATGCGCCATGCGTGATACACGCTTAGGTGAACATGTATCTTTCGATACATGACTGACGAGGCAGATTTTTTTCCCGCAGAAGGTTTCCATTTCTTTCTGCAGTGTACCAATTGCCATCCACGGCTATTGAACCCGATTTGTCCTTCTATTTACCCATAGCTGGGAGGGGGGGAGAAGAAGAGGATTCATGACTTTCCCAAGGGTATTAGCACGTAAGTGAATGTAATGGATTCGACTGGAATTTGAACTCGGCTCTACTGATCCGTAAATCCGTGCCGCAATCCGTTACTCCTTACTGAACAATAGATAATAAAAAATTACAAGCTCTGGTCATATACAGCTAAATACATTAATTTTAATATCATTTTAACCCCCCCCCCCAAAAAAAAAATTCATTAAACTGCAGTTCTTTGAGCATCCAAGAGACTATATTGAAGTGCAAGATTGCCTGGAGCCTTTCACATAGCATTGTAATAATGTAATAAGTTTGGCCTTATCGTTTACAGCAGCAGTTGGCATGCTACTGTGGGTCCCATCACATTGTCTGTTTTCCTTTCTCGTATGAAGCGTCATTAATTCTACATATTTTTTTATATTTATTTTTTTGATATGGGGAGGGGGGTTACGCATTTATTAACCTTTTTTGAAGGTTCTCAATTATTCTCTTATCAGAAATTCTATGTTAACTGTTTAATTTATCTTGATGTCCAATGAGGCAGGCACCTCGCGAGAGGATTATGCGTCGGAAAAAATTAAATACTCCCATTTACGCGGAGTATCTAGATTATGATTGATACTCATGTGGGAATGTTGAAATTTTCTTGGGAATATCCGATTACTAAAATATTCATTTTGGGAATTGTTTGCTAATTTATATATATATATATATATATATATATATATATATATATATATATATATATATATATATATATATGTGTGTGTGTGTATATATATATATATATATATATATATATTATATATATGTGCGTGTGTGTGTGTATGTGCTTGTCTGTTTGTGTGTGTATGTGAATTACATAAAAATGAATCTCAATTGTACCTTGTCATGGCTATTTCACCCCCCACCTGGGACAACCTCCCTGCGGCTTGTCAATGCTAAAACGTTTCATTTATTTTTTTAACACACGTTTTAGCATTGATAAGCCCCAGACAGATAATCCTGGTAGGGGGGGGGTAAATGTCCATCAAAATAGGGTGCAATTGAGTTTCATTTTCCTGTAATCTTGTTTATGCTCTATAATAAATATATTGATCTAGTTCTTTGTCTAAGCTTTCTGTCATATGACACATGTTAAAAGCGGATATGCGGATATTTGAAAAAAAATCAAAACCAAAAAATAAAACATAATAGACATTCATTTATATTATATTCAACAGTATATATATATATATATATATATATATATATATATATATATATATAGAGAGAGAGAGAGAGAGAGAGATAGATAGATAGATAGATAGATAGATACATACATACATAGATATATAGATACATAGATAGATAGTTAAATAGATAGATAGATAGATAGATATACATTCTTATATATATATGTATGTATATATATATATATATATATATATATATATATATATATATATTTCGGCAGGAATAATTATTTCAAACGTGTTTAGTTGAATAATATCTACAAGTTCTGTCTATCCAATATGGGAAATGCTAATGAAAAATTGGAGAGCCAGGACTTGTCGATGTTATTCAATCAAACATGTTATGTATATATATACATGTATATATATATATATATATATATATATATATATATATATATATATATATATATATATATATATATATATATATATGTATATGTATATATATATATGTATATATAAGTGACCATAGAAGTCAACACTTAGAGGCGACAGTCTGTTTCATGCTAGATGCAATCGTCAGGCAACTAGTCTGCATCTAGCAGGAAACAGACTGTCGCCTCTAAGTGTTGACTTCTATGTTCACTTTTATATTTACACACGCTCTATCTCTGATATTGAGCACTTTATCCCATAAATATAGCACACTTTAAGACTATATTTCTTTATATATATATATATATATATATATATATATATATATATATATATATATCTGTGTGTGTGTTTGTATATACATACATATATATATATATATATATATATATATATATATAGTGCTGTTCGATAAAAGTGAGTCTCCGATGAAACGAAAGGTGAGCTAAATTCAAGGATCAGCGATCTAAAATCCGAAGAAGAAGCTTTGAAAGCTCTTTGAATTTAGCAGTAAGTACTGTCAAGCACCCGTTCAGTATAATGTTCTGGGGATGCTTTTCTTTTCATGGAACTGGTTTCTTAAAACCCATTGAAAAGACCCTCAGGAGCGAGCAGTACAAGAGAATTTTAGAGTCTTGTCTGCTCCCTTCTGCTGAAAAGGTGCAAATCGACCCCAGCAAGCTCATTTTTATGCAGGATAATGCTCCCTTTCACAAATCAAAATTGATGAAGTGATACTTTAATGAGAAGCAGGTGAATGTTATGACATGGCCGCCCCAATCTCCTGACCTTATGGAGCCTTATAAAGTACAGGCTCTCGAGAAAGCAGTTGAGCAACAAAGAGGATTTCATTGTGAATTTCATATCCGAATGGAATTCAATGCTTGCAGATGAGATTTGCCAGAACCTAATCAAGTCAATGCCAAAAAGGGTTGAAAAGGTTATTCAAAATAAAGGAGGACCCATAGATTGTTAAATATTTCGATCTATATTACCTATTATAAATACATTATACCTCTATTATTCTTTATTTAAAGCTGTCCAGTTATGTTTCTATTGATTACTAGTTGCAGGAAATAAGTCAGTGACTTTTTTTTGCACAAAGTTTTTCCCTAAATCTCATTTACATCCAAAATTATAATCATCAATAGAATACCTTAGGGTGAGTAAACTTTTTTACTAGGTGGTCGCGAAGGGGCTTTGTATTAGTAAGATTAAAAATAATTAATTTGATCCCCAAAAACAGTGGACGAAAAAAGTTTTAAGGAATATAAAATCAGGCCAGTCACTTTTATCGAACAGCACTGTATATATATATATATATATATATATATATATATATATATATATATATATATATATATATATATATATATATATATATATATATATATATGATAAATAATATAATTATAATATAATTTTAAGTTATGCTATATTTATGGGTTAAAGCGCTCAGTATCAGTGATAGAGGGTATGAAATTATAAAAGTTGATATTGAGATCAACAACCAGCGGCGACAGTCTGTTTAAAACGCAATCGTCAGGCCAAGCATACATCAGACTTACCACTGCTTATATATATATATATATATATATATATATATATATATATATATATATATATATATAAAGTAATAAGAAAGAATAGTAATTATTTTCATTTTTAAAAAACAGTGCCCAATACAATTCTGTAGTGCATAAACATTATATTTCCATCCATCCACATATATATATATGTGTGTATATATATATATATATATATATATATATATATATATATATATATATATATATATATATATATATATATATATAGCCAGCATACTTCCTTCAAAAATGTTTCATTGAATAATATAGACATATTATATATATTTAATTTATATTGACCCTTTCCAGTTCTCTAATCATTTTCCTCTTATTAAGATGAAATGCATCAAGGAAGGCGCCATCGACTTTTTCCTACACAAGTTGTGTGTGTGTGTTTCATTAAACAATATATTGTTTAATGAAACACACACACACACTCACACCTATCTATGTATCTATCTATCTATCCATATATATATATATATATATATATATGTATGTATATATATAAATGTAATTGATTTGGGGATTTAGGCTAATTTTATAGTAATTCGTCGGGCTTAGAATCCACAACAGAATGCCGAAAGCACTGGACGGCAGTGCTTTCTGCATTCTGGCCGTCCAGTGCTTTCTGCATTCTGTTGAGGATTCTAAGCTCGACGAATTACTATAAAATTAGCCTAAATCCCCAAATCAATTACTTGCATATCCTGCTAGATCCAGCTAAGCTCTGTGATAGAGCGGCTAAGGGTCAAAATAGTAGTCGTGGCACTTGGGCCACAGGTTTCGTGGTCATTCGGGGACTCTGGATAACTCTGTATACTTGGATGGGTATCGGTGAACGGAACTGAGTGAGTAGCGGCGCTCTTCTTCGTCACCGAGTCCCGTGGTACAGTTGGTATGACGTTTGCCTTGTATCGAAGCGATCTCAGATTCTGCTGATGTGTCCCAAATATAGGACGAAACATATATACATTTATGTGTATTGAAAGACATAGAAAATCATCGTGATTTAAACGAATTGAAAGTTTTTCGGCACGTGTTGTAGTAAAAGTTGTACACATATGAAAAGAAGTACAGGCTGCACACTTCCTACAGAACCACTTGAAGTGAGATGTGTAAGACAAAGGCTTATTAAGGAGAATTGAATGTACTGGGAAGTAGTTTTCCCAATAATGAGATATTAAGAGGATTTAATATCTTCCAGGTAACATTCTGAAGTTGAAATTGAATAATACATTATTCTGGAGAGGCAAAAGGATGATGGAAACAACATTAATTGATCTATATTCGCGTTGTCACGACGATGGAAGAAGCATTATTTGATACAAATGCACGATGAAGGGAAAAAATATTGTGAAAATACCATTGCTTTTAACAACACAAACTTGACCATATTTTCAGTTACACACACGTACACACACAAACACACGCATATATATATATACGTATGCGTGTATATATATATATATATTTATATATACATATATATATTTATATACATATATATATATATTTATATATGTATATATATATATGTGTGTATGTGTGTGCGTACGTATAGATGTATGTATTAATCGGTGTAAGGCAGTATAGCCACTAAGATACAAGTGGTGTGGAAGAATTAGGAACGGAAACATTAATAAACACCGGGAAGAGGATAGAGTAATCAGGAGGAGAGTAGACAGCTATTGACTTTGAATTGAAATTTTTGCATATTAAATTTGGCTGAAATCATGGAACCGGAAGTGAATTCCACTAGAGAGAGGTGCGATTAAAGAGACTATTAGTCACTTAAGTTTGCATCTTACCAGCTTAACTGTCGATTGATGAGATCTCGACACCAGTCTAGTACTGCGCTTAAATTCAAAAAGTCTACGTACCATAGCAAATAACTCATCCGAACAATTATCATGTAAGTATTTATAGAATATATATATATATATATATATATATATATATATATATATATATATATATATATATATATATATATATATATAATTAAGTAATATCATCGAGTCTGAAACCTCAACGAGGAGGTAGCAAATCAGACTCAATATAGCGCCGCTCGCTCACAAATTCCGTGGTGGAACTCAACTGAGATTATCTCTAACCAAAGGACGGTGCTCCGGGGCCACGACTACTATCACTAAGCCGCTCAACCTTGAGCATTAGAAGCCGGTACAAGCAATGATATATAAATGATAGAAATTATTAGGAGGATTTGATAATATTAAGTAATTCATCGAGTCTGAAACCTCAACAGAATGCAGAAAGCACTGGACGGCCGTTTCGTCCTATATTTGGGACTCATCAGCAGTGCGCATCCACTACCGAGAATTGAAACCCTGACAGTTAGGTTGTCAAGCGAACACCATACCATATATATATATATATATATATATATATATATATATATACACCATGTAAATTTAGAGATTGTTGAAAAAAAAGAGTCTCTAATCTTATCGCTGCTGACCTGGCATCCTGTGGCTTTAGTCGCTTTTCCAACGCCGTAACGTAGCCTCTCTGTTCCTTTTCTGTAAATATTTCGATGTAAATCTTCCAAATAGATTTCCTCTTTGGTATATCGACTTTACGAATTTAAACCCAGTACTAGATTGGCGGCAATTTCTCATCAACTTACTGTTGAAATTGCTAAGTGTAACCGTTTAACCACGTGTTTCTGTTTTGCTATTTTCTTCAACCCTGTGGAATTTTACCGACTTCTTGCTTTCCTATTAAATATGATTTTAAAAGATTTGAGTGCAAGGTCACCTTTAGCTTCTCTCTCTCTTTAAATCCTGTTTTTTTTTATTTTCCTTTCCCTTTAATAATGATGTTTTCAGATCCTTTCACTTTCTGTAACCCTTTGCGTTTTAGTGGCGTTAACACCTTGCTTGTTGATGAAATGATTAAAAAACTAAATCTGCTAATATATATCGAGTTCTTTTAAGTTTTGTCTTTTATGTGCTCCAAATAATTCAGCAAAAAGTTATAGGGATGAAAATAATTTTCCTTGCCAGGATTCTTCGTGCTTATTATTGAAAGATCACATGAATCAATTCCCTTAGAAGATAACAGGCACGAAAGCAGATAATTGATAACGACGTGATACTGTCAATAATGATATTCATACCACGTATTGCCAAAGATTTTCTGACTGGACCATTAAAATAGCTTATTGCGACAACATCACAGAACAGTACTTTTTTTTCTTTTGCTTTTCGGAATAGGCACCTCCGGCATGCTTTTTGTTTTAAAGGAACAATTCTAAATTTAAAAGAAAAAAAATAACAAAGTTTAGACATTGTTATGGAAATTCAGTGTCTTTGCAATGTCTATCGATTCTGATTGATTCGAATGTAAGAAATAAACCGAGAAATGAACCCACTGATATCCGTGATGAATTTTAGAGAAAAGGTGAAATGACAAAAATACATGGGAATCGAATTTCCATGTTATTGCTGGTCATCTTGAAATTATCTATCAACAAAATAGGATAAAATCAAGTGAATTTTATCCAGAGAGACAGACATAGGAATCAAGGCTGCAATTTATATATATATATATATATATATATATATATATATATATATATATATATATATATATATATATATATATATATATATATGTGTGTGTGTGTGTGTGTGTGTGTGTGTGTGTGTGTGTGTGTGTGTGTGTGTGTACTTGGGCAGTACACCCTCTATTTTACAAGTTTGATTAAAGCCGACTGATAATCTTTTTATTAAATTTGCTTGTGATCATTTTTTTTTTCTTTTTTCTTTTCTGGACATAGAATTTCTCAAAATGGTCCGAAGGTCCTCTGTGTCCGCGCGCTTTCGCCTCTTCTTTTAGCCATTAAGGATTTTCATTTTTAAATAAAAAGCTTAACTTCAGTCTATTTTCAGTCGTCTTTAAAACACTCACTCACACACACACACACACACATAAATATATATATATATATATATATATATATATATATATCAAGAAAATAGAACTTGCGAACAATTTTGGTCATAATGCGAATTTTAAAAATATATATTATACATTATTTTAAATATTTTTGCTACACGAGTTTCGGGTCTTGTGACCTTCATCAGGCGAAGAATGGCTATTTCCACATATTCTCTGAAGAAATTATTTTTCTCTCATGTTTTCTTATGTTTAACCATTGACTTTTGTGAGTGGTAGTAATCCAAATTCTTCATGGACTGGAAATAACAATGATAAAGAACCGAAATACGTGTAACAAATAATATGTAAAACAAAGTATAATATATATTTAAAAAAAAACACATTTTAACCAAAATCGTTTGCGGCTTCTCTTTTCTCGTTAAAATATACACTTTTGTCTCGTTTGAACAACTATATACGTTGCCTTATATATATATATATATATATATATATATATATATATATATATATATATATATATAGTCTTATTTCTTTTTGTCTCTTTTTCTCTTTATATCGTTTTCATTGTGTTGACCTATTAAATAGGTCAATGTCTGATCCTCAATGTCTGACCCTTACCTCCTCCTCACTATTAAGTATTGTAATAATAATAAAAATAAATTTAAAAACATTCCTATCTCTCCCTTCCCTCTCTAAATTCGACCATGTCTGTCACATTATCTCAAATTCCTGAAGATATAGTCCAAAAAACATATTTTTAGTACACTATCTCATATTCCTGACGAAAATATTTTATTATTTACATTTTAATATGGGCTACTGGGTATCTTATAAAAATGTTTAGGCAGCATTGTGGGTGATGAATTATTTGCCAAACTACATAACCTTTGTAGCAAAGGTGATGTCGCAAGCCTATCACTACTCTGTTGGTATTTCCATGGACAATGTTCTGACAAGCGACATCCTTTACTTCTTCTAGTTCAAACCTTTACGACTAAGACCCAACATGCCATCTACACTCAGTCTAATCATCTACATTCCCTCCGTATTCTAATGGTAAGAAAGAAGTTACATTCGCAGTGCTTATTCGCAAGAGCTGTTGCTTTAGGGAACAGACACCTGAGTGAATACATCCCCTAAAATTAAAATCTCAACATCTGTAAGTCTACGATGAACCATCTTCTATCCGACATGTCCTTATAATCTGCACTTTTTACCTCATCCTCCATTAAACTGTTCTCAATAACCGCAGTGACCTTTTGTATCTCAAGTGTAAAACAAACGCACTTTTTATATGAATTTATGTCCATCGATGGATTGTTCCTAATAACCAAGACGATTCCAAAATCGGGCCTAGAGAAGGCTGAATCCGTCTCATCAGCCATCACACAATTTATCAGTGTCAGGATTCTGGGCCAAGCTTATTCATTTTGGATCGTCATAATTCTGAACAGTACGATGGGTTTGCCATTTTTGTCTTACCTAACTGATCTGTAATATTTTCCACTGTGAGTTATACGAGGGTCATTCAATAAATAAAGTGAATTTTTCGGTATAAGGACTTCTAATACAGATATAATCTTACTTCTTTTTTTTCAACGAAGTCTCCCAGCACTGTCACACACTTTTCCCATCTGTGCACAAGCTTCCGTATTCCCTCAGCGTAAAAATCTTTGGACTGATGTCTCAGCCAGTCGCTCACAACACTTTTGACTTCATCGTAACTTTTAAACTTCGTGCCTATCGTGAACGCTTTCAAGGGACCAAACAGATGAAAGTCTGAAGGGGCAAGGTCTGGGCTGTAAGGGGGATGAAGGAGCAGTTCCCAGCCCGGCCCGTTGATGGTCTGCACCGTTTGGGCTGCTGTATGAGGCCTTGCGTTGTCATGATGCAAGATGACTTCTTCTGACTGATGACCCCTGCGTTTGTCCCAACAGATAAGCTCAAAGTCCTTGCAATGTCATCCACTGTCAACCTTCTGTCAGACTGAATGAGGTCATTGACTGATTCGATCACCTCAGGAGACCTCACTTCTGTAGGCCTCCCAGGCCATTCTTCACCCTCAACACTGCTCCGTCCTTCTTTAAACAATTTAGCCCACTTGTAGACATTTTTTGGCTGAAACATGTGGCACCATACACAGTTGACATTCTCCTATGAATTGCAACTGGTTTGCACCCTTCAGCAACCAAAAACTTGATAACTGACAGCTGTTCAATCCTGGAGCATGCTTCTTGGTCGGCCATCTTTGTTAATCGCCAAAACTCTCAAAGTTTTTTTTTTTTAATTTGCAAAAGAAATTAAATCCATGTGAAAAAGAGTAAAACAAAAAAAAATAAAAAAAGAGTAAGCTTCTATCTGTATTAGAATCCTTATACAGAAAAATTCACCTTATTTATTGAATGACCCTCGTACATTTTCGCCTATAGAGAACAAGTCATTTCCTACTGGTAAACATAGTTTGTCACCCCTATTGTAGTCTTCACTGCCGAAATACATAACTCACATGCAGAATTTGGTCTCTGGAGAATTTCGATGGAATTCAATGTCATTTTTTTTTTTTTTTTGCATAGAGAAATTAGGTGATATGCCTCTGTCGTTTACACAGTTTAATTTCAGATGTCATTTTGCCAAAATAATGTCAGATATCATTTTGTCAGAGCCGCTATTTGGTACAGAGCAAAAGAAAAATGGCGCTTTATTGTTGGGAAAATTATTGTCTACTATCATACTACCAACGTCTGCTTTGACATAGGTAAAGATAATCAAACCGTAGGCATTACATTCAGAGTAACCCTCGTGTCTGTCTAAACACTTGCATGTACAGGCATATTTTCTTATCTATCAACCGATCCATTTATCTATTGCTTATCACCATAGGAGATAATTATTTCAGTCATCAGCATATGGCAGGGGCTAAGCGCCAGGAGAGGGACTCATTGTGCTTCTTAGAACTAAATTTTTCAACTGACATGAAGTGGGAAGATAATCAATTGCTTCGTCCGTTGCTAGGAATGTTGGCTTCCAATTTTACACGTTATAATCTGTATTTCATATTTATAAGTCTACCATTAGTCTTTTTTTTAATGTTGCTACCACATCTGGTCTGGTGACCCTGCTATATATTAAGAGATTCTTTATAAAATCCAAAGAAGAATCTGCAATATTATTGGGCCTGATCTGATATCTCGGCTTCAGTCATTTTTCAACCGCTGTAATGTAGCTTCCCTGTACCTTTTCTCAAAATCTTATCATTTTACAATTGAAATGGTTAGATGTAACTGTAAGTTCTATGTTAACAGTTGCTTCTATGACACTTCTCGCATGTGGAACTCTCTTCCGGCTTCTTACTTCCCAGTCAACTCTGTTCTTCAAAATGTTAAATGAAGTTTCAATCGTTGACTTCTTTATCTCTGTCCTTTTATTGTTCTCTCTCCTTAATAGTATTTTTCTCATATTCTCTAACAATCAGTAACCCGTTGCGTCTTAGTGGTTTTATTGCCTTGCTTGGTGTGAAATGGTTATAAAAGAAAAATCTACTGATTATATCTTTTCAATTTTCAGTTTGAATTTTAAAACCTAGTTTCATGTTAGTTTGCTTTTTTCCAAGATAATGGAAAATTCATTCAGCAACTGCCAACAGGCGAACAGAGAAATGAAGAAATAAGAAAAACATGTTAATAAAACTTCGCATTGAACTTGGCTGAACTTGTTTATTTTCTCGGATCAGAAGCTGTATCCGTCACGTTGTAATCAGGCTACTTGCCTTTAAATGTCTATGCCTGCTTTTAATTGTCTCTAAATGTATAGCTTGAACAGATATTTGAAAGTGCTATTTTCGAAGCAAAATATACACAAATAATACAGTGTAATTGGTGACTGTAATTTAATGCGACATTTAACCTCCAAAATAGCCACATTATTCTTAGTATATCAGAAACAAGTATCGAGTTCAATTTATCTACGTTTTCTTTTATTATGTGCGCCAAATAATTCAGAACAGCTCCGTAAGGTCATATGGATGAACCTAATTTTCCTTTGCGAGGATTCTTCGTGCTTATTATTGAAAGAAAGATCACATGAATCTATTCCCTCAGAAGGTAACAGGTATAAAAGCAGATAATTGGTAACGACGTGATGCTGTCAATGCTAATATTTCTATCGCGTATTGCCAAGGATTGTCTGATTGAAACATTAACGCAGCTGACTCAGACTGTATCACACAACATTATCATTTTTTGTTTGTTTCTGAAGACGCAGATCTAACATGCTTCATTTTGCAAAGAACTATTCTAAAATTAAAAAAAAAACGTTCAAAGATTATTGCACTGATGGATATTACGGTCTCTCTTGCTGTGTCCTCTCTTTCAACGATTCTTGCTGATTTGTACATAAGAAATAATCTGGCAAATACATCCATTACGCCAAGGTGATGCATCTTTCTACACGCTGTAAAGGGGCATTGAAAGAGCAACAGAGAGTTGGAGAAAAGCTGAAATGGCAAAAATAGCAATGGATTCTTTTATTTATTAATCTGACAAATGTTTATCACTTTAAACGTTATTATTTGGTGGATACGTATATTTGAACGGAGGCGCCATTTATTTATTAAATCAGTCAGTTATGTGCCATGCGTGATACACGCTTAGGCGATCATGTATCTTTCGATACATGACTGACCAGACAGATTTTTTTCCCACAGTAGGTTGGTACTTTTTTCTGCGGTAGACGAGTTGCCATCCAAGGCTACAGAACCCGGTCTGTCCATAGCTGGAAGGTGGGGAGTAAAAGAGGATTCATACATTTCTTAAGGGTATTAGCACGTAAGTGAATGTTATAGATTCGACTGGAATTCGAACTTGGCTCTCCGATTCCTCAATCCGAACCGATATCCATTACTCCCCCGTGCTTATTAAACAGTATATTTATTTATTTTCGTCTACCGGCCCGAATATTCGAGAATGCGCAGATTTTTCTTTAATAAGATTGATCGAATATTCATCGAAATTTTTATTTGGTGAAGTGCACTCTTACTACATATATATATATATATATATATATATATATATATATATATATATATATATATATATATATATATATATATATATATATATATATGATAGAGATTGTTACTTACTTATTAAATTGTTAATAGAAATAATAGAAATTGTTACGTAATTATTGTTAATTACTTAATTATATATATATATATATATATATATATATATATATATATATATATGATAGAGATTGTTACTTACTTATTAAATTGTTAATAGAAATAATAGAAATTGTTACGTAATTATTGTTAATTACTTAATTATATATATATATATATATATATATATATATGATAGAGATTGTTACTTACTTATTAAATTGTTAATAGAAATAATAGAAATTGTTACGTAATTATTGTTAATTACTTAATTATATATATATATATATATATATATATATATATATATATATGATAGAGATTCTTACTCACTTATTAAATTGTTAATAGAAATAATAGAAATTGTTACGTAATTATTGTTAATTACTTAATTATATATATATATATATATATATATATATATATATATATATATATATATATATATATATATATATATGATAGAGATTGTTACTTACTTATTAAATTGTTAATAGAAATAATGGAAATTGTTACGTAATTATTGTTAATTACTTAATTATATATATATATATATATATATATATATATATATATATGATAGAGATTGTTACTTACTTATTAAATTGTTAATAGAAATAATAGAAATTGTTACGTAATTATTGTTAATTACTTAATTATATATATATATATATATATATATATATATATATATATGATAGAGATTGTTACTTACTTATTAAATTGTTAATAGAAATAATAGAAATTGTTACGTAATTATTGTTAATTACTTAATTATATATATATATATATATATATATATATATATATATATATATGATAGAGATTCTTACTCACTTATTAAATTGTTAATAGAAATAATAGAAATTGTTACGTAATTATTGTTAATTACTTAATTATATATATATATATATATATATATATATATATATATATATATATATATATATATATATATATGATAGAGATTGTTACTTACTTATTAAATTGTTAATAGAAATAATGGAAATTGTTACGTAATTATTGTTAATTACTTAATTATATATATATATATATATATATATATATATATATGATAGAGATTGTTACTTACTTATTAAATTGTTAATAGAAATAATAGAAATTGTTACGTAATTATTGTTAATTACTTAATTATATATATATATATATATATATATATATATATATATATATGATAGAGATTGTTACTTACTTATTAAATTGTTAATAGAAATAATAGAAATTGTTACGTAATTATTGTTAATTACTTAATTATATATATATATATATATATATATATATATATATATATATATATATATATATATGATAGAGATTGTTACTTACTTATTAAATTGTTAATAGAAATAATAGAAATTGTTACGTAATTATTGTTAATTACTTAATTATATATATATATATATATATATATATATATATATATATATATATGATAGAGATTGTTACTTACTTATTAAATTGTTAATAGAAATAATAGAAATTGTTACGTAATTATTGTTAATTACTTAATTATATATATATATATATATATATATATATATATATATATGATAGAGATTGTTACTTACTTATTAAATTGTTAATAGAAATAATAGAAATTGTTACGTAATTATTGTTAATTACTTAATTATATATATATATATATATATATATATATGATAGAGATTGTTACTTACTTATTAAATTGTTAATAGAAATAATAGAAATTGTTACGTAATTATTGTTAATTACTTAATTATATATATATATATATATATATATATATATATATATATATATGATAGAGATTGTTACTTACTTATTAAATTGTTAATAGAAATAATAGAAATTGTTACGTAATTATTGTTAATTACTTAATTATATATATATATATATATATATATATATATGATAGAGATTGTTACTTACTTATTAAATTGTTAATAGAAATAATAGAAATTGTTACGTAATTATTGTTAATTACTTAATTATATATATATATATATATATGATAGAGATTGTTACTTACTTATTAAATTGTTAATAGAAATAATAGAAATTGTTACGTAATTATTGTTAATTACTTAATTATATATATATATATATATATATATATATATATATATATATATATGGGCGCGAATATTCTAAGTATGGACAAATTTTAGATTTTTATGTATGTACGAACAATTTTGGATAGAAAAATATATATATAACCCTAATCGTGGGGATAAAAGCCATTGAGATGCCCGGAGTAGCTGAGAAAGTAAGACACTGAGGTAAATAATTAAAAGAACCGGTTTCAAGGAGACAGATGACAACTCAGGTGGCATCACAATTTTTCAATGATCAGACATATGTAGACGAAAAATTGCGTGAAAAGCGAAGAAAATCTTTTAATAATTTTATTATTGATCATAAAAATAAATCTTGTTTTCTTTTAAGTTGAAAGAAGCAAGTTATAAAGTTCCTCGCAAACAAAGTTCATACAAAAAATGTTTTGTTTTTCTTTTAACAAAACAGAAGAAATGGTGAAAAGTATGTATGAATTTATCAGGCAAAAATCTACGATTTACATTATTTTATCTATTTGTGTGTAACGTAGTTAGCAGTCAATCGACTCAATATTAGCGACATTACGACTTTGACGACTACGCGTTCTCACAACGCGCTTGTGAACTGTTCAAATTGTTTATGAAAATACTTTTAAAAGCGAGAAATTAATTTGCAAGTAGTCAAATAATTAGTACTCAATAATTTAATTTGAGTATGCGAAAATTTGAGAATTCATTAAGAATTGCAATCCTCAGTCAAATTCAACTGAATACTAATTTATTCATTTACGTTACGCTGTTTACTTTTAAATTCCTTTTACTTCTAGAATGGCAATCGCCAGGGAGATTAAGGTATCTAATCAAATTTTTCCAGGTAAATAAATCGACAGGAGTTCGAACTCCATTCACTGATTTCTTATTCCATGTCGATTACCTTTAAACTAAGTGTATATTTTTTCTCTACACTACTCACTAGAAAAATTACAGCCGAGAAATTGGGTTTCGTGTACGTCTTCATCTAACTATAACGTTTCTTTTTTTATGTTTACTTAGAAAATCGTACTTTGAATGCTTTCTATTATTTGACCAAAGATATTAATATTTTTCCCTTTTTCCCTTTATTTTCGTCCTGAACCCTGAACTTAAATATGTACTTGTTGCTTGATCATCTTTTATTACTTAATACCATTTCAATTTTCATAAATCTATTTTTTGTGAATTTCTTAGAAATAGTTAGAAATAGTTATTCAAAACTTTCGATTTTTTTTTTACTGGTCTCTGGTCACTATTCCAACATGTTCCTATTCTTCAATCGTATATTCGCCTTAACAATAACTTCACAATATCTCGTTTATCACTTGAAGTTGTGTTTCTCTTTCGATCATTGTAGTATTAGATATATTTACTTAGAATGCGATGAACAATGCTCGAGTTGATTTTGTTGATTGCTGACTTTGTTATGTGGCATATCAACCTCTATGGGGTATTCAATAAATTTAAATATTTTGAATTAAATTTTATTTCGTACATAAATTTTGTACATAATTTACTAAAAAAGTATTTTTAATTATATAGTTTGTAGATCATAAAATGTATAGTTAGTAATTTTACTGTAAAAATGTATTTTTATATTATTGTCATTTTGCTATAAAAATCTGTTGTTCCTTATTTTTTATGAAAAAAAAGTACTCATTTTTGTTTGGGAGCTCACTATTTTTTCATAACTGGGACCCTAACTGGTTCTACTACCCCGGATCAGGGTGAACCTGGGAACAACAACAATTAAGGTGTGATTCCATGATCCTCCAAACCTCCAATCTCCCGATCAGAGGCCTTTCTGTCGGATATAGTTTATAGTTATACACAGGACGACCTCGAGTTGAATAGTAAAATATCACATAATCAAATAAGTTATTGTATTGTGATAAATTCGTTCGTTTTCCCCCCAATATTAAGGGAATTAACAGGTAAAATATGTTTACCGTAGAGACTTATGCTTTTTGAAGCATTGTTCTTCCTCTTTGCCTATTGTTTATTGACTGAGTTGTTAAAATTATTGATGAAGAATAGAATTAAATTCAGTGGAAAAAAATCAAACGAGTTCTTCTGATAGCCAATACAAACGAAACCCCCAAAGCTAATTATTAATGATATGTATTTTTCATAGAGTTAGATATTATTTGCTACAATATATATGGAGTGTTAATGAGTATGGTTATATTAGCCGCAGTTTCCTTATGAGGAAACATTCGGCATTTATTGACCAATCAACCAATGCTATTCGAGTAACTCTTTTCTGCACTCCTTTGATATCGGGCTGGCATCAAAATGTACTAACAGTCCTTCTCATTTCTAATGTTAACAGTAATATTTCGTTTAAAAAAATATTCGAAAGTCATTGACTGAGCAGCAATTGCTACTCGAATACGCTTTTCTTCACTCATCACATCGGACTGGGATGAAATGTACTGACAGTTCTCATCTCTAATGTTAATGATATTGTAATGATATGTAAATGAATGTCTAATTAGCATAGCAAAGGTATAGATTATATAAATGACCAAGCAGTAACGATAGAACAGCTGTATGGATAAAATACGAATTAAATCTCACTTCATGACTGTAATATTATCTGTTTCCTTATAAGGAAATATTCTGCAGTGCTATTCGAGTTACATTTTTCTTTAATTGCTGCACATTGGGCTGTGATCAAAGTGTAGAATCTGTTCTCGTAATGTCTAATGTTAATGTTTATTTTAACGGTTCCCTTCTAAAGAAACATTCGGCATTCATTGACTGAGAAGGCAGTGCTATTCGAGTTACACTTTTCTTCAGTCTCTGAGCATTGGCATGGGATCAATGTTTAGTATCTGTTCACCTAATCTGTAATGTTAATCGTAATTTTAACTGTTCTTTTCAAGGGAAACATTTGGCAGTCATCGACCGAGACGTCAGTGCTATTTTCAATTGAAATTAATGCTTCTATTGAAACAATTTTTCAGGAAATATTTTTTCAAGTTTACTACCTTTTTCCAGTATTGATGGGGGAGGGAGGCTTCCTCCCAAACCTTTTTTACGTAGCGTGTAACGCCCTGATTATGTCATTATTTTCTCTTCAAGTTATATATGCTATCCATTTCAGTTGTCGTCGCTGTAGAAAATCCTCAATTTAGGTGGTTTCTGTTATTTGGTACAGTTCTTAGGTTGGCGATAGTGTAGCGGTGTTATAGACTGTTTCAATTTCAATTTAGAATAATCAGTTACAGCGATTGATAGCTCTGATGATGGATGCGCCATGAAAGCGGTGCGAGCTCCGAGAAGATGGCATTGTCGGAGTTCGTCCGTCCACCCGGTTGACATTTCACAATTTGCAACTGACTTGTCCATTTGGATGTTGACTCTTCACATATTTGAAAGATATTACTCCAATTTGAAGATCACTATTATCAATTTGATGTTGAAAATGTATAGATATACATGTACCTGAGAATTCGATCACAAGCAGTTGTTTAATACCAATGGTATTGTGACAATATCCTTTTTTACCTTCTTCTTCTTCTTCTTCTTCTTCTTCTTCTTCTTCTTCTTCTTCTTCTTCTTCATCATCATCATCATCATCATCATCATCATCATCATCTTCTTCTTCTTCTTCTTCTTCTTCTTCTTCTTCTTCTTCTTCTTCTTCTTCTTCTTCTTCCTGTGTTCCTTCAAGAGGTGCACAACACGGTCCTCCACAATTTCTTGTCTTTTGTAAATGTAGTCTTTTCGCTATCTTTCCTGAACTCTCTACTGCCAACCATTTACGCGAACTCATTCGGTAAGTAATACGCTGTTTTCCATTGTCTCTCTTCCTTTGAATCTGCCTTTTGAGTGTCAAATTTTCTAAACCCCCTTTTCCTAGAGATGGCAACTGTCTCTTTAAAATGTTAAATATGGGTTCTTTCTTTGTTCATTTTCTTTAAAACTCCGTCGTTGCTCATATATTCAGTCCATGTTATTCCCAGCATCCTTCTGTAGAACCACATTTCCGTTGCCTCATGTCTCTTATTCAGGACATTATTCAGCATGTGCTATCATATAGGAGGGCTAATATTACTGTTTTCTTTTATTCTTTCACTCACTGTAAACCTCCGCATCCGAGTGGCATTATTGCCTTGCTTGGGGTGAAATGATGAATGAAATTGTTTACGATGACTGATGACTTTGTGCGGGTACAGAAGGCGTCAATGATGGTGTTACATCATTGACTCCTTTTGTACCCGCTTTTAATAAAAAGAAATGATTCAGTCCATAGATTGTTTTTCAAACCTTTCTGTCAGTTTAATAAAAAGTCACTCGCTCAGGTTCAAATCAATTGGTCACGCACACCTAATATATATATATATATATATAGAAAGAGAGAGAGAGAGAGAGGGGGGAGTGAGAGAGAGTGATAGAGAGAGTCTTATATGATTGGATGTGTAGGCTGTGCAGTGCATAGTAGAGTGAAATTAAAATTCGGAGCGTAAATTTTATATTCCAGTGGACTAACTCAAAGAGAAACACTGTGGACATTTAAAGAACCAATACTTGCTAGGACAACACGCAAGCTGAAGCCTCTCACTACTTATCGTTATTTCCGTGTAAAACTACATTCCTCAGCTCCGCCAATTCTAAACTTCACAGCTAAGACCCACCATGCTACGCACACCGTAGCGAACCACCATCATTCCCTTCGTATACCAGTGCTGACATGTAAGTTCCACGAACCGTCGCCTTTTGGAACTGACTCCGAAGAGGCCCCGATCACTATAATCTTACCCTGTTCAAATCTAGGGTCAACCGTTATATTCACCACACATACCTATAATTTGTGTCTCTTACTCGTTACCCTCTACCTCAGGTGTCTCCCGGGACTTGTACAGCGTGAACATCATTGTAAAGAAAATAGCATAATACTGTCTCTTCCATATATGCATTCGAGCGGCTACCCAAACGGACTATTTTCCAAGTTTTATTGGCAATATTTTCTGGACTAACCGAAGCACCATACTTAGAGCTTTAGTTTCAGTGACACACTTAGAGTTAGGATGAGATAAGATTCGAAGTTTGTCAACGTTTACTAGAGTAATATCGTATTACACAAACGTTTACTAGAGTAATATCGTATCACACAAACGTTTACTAGAGTAATATCGTATCACACAAACGTTTACTAGAGTAATATCGTATCACACAAACGTTTACTAGAGTAATATCGTATCACACAAACGTTTAATAGAGTAATATCGTATCACACAAACAGCGTTGCGTTTGTCATATGCCCTAGCGTTTGTTTGAAATTCAAATTTTCATGGCACTTCGTTTCCACATTAAAACCCAGAGTACCCGTCAGTGGGCTTTCAAAAATATTTTTTCGCGAAACTGTTAAATTCTGTTCATATTCTTGACTGCCATGCTATATCCGGCAGCAAGTCCTCTGATCGGGAGATTGGAAGTTTTGATGAACGTAAAACCACCTCTTAAGTGCCGTTGTTGCCAGGTCCAACCTGACCCGAGGTGATAGCACTTGTTAGGCTCTCAGCTATGGACAAATAGTTAACCAGCATCAAACAAAAGCTTATAAAAATACTTTTCCATTATAAAAATACCAGCAATACATTTTCATATCAAAATGCCAACAACACTTATTTATAAAAAAATTATCAATAATACGTCAATCAACATGAAAGAACGCTTTCATGACATTAATCCATATGTCCTACAATTTTATAAATGAAACTGTATATCCAAAATATAATTTCAACAAAACTACAACATAAAACACAAATATCACTGCCTCCAGTAATTATGTTCACATAAATATATGCAGAAAGATGAGTATTAACTACCATGTATTGAATTGTGAAAGCAGAATAACATGTATTTTTTATTAAGAAAACTAAATTTGTGCATTAAAGGGCCTATAAGGAGTTGAAATGCCGTTAAACATATCAAACCAAAAAATGATTACCATAATTCCTCTTTATCTATTTCTTCGTACATAACTCACTTGGATGAGTCCATTTCTACAGGTGACGGAGGACGAAGACATCGACGTTTACCCACCGTCTCATTTTTATCCTTCAGTTTATAATGGCATTTTCATAAACCTATATTGGGTTAGTAAAAAAAAACAATCGTTCAGTTTATAAAAGGAATTTTGTAACCAACTCAATAGATACGTTGTTTTTTAAATTGCTTATTTCTTCTCATACTTGTTATTTTTAGTGGGTACACGTGTTTGAGTTAACATTCCTGTTTTTTTTTGTTTTTGTTTTTTAGGAATTCTTGATCTAGGCCGGAAGATATTAATTTCGTTGTTTAAGAAAATGAAATACATGTATGCCAAATACAATAAAATAACGTTTAGAGTAATAGTATATTGCATTTCGTACATATAAAGTCTAACATACTTGATTGTTCAATATGAAATTGACGATTTCCATTCAGCTTCAAATTCTCACCATTTTTTTTTCTCTCAATGACGTTTTATTCCATAAAACATTATTATGAACTATATTTTTTTAATTATTCAATGACACATTTCTTACACGTATAAAAGCCAAAGACATGCTGGTCTGAATAGTAGCTCCCATAATAATAATTACTCATTTTAAAAATGCTGATAAAATATTTATTTCGTTCTATTGAGTATTTTTTTCATAATAACGAATATTTGCTAGAAGAGCACTTCGGCAAGTATAAAAAGAAATAGTCAAACGGTTATTTCAAAATGAGGAATCATAAATCAGGAGTAAATATTTCGATTTAGAGCCAATATTATGCCTCATTAGCCAGGTTTTAAAGGTTAAAAAGAAAAGAAAGTGATAAAACCTTTTGTAAAAATAAACTCGAAATACAATCTCGTATACCAATGAGAATTATTTTAGCTGTCATGATTAATATGGAGATGGATTAATATTAAATGAATTGGGAAAATATAAATTTTAGAATGGTTTGAATTAAATAATCAGATTTTGGGGGGTGATGGTGGAAGCTTTTATTCAGAGAACTGATTTTTTCATAATAGCGAACGTTTGCTAGAAGAGTAGTTCTTTCATACTCAATAAACTCTTTCACAATGGACAATCAATAGATGAAAGTTCGGTTTGAGAAACAGCTTCATATAATGCTTTCCAAAATGAAAACAAAAACCATTTGATTTCTAAAATGTATAATATGGTTGGTTGGTTTTGTTTAACGGCATATCAATCTCTATGCGCATTTTAATGCCGAAATCTAAATAATTTGAACACAATTTTATGGCTTCAACCAAATATATGTTGAACGGAATTGTATGCGTCCAGATAAAGATAAAATGTATTACTGGTCATTTTGCTTTAAAAATGTATTGTTAGTCATTTTACAATAAATATGTAGTGCTAGTCCTTTTTATATAAAAATGTATCGCCCGTATTTTTACTATAAAAATATATTTTTATACTTTCATAATGTTGCGTTTGAGGGTTCACTATTTGCCCATAGCTGGGACCCTAACAGGTGCTACCACGCCGTCTCAGGGTGAACCTGTAAACGACAGGAATTTAGAGGTGGATCAACGCTCCTCAAAAACTTCAATCCCTCGATGAGAGACCTCGCTGCCGGATGTAGTTTATCGTCATACCCAGGACTTGTAAAATGTATGATTATGATAGCCAATAACTGTTGAGTTGCAAAAGTTACATTATTTTTGTTATACCAGTAAAAAAATATTTTTTTACCCAGTCTCTCAACCTGATGTCTCCCATGTAGTTTATCTTTTATTTTCAAAGCATTCGAGAATTTTTAACAGACATGTACGAACCCACCCTGAATAAAACTGATAGATGCTCACAATCAATATATCTATTTTTGGTCGAAAACCTTCAATAAAACAACGATTGATATAAAATAAATTCACGATTATTTTGTTTTAAATTAATTGGCAATTACACGCTGAACAAGGTCATCATAATACTAATTTTTTCTATCTATCTATCTATATATATATATATATATATATATATATACATATGCACATTTCATTAAAAAACGACAGACAAGGTGCTTTTATTTAGTTTTTTATATAATTTCTCGTGCGATCTAATAATGTCTTTCTTTTCAGATGATAAATTATATAAAAACTGTCCGAATGTTCTTTTTATCCTAGCGCTTTCGGCTATACATCTAGCCATTTTCAAGGATTATATTTCAAATGTTAGAATTAGAAATAGTTTATTATATGTATGTTTTATAAAATGTTTTGGAACATACCTGTCGACAAAACTAATATAATAGCATCATCCACATGCAAAAAAGGCTAAAAATAATGGAAACCTTATGAATAAAATCAAACAAACAAACACTTAATAATATTAACTTTGAACATGGACATAATATCTTGACCGTGTTTTGAAACCAAAAAAATGAAACATTTTATAAAAAAAAAATATAACATACTAATAATAAAACGTTATTAGATCGCACGAGAAATTATATAAAAAACTAAATAAAAGCACCTTGTCAGTCGTTTTTAATGAAATGTGCATGAAAGAAGGATTGTTGCCTAAATACACACACACACACACACACACACACACACACACACACACACACACATATATATATATATATATATATATATATATATATATATATATATATATATATATATGAGTGTGTGTCTGTGTGTGTGCGTGCGTGTGTGTATTCCGATTCATTGCATACATAAAATGTTCTAAAAATACACAATGCCCTTTTTACTGTGCATATAATTAAAGAGAAAACTTTGTTAGAAGCAAAGAAAAACTTTCTGGATTGCTAGGTGATATCCATCCTGTTACATGTCAGTGGATGCTGGACAATCTCCCCAGGGATAAGGCAAAGACAGGAGCCAGCCTAAATGTTGTTCTAGGGAAGGATACTGAAAATTCCATAGAGGGAACAAGTAAACACCGAGAAATTCTTTAAGAAAATGGCAACGAAAAGAGCACTTATAGTCACAATAAGAAATAGACAGCTGAAATACCTTGGGCACATAAAGCGGAAGGAGGGCTTTGAAAACTTTGTCCTCACCGGGCATATTGAGGGCAAAAGACAGAGAATGACAGAGAAGGTGGGAGGCTAGCTAGAGAAATAGGGGAAGTCAGCGAGTCACCTTTAGTGAAAAGACAGCTAATGGCCACAAGGGATAGAAAGCTGTAGAGAGCCATGACCTCCCACGTTCTGGACAAACGCGGCTCATACAAGAAAATCGCATTGGAACAGCGAAAGATGCCTCCCAAAATTTAAAAAATTAAAAAGTAGTAAGAAAAAGGGAAATTTCATTGGAGAAAAAGATTACCGAAATAATATATAGAAGAAATCATTTTCTATGGTAGCGAACTCTGGACAATTCATAGATGAATAGTAACTTAAGGCAACAGAGACTTGTTTCTACAGAAGGATGATGAGAATTTCATGAACGTAAAATTGTGAGCAACGAGGACGTTTTAAGAAAAATGGAAACAGAAAGCTTAGAATTAGAAAGAGATTGTTGAAATTTCTGGGACACATAATTAGGAAAGAGGCTTTGACAAATTTAACAAAGGACATAATGAAGGCAAGAGGTGTCGAAAAAACAATGAGCAACATGCCTAACAAAGATGGTTGGTTAGCTGGTAAACTGGTCGGCTGGTCGTTTGGTATTGTTTATTAGGCATATCAAACTTTTACTGGATATTTAATGCGGAAATCTAAATATTTTGTACGAAATTTAAATTTTATTTTGTAATTTTGGAGAAAATAAGTCTTATTAATTGACCCATAGATGGGGGAGAAGATGTAGATTCGTACTTTTCCCAAGCGTATTTACGCTGAAATGAATATGACGAACCCTAACTGGAATTAGGTCTCGGCTCTCTGATCAACAATTCTGAGCCATTGTCTATTATACAACCCGCACATCTAAGCTTACAGCACGTGGTATTCTCAAGCGGTCACCCATCTAGTTAGTTACTACACAAGTTCGACTTAACTTATGTGATCGCACGAGAACTAATGTTTGAACGTGAAATGGTCGTAAGCCCAGACAAAAATGGATGACAGAACAGGGAGTGCAATAGTGAAGAATCAAAAATTACTTACGAGGGATAGGAAGTCGTAAAGAGTATTGATCGCCCACGTACTGAAAGGACACGGTCCATAGAAGAAGATTGACACGTGTAAGAAAGTAACCTGCTTTTAAAAAGTAAAAAAAAAATATCCAAGGACGGCAAGCACAAAGAAATAAAACACAATATGTTTAGCGGCTTGATCTAATACCGCTTACAAATGAGTTATGCTTTTTTTTATTTTAACATGGGTGAGTTTGTTTACTGCAATCGAGCAACACTTACCGTTACCATAACAACAACTACCTTATTACGAAGAACATAAGATTAGGGTGTGTGACATATGTCTATAGTTTTTTTTTATATATATATATTAGAGAATAGGCTGAGAAGCAGCTAATTATCTGTTTCTAATTGTTTTGCTGTTCTATTGTGTGTGTGTGTGTGTGAACGAGGTCGTGATGATACATTCTCGGCCCAGCTCAGTCTCCTTTCCTCACCCCGCGCAAAAAATATTTTGGATATCTGGACATTTGATTAGATATGATGAAGTGAGTTGATTACACCATTTTCCACACTCGCTCTTATAACATCTGGCCCGTTGCTTGATACAGGCTTAGTTAAAATTATGTTAAGCCTCAAATGGTAGAAATCATTTATTCAGAAAACATAGATCATATGAGCAAGATGATTTACAGGACGCTCTTAACATGTTCGCTATAATATTCAGCAGACAAAAACCAATAAGCAGCAGTAGCATTTAAAGCTGGAAAATCATTTCAAAGAAAATACGATATCTGATAAAAAAAAAATATATCGGAACTGGTGTTATAAAAAGAAAACTACAACACATTTAATCTGCTTCGAAGTACTACCCTTCTGAAGCCACAAATTTTATCCAGCGTCGTTTCCAATGACGGAAGCATCCCTGTAATGCCTTTTTTTGGTTGTATGCTTTTGGTTTTCTTTGTCGTCTTAAAATCTTGTTCCTTTCACGTGGGATTTGATTTTGAGGAGCAAAAAGACGCAGAGGGCGAAAAATGGTGATTGTTGATCCTGTGAAATGTTGTCTTTACTCAAAACAAGCAATGAAACTTCATTGGCAAGGTGAAGCGACCGCACTCTACACACTTTCCTACGAATCTCTGCTTTAAAGTAGGAAAGTGAGGGAGAATTTTATAAATTATTGTGCATGCGCGAGAGAGATCAAGGAGGTCAGTCCGTGCCAAGTAGCTTCAATCTGCGTACTTTAGCTCCGTTACCATAGCAACTATCGATACTTCTATCGATTTGAGCATGTGTGGTCGAAATAAACACGAACAATAATTAACATGTTAAAATAATTTTGAATAATCCTGTTCTTATACTGTTCTTAAAGGATAAGTGAAAACTGATAACCTTGAAAACAAATTTCATGATCAAGATTTATATGTTAGTTTGAGAATAAATCATCTTATGGATTAACATCCGTGGGTGAGGCTTCCTCCCAGAAAATCAACGGTCACGTCTCCGTCAGATGAAGACTAGCTGTGTGCGTTGTGTTTTGGCTCAAGTATTGGCTTGGTGCATAATTATAAGGCGTTTTTGTAGGTGAGTTATTTGTTAATAAAAATCGCTTTTTTGTTTTCAGGTTATAAAAATCTATGTCGATAATCATACGCTCCAGAATAATGATTTAAAAAATGTTATTGTTGAATGTTTCTTTTTCATAATAAATATTGTTTAAAAACGCCTGATAATTATGCACCAACACAATATTTATATACGTTTGTCAATGTTGCATTATGGGTAGTAGAGTCTATTGTATTATTTTAATAGTTGATGGATTTATGTTTCAAATTATTTTGAATACTATTGAGTAGAAATAATTATGTATCCGATTGCTGGTATTTGTAGCTATTTTACTCATTACTTATTATTGATTAATTATTTGTTGATGATTATTATTATTACGTTTACTTGTGTTTATGTGTGCATTCGTATGTATGAAATCTTCTGTAGAGAGGGATGGGCTACGCTAGGTGTACTCGGCCAAGATACGCTGTCCATGAATAAATACCTCCTAACTTTCAATCCAGATATTAGCACGCAATCAAAACTTTTGGATGAAGCTGACGAAGTATTCAGCTGCGCAGCAACAATAAGGCTACGCGGTAACAGTCGTGGAAATGATGATGCTGCTGCTGCTGCTGCTGCTGCTGCTGCTGCTGATGATGATGATGATGATGATGATGATAGATGAAAATAGCCCCTAGTCATTAAATATAATATTTCTTTTCAGAGTACTAGGTTGGAAACATGGGACATATAAAATATGGTAGTTGAATAATCGGAGAAATGGGTAGTGGAAAATTTAAAATACCATCTATTTCTCTTCTAATGTGCCGTGTACCAAAAGGCTCCTATGTATGACGATAAACTACAACACGCAGCAAGGCTTCTGATTGGGGGATTGGAGGTTTTGAGGATCTTTGATAAAAACTTCTTAATTGCTGTTATTCCCTAACCGGGGTGGTAGCCCCCACGAAAAAAAAAAAGAAAGAAAAAAAGATAAGATTATTTATAGTAAAATTACCAGCAATACATTTTTTTATATGAAAGAATTACCAACAATACGCACAGAGTAAGAAATTACATAAGTCTAGTTTCAAACTTCTATTAAATAAAATCTTCTGAAACATAAACATTTCTCAAAATAACTTTTGAAAAAAAAATATTCAATGTACATCTCTTGAAAAAATCCAAATAAGGGTCTGCAATGTAATGGATCCTGACTTGGCATCTCGGATTCAGTCACTTTCTCAACGACCTGACGTGGCTTCCCTCTGTCTTTTCTACAAATATTTTCATGACAACTGCTCTAACAGCATTTTTTCCCCCTGGTACCCGAGTACATGAATTTAAGCGTGCTACTAGATTGACATATAAGTCCCTCCCGTTTACTGTAGAAATAGATAAATGAAACCGGCACTTCTAATCCAACAGTCTCTTATTTATATATTTTTGTATTTCCCACCTGTGGAGCTCTCTTTCATTTGCCTGATAACTACAATCTTCAAAAATTGAAATGCAACGTCAATCGCCATCTTCTGTCTTCCTGAAACCCGTTCATATTTTGTCCTTTCCTCAGTCCTCTCAGTCTTCTCTTTCACGTGAAAGTGAAAGAGAAGACTAGAGAGGACTGAGTGAAATCTCCGTAATCACCTGCCTGAGTGAAATCTCCGTAATCCCCTGCCTGAGTGAAATCTCTGTAATCCCCTGCCTGAGTGAAGTCTCCGTAATCCCCTGCCTACTGGTGGCATTACCGCCTTGTTTGCAGTGATCATTTTTAACGTTTTTTTTTTTTCAAAAATATAAACCCAGCAGTTAATATTGGCCGCTTTGCCGGCAAGATGATAATATCAGCACTTCTTCAATCCCTTTTCTTTTATGTGCCGTGCCCCTTGAGGACGTGAGTGATTAGTGCTCCCCATAATCTAGTGTTTGTTCTGCCATCCATTTACACAAGATCATTAAGTTAAGTTACTCGTTGTTTTCCTCTGCACTCCTTCTTTCACTAGGTTCTGTGAGTGTTAATCTCTCTTAGTCTACTTTCCTCATATGGGTCCTAGACATTTCCTCTGTCTATTTCCGATCCTAAGCAAATTTGTTCTTTTTGTTACCATTTTCCTTAAAATGTTTTCGTTGCTCAATATCCTTCTGTAGAACTTCATATCTGTAATCTAAAGTATCTTATTAATCTTTTAGGAAAATTTACAGCATTCACTGCTATATAGAAGGTGTTCTGGAAATTTCATAGTCTGACTAAAATATAAATGTAAGTAGACACACCAGTTGCTAGACTAAAATATATAGTTGTACCAGAATATGGTTCTAGGAGAGTTGCGTACTGTTTAGAGTTATTGAAGGGATTGGTGTGCAAGTTTCTATTTTTTTTTAAATCATTTTAAAAAATGGTAAAATATCAGAGGTACTCAATTATTTAGGGAGGCATTTGTCTAGGGACGCAAATGTCCAGGGACGCAATTATCTTGTACGGTACATCAAATGTCCAGTACGCAACAGTCCGTCCACCCCAGAAAATAACAGCTGGTCGGTCAACTGTTGTATTTTGGTACACTTCCATGTCTTTTAGTTTACCAACTTTTGAGTGTACAGACAAACGTCTAATCTACGGACCCGCCACAAACGGTCTTTGGATGCAACGGACAAAATTTGTAGGCAAAATAAAAAAAAAATTGCCAGAAAAAACTTCCAAATCGTCAGCTATGTATTTCAAAATTGCGGGCTTTGCAGAACGAGTTGTATTACTTCTCAAAATTGGCGGCGGTGGCGGGTCTTTCAATTGTAAACAAAGACGGAAAGTACGATACGTTAGTGTGTGCGTGAGAAAGTAGCTGTGAGAAATCTATTAATTTGTTATTTTGATTAATTATATATTTATTTATGCCGTATATACATATTATTTACATTATGATCATAACTAATGGTAGTTCCTATAGCGGTTTTGTAACTCAAAAATAACCCCTTCACATCTACGGATAATCGACTTTAACGGACCATGCTTCCCTCTATTCGTCCATTGAGAGACGTTTGTGTGTACTTACATTTATATCCTGGTCAATCTATGACCTTTCCAGCTGAACTTTGTGTATTAGCTGAACACTATTATCTTTGTTTCCAATGAAATTGTTCCTGTTAGTTAATACGTTTTTTGTTTGCTTAATTTTAACAAGCATCTTTCGTTATTCAACTTAGCCTCCGTATTTCTTGTGTCACATTTTCTGTCTTCTTTTAAAACATTTCACAGATAATTTTCTCTACTTGCTGTAATTTCCGTATTTTGACGACTGCAATTTGTCGGCATCACTCTTGCTAATGACTATACATCCTATATTCTTATAATTGATGCTTTTTTCCAACGCACTCACAGTTCATTGAGTATAACAAAAAGTTCCATCATTCGAGATTAATCTCTCTTAATATGTTAATGTCTCCATCTGAAATTGCAACATGTTGATCTTATTATTTAAATTCAACAGCCTTCAACCTACGCCTAAAAAAGAAAAAAAAAAAAAAAACAACAAAGAAAAGACAACTCAATAACATATCCTTTTATATCAAGGAGCCATTATTTCCTGACTTTAGCACAAAAGCCCATCAGCTAAATACAGCGACCTCTAACGGGTGTCCTTATCGTTCGATATGACCGAAGTCATATATAATAACAAGACAGACAAGAGGCAGCTTCAGCAGTTAGGGAGACTTCCATCGATTGGGAAAAATCGATCTGTTTTAACAGTGGTTGACGTTTAAAGACTGTGCCATTCCGTACAACAAAGAAGCCCAATTTACGAAGACATCCAAATTGGGTTGATCTCCTCCTCGACCTATGATCATTAATTCATGGGTGGGTCCTGACTGTTCCTGGCTTCTGTATCTGATCTATTTGAAATCTCTTGACCTTCTGCAATGTAATAACTCTTCTGATTCTCAAACTTTATCCTTTGTTCCCTGGTTTTATCCGACAATGTTCCTCCATTTAACGACATCCATTTTCTATGGGTTTTTTGGGGGGGGTTTTTATTTTTTATTTTCGCGCATTAACTTTCGCTGTGCAACAACATCTAAATGAATGTTCAACGAAAGGCCGTATTTTTAAAGGAAGGCTTGGACAGGTGTACGTGAATGAATTTCCCTTTGCTCACAATGTATTCATGGCTAAAAATTGAAGTTGGTATATGGTAATGTTTTTAGTTATAAATATAACTAATTATGCATGGGCCTGAACTTGATGATTAAATCTATATTCATATCTATATACATAAAAATAAATATATGTGTGTATATGTTTAATCCGAAAATCATCCAAAATGTAGAAAAAGTAAATTAAAATACTTAGCAAAAAAATTCATTAGTCTTTAACTAAACTTGTTCAGAATCCCCTATTTCTGTAAATATATCAGACGATTTAGAAAATGACTCCGTTTCAACTCCCAAACACTTTAAAAATTTCCAAACTGTCTTCAGACAATTTACTGCTTTACTGATAAATAAATCATAAAACCAGGCGCATAATACTACGTAAAACCTACATAAATACTAGAATAAAAAGTGATTTGCCGAAATTTAATATAAAATTTAACAAAACAAATTTTAAAAATCGATACGGATTACAGTCAACACGTAACAAAAAAAAACAACATTAAAAGTCAGAGGTGAATATCCCAAAGACCAATAAATTACAAATTAAATATATTGGTGAGACATCTGGAAATAAATATCGATCTTTTATAAACAGTATACCAAATGCATTAATCATTCATCGTCATAGCTTTTTACACGATCTCTTATCAATAAGTAACGGGGCTGGTGGTATAAAAAGCAAACTAGAAAACATATCAATACGTCATTTAATCTCATTAGAAATTAGTCCCCTACTGGAGTCACATACTTTATCCAGAATTGCTTCCATTTATGGAAGCATTCCTGGAACTACTTTGGGTGGATAACGAGCAGCTACGTCATCACATTCTCTTGGATTTCCTCGACGTCTTGTTCCTTTCAGGTGGGATTTGATTTTGTTAAAGGAAAAGTTTCCAAAGGATGACTTCCGGCGCGTATAGCGTTTGTCGGACCTGGGCGATGTTGTACTTGGTCAAAAGCTGCTGCACAATCCATGGTCACTAATGGAATATCTATGATGTGGTGAGACTACCACACTTTACACAACTTTCTTTCAAAAGACTGCTAAGAACAACGGATGCGAGCGAGAACGTTATAACTTGGTGTGCATGCGCAAGAGAGTTTAAAGGCAATCTGTTCGTGGCTGCATTACTCTGCGCACTTTAGTTCGGCTGCAATAGAAACAGTTCCAATACTTTTTGAACAGACCATGAATATATATATATATATATATATATTGAGACATGTTCCGTTGAATAATTTAGACATGTTTTGTCTACTTATTTCCAATAGGATCCTTTCATATTCGAGGATAAGATTTTGGTGTCATTATTGAAGGACGAGTGAAAGCCGCCGTGTTGTTACATATTTCCTATATTCCGAGAACTTTCGACATAGCAATGTCATCATCTGTGTATTGTTTATTACAAGATAAATATTGAAAATAAATATCGGAAATAAAAGAAATATGTACCAACTCGGCGATTTTCTCTGGTCCTTCAATAATGACACC
>OZ038503.1:50768491-50785991 GCA_964036315.1 Acanthosepion esculentum
TATGTATATATATATATATATATATTGTATATGTATGTATATATATATATATATGCACAAACAGACAGACACACACACACACACATATATATATGTAGGTAACACCTCCCTCTGTCTCATATATATATATATATATATATATATATATATATATATGTGTGTGAACATAAGAATAAGAATCTCAAGGATATTTCTATAGGAACAACAGACACTTAACTCTGCGTCCATTCCGCTTCTCCATACCGTATGGAAAATCATTGGTGGCATCACCATTCTCCTTACTCTTGCCCACAGTCTTAATTTTTCCATCGAAAGATGATTTTATTTGAAGGAAAGTCACAAGTTACAAGCAGTCAAATCCTGACCATAAGGAGATGGTGAAAGACAAAAAATATGCCTAACACATGAAGAATAAGCTAGCGTTTGGATATTGTGAATGAGGTTGAACCTACGCGCATTCAATGACTACTGACTAAATAACCTCTCGAGAGAATATCTGTTCATGCACACATAACAATGTCCACTAGGATTTCCTGTCAGTTATAAAATTACCTTTGAGGTTTACAGCCATATCACATTGAAACACCGGTTCTCGGCCAGTCACCTATGTCAAGCGACGTTGAGCCTTATACGTACCGAAATCGGTGACCACTTTGGAATAGCAGGTGCAGGAAGACTCTGCCAATACGCAATTTCAATTTGTCCGGTGATTGTTAGATTCTCCCAGGCCATTATGTCACTGAGAAATTCCGTCTGCCTGTTTCTGATTCTAAGAAAACATGTACTTTTCGTTCCCATTTTTCTTAAAATACCTCGTTGTTAATATTTTCCGATCGCAGGATTTGTAATGTAATCGACTTGGCATCTCCACTTCAGTCACTTTATCACCGACCTGATATGGCCTCCCTATGTCTTTTCTACAAATATTTTATGGCAATTGCTCTGACAAGCTTTTTTCCCTGGTGGGCCGACTACATGAATTTAAGCGTGCTATTAAATCAAGCCGTTTGCTGTTGAAATAGTTAAACGTAATCGACACTTCTACTCCAACAGTTTCTTTTCTCGCATTCCCTGCCTGTTGAACCCCCTTCCGTTTATTTACTTCCCTACAATCGTCAAAAGTTTAAATGCAACGTCAGTAGCCATCTTCTATCTTCTGGAATCCCGTTCATCTTTTACCCTTCCCTCAATACTCCCTATACTCAGACTTTTCTCACTCCCGATAACATCTACATACTCTAGTGTCATTTCTGCTTTGCTTTGCGTGAAACAAGTAAAAAGTGTATACCAAGCATTCTTCTATAGAATCACCTCTCTCTTACCTGAGGTTTTCCCTACATCTGCCATATAGAAGCTTTCATATTACATAACAGATGTACTTACATTATTTACATTATTCGGACTGTAATACACATTTTCTTTGACATATTCACAACGTTTCTGCCGTTTTCAGCTCCGGCCTCACTTCAGGTGATTGAAATTTCGACTCGAACCCTTTATTTCACCCGCTGGGGTAGATTGTTCTGGTTCTACGTGCCATCCTTTTCCGGGTGTAATAGTTATTTCCCTTTAACTCAACTCTCCAAGTTTTTGGTTTTGTAACCTGGTATTGAACTCACATCTTGTAACTGCTGTAGCCAGGTATTGAACTCATAACTCTTTGGGTCTAGTCACTGAATCTAAGCAACGCCTCTATCCACTTGCGGACATGAAAGCCGGAACGTACAACGGGCGTAACGTTGTAAATATGGCTGTGAAAATGAGGATAGCAGTCCAAATAATATAAATAATGTAAGTAATAATAATACCTCATCTCAGAGATAAAGACAGACGTAACAGATTTGTTGCCACTTTTTTCCCATTTGCTAATTTCTTTAATTATTATCGTTATTTTTCCAATATTTCTTTTATTTTTTGGAAGCCATGTTTCGCTAATCGAATGTGTTTTCGGATTTCTGTGTCATATTTTTCATGATCTGTTATGACATTTACCATCTAAATTTCTGTAGATTTTCTGTTTTGATATCTTTAATTTAATTCGCATCTTGGGCTTTCCCATTTACTGAATGAACATTTATTTTCTTCCATCAATTGATGGTTAGTCCTTTCTCCTTGGTTTCCTTTATTACCTTTGTCTAGAATTACTATTTACTCCTGACTCAATAACAAATCCGTCATCGCTGATAAAACTAACCTGGCCGTTGGTCTTGAAAAGGACTTCCAATCTGTTGTTTACTGGGGCAAGAAATGGCTGGTTAACTTTAATGCCTCAAAAGCGAAACTGCTCTTTTTATCCACCACGGAGAACACCCCTTCCTGTTTGATGCTCAACTCCACGAGAGCACCTCTTTGCGAGTGCTTCGTTTCAAACTATCCGCTGATCTGAGATGGAACAAATACATAGAATCAATAGCTTCATCTACCGCAATGAAAGTTGGTTCCCTTTGTCGCATCAGAAGGTTTTTCTCGCCCGAGTCCATCCTTCAAATCTATGAATCAGCCATTCGGCTTTGCATGGAATACTGCTGCCACATATGGTCTGGAGCCCCCGCTGTTTTTCTTAGGGTCCTCGAAAAAAATCCAGAGACGGATATGCAATGTGATTGGTCTTGATCTGGCATCTCGTCTACAGTCGCTCTCTCACAGACGTGCCATCGCTTCCCTCTGTCTTTTCTACAAATACTTTCACGGTAACTGCTCCGACGAGCTACTTTCACTAGTTCCTAGACTGCATGAATTTAAATGTGCAACTAGTTTGGCATCTCAGACCCACCCTTTCACTGTCGAAACGGTTAAATGTAGCCGCCCCTTCTACTCCAATAGCTTCATGTCTCGCATTTCCCCTCTGTGGAACGCCCTTTCTCTTACTTGTTTTCCTGGTAGCTATAATCTCCAAATATTCAAATGCAATGCCAATCGACATCTCTATTCCCCGTCCTTCTCTTGATCCTTTCCTCTGTCACGTCCCTTTACACTTGCTCCCACCTTGCTTGGGGTGAAATGCTTAAGAAAACAATAAGAATTACCTGTAATTTTATTTCTGTGTCTCTCATCAATACGGTGTCATCGGTATATTTTATGTTCTTACGGTTGAAATATATTATCCTAAATTATATCTATTATATTGATTACATATTAAGTGTATTTCGTGTAAAATAGTTGAGAAGTGTCTATTGAAATAATGATAACCAAATAACATGTAACAATGTTTAATGATGTTTATTTTAAATAACCGAAGATGCTGAATATTAATTACATTATCAATCACATCGCTAGATGTCTGGGTTCTTTGCTTTTGAACATGATTCCACCCCAAACGCTTCTGTTGTCAGTGAATGAAGGAGATGCTGTCTGGGGGACGGATCATCGATTTCGACCACCTATAAGCACGAAAGTAGTTAAGCTGGTAATGCGATAAACAATATTCATGTCAGTTGCTTTTCCCATCGACAACAGAATACACAAACCCAAAATAGAAATCACCACTTCGAATCCCATTGATTTTCTGAATCCTCCTTCTCCTAAGGTAGACTTCTCTTCAGTCGAAAGTAATTTTCTGCTTCTGGTTTCTTTTTCTTTCTTTTTTTCTGGCCAGGATATACTTTAAAAATACAAGCGGAATTTACCCCCTACTTTCTTTATTGGTCTTTTCTAACCTTTTTTTTTTTTTTTACTGTTTCTTTCATGTTATTTTTCCCTTTTTGCTGCAGGGTTTTTGGAAATTCTTTCTGTTTTTATACTACCGTATTTGTTTGTTTACGTCTTTCTTTCCGTCTTCTCTCTTTATTTCCATTTATCCTGTCTTTCCAGCAGACTTTAGTCTTTCTTTCCTCTCTTTCTTCATTTCATTTTCAGGTTTCTTTTTCGAAAATTTTCCACATTCTTTATTTAGTATTTTTCTATTTTTGTTTCGCTCGTTTTCTTCTTTCTTTTCTTTTCCTCTTTATTTTTATTCGAAAGCTTCTTTCATTATTTACTTCTTTCTTTTTTGCTTTCTTTCTTTCTTTCTTTTTTCTTTCTTTTTTCTTTCTTCCGCTCATTCTTCAGTCTTTTTTATATATTTTTCGCATGTTTTCTCCTTTCTTTCGTTTGTTTCCTTTCTTTTTATATTTATTTGCAAGCTTCTTTTTTTCATGTCTTATTTTATTTCATTTTTATTTTTTGCTATTCTGCTTTTGTTTTTTCTTTCGTGCTTTTGTTTCTTTTTCGAATTTTTTCATTTTTTTCCCTTTTCATGTATTTTTCGCACACTCCTTCCGTCTTTTATCTTGATTTTTACAATCTTTTTTTAAAACTTTTATTTTCACATTTTCACTCTTTCATTTACTTTTTCATGTTACAATTTCGAGCGATTTGTCTTTTTTATTCTTACTTACTTTTGTCTTTCTCTTTTTCGTTAATTTTCCTCTTTCTTTCTTCAATTCCTAGCATGTTCAATTTTTCTTCAACTTTGCTATTCTTAGGCAAAACAACTCACCTAATTAGGAAATCAGACATTGGTAATCGATAACCAAGACTGTTTTAGTAAATCGATTATTTTGGACTCGCGAGAAGAGGCAGGTGAAGACTGACGGTAACAGCAATTGTGGTAAAGGGGAAATTCTGGAGAAAAAAATCCGCGTACGGATAATCTCCCTGCTTCGAAAATGTAGACTCTTTTATTTTCATGCTCGGTCGATCGATTTTGACAAGTTTAAATGTTTAATTTTAGACGGAAAATCAATTGATGAATGTCAAATGTGGTTTAATAATAGGTGTCTCTACCAATTAATCGACTGCATTTATTTGAGGATTCTAACATTCAATTCCAGTAAGTGAGGATGGACGAATTTAAATGATATATAGAGAGAAAAGAACTTGCCTTCAACTCTTAAAGGAGAGGAAAAGGTTGCTTATTACCCATTTTCATCTAAAGTTTCTTTCATATAAATATGTATATAATCTCACAGCAGTATATGACCACACATCAATAGGACTTTCTCTTCTCATTCATTAGAAAAAAACTATCTTCCAAGTTCTGACTGCACTTAATGTCTAGATCTGATAAAGGAACTATATTGGTCCACAAAGTCATACATGTCTGATGAGGACCCCAATACTGAAACATTTTAAATCTCATCAGGAGTACAATAATGAGGAAATGAGAGCCCCATTCTATTTTCCTAGACTGTTCTCTGCACACATACAAGCAGAGATATGAACAGGTGGACAGTGATCATTGAAGCATGCCAACATCCTAAACAAATCTACTAATAGAAAACAGTGTTACTGCTTCATCTCATGAGACTAGTGTACTGATGATGGGAGAGGCTATACTGATGACATAGGCATTCATTTGATCTTGAAGAAAAAAATCAACATCATCTACCAAGTGTTCCCCGTAAGATGCAGGATAAATATTTCTAAATAGGAAACTATGATCTGGAATTGGAATGAAAGCAATGATGGCACGTACCTGAACCCATCATAAACATTCAGGATGTAGAGTTAGCAAATATTAAACACTTTAAATACCTCGGTGTATAGATCAGTTATAACAAATTTAGTATAGGAAATAAGGAAATAGGTTATGTGAGGGATAGTTTCGCCCAATACCACAAATTGCTACAAAACCAAAACATCAGCCTAAAAACTTACATCATCATTCTCATGACCCTCATCAGATTGAGATTTTTTATATGGATGTCCTGCATGGCACTAAAGTAATTCAAAATTATTTAAATCATCAGCTGTATACAACCGATTTCTCAGATTAATATTCCTCAAATAAATTATTCTAAATTTATTTGCTTGTCATCTAACGTTTTCTTGCATATAAATATACATAATCTTACAGCAGTATAGGACCACATATCAATGGGGACTTTTTCTTCTCATTCATTAGAAAAAAACTATCTTCCAAGTTCTGACGGCACTTAATGTCTAGATCTGATAAAGGAACTATATTGGTCCACAAAGTCATACATGTCTGATGAGGACCCCAATAGTGAAACATTTCAAATCTCATCAGGAGCACAATAATGAGGAAATGAGAGTCCCAATATATTTTATCTCTTTCTAGATGGTTTTCTCCGCATATACAAGCACAGATATAAGGAATTGGGCACTAATCATGTAAACATTCCATAACACATGCCAAACGAGTCTACCAACAGAAGTCAACATTTCTGCTTCTTCACTCGAGAACAATGATGAGGGGGCTGTGTTGGTAACGCATGTATTCATAGTTGGGACAAGAATGATTTCGAACAAAAACTATCATTCTCTACCAATTATTCCACGAAATATAGACTCAAAATAAACCATAAATTGATGGTGTGTACTTTGGAACCTTCATAAAAATCGAAAATGTGGACATAGTAAATCGTAAACACTTCAAATAACTCGATGTATGGGTCAATACCAATAAAGTATGATAAGATAAGGAAATTGAACAGATTTAACTACCCCTAGCACGATGTAGTGCTAGGGGTATTTTAACCAAGACTGCAAGCTGTTACAAAGCCAAAACATTAACCTAAAACCCGAGACGTGTTCTTACAAAACCATCGTCAGATCGAGATTTTCATATGGATGCCATTCCTTGTGCCAAACTAATTCAGACATAATCGCCCCCTCCTGTCGGTTGTCAAAAATCGCTTGAATCGAGTGAGGCATCCTTCATCGAACATAGTGGACTGGGATACAGAATCACTAAGGACAGTACTAGATAACAGAAACCACAGCTGGTGTGAGGAATTCCAAAAGCGGCAACAACTGAAATGGGTCGCATATTTAACTCAAAAAGAGACTTAGTAATATCATCATCATCATCATCATCATCATCATCATCATCATCATCATCACCACCACCACCACCACCATCACCATCACCACCACCATCATCATTCGACCTTCCTATTGTTGGTTGGAACTCCATTGACAATCCTTTTCGACACTGTTCGGTTCTGCATTGCTGTCCCCAGATTCCCAATGTCCTATGCTGAATCCCGAGCTATGGTGTCTGGGAAAGTCAATTTTCGTGAGAATACACATCCAAATGTATGCCATGGGAGGAAGGATGAGACGATTTCCCTGTCCGCACGGTGGCAGTGTCCAGCAAACTGTAATCGTTTTTGTTTTACCTTAAGAGAGATTGGTCTCAGTTAGTGATATAATCAAGATACTGACCTTCCACTAAACCCCAAACAAAAGACAGGGAAGTAAGCCCTTCCTCCAATCAATACTGAAAAGGCTATTAATAGCGGCCTAACTTGAGAAACTTATTTTCATGAAAAATTGTTTTAAAATAAATATTTTATAAATTTCCGGCGATAGTAATGTTGAATGTTTCCTTATAAGGAAATGGCTAATTTTACAATTATCATTACCATTCCATCCAAGACCCTATTGAACGACAGGAAAATATTAAATGAATAAAATGCGTTTAAGCCTTACATCTTTTCATGGGTTTGTTTTCTGTATATGCGTTTTTGAAACGATGACGTTTAAGAGAAGTAATACAATTTCTCTACTTGTCCAATTCTGCAGGTAACACTGCCCCGAAAGAGAAGTGTTCTCCTTTTTGCAAGCGCCTACGCAAAAGTATCCTGTTTAATAGAAAACTCTCAATTTGATTTGTTTGGCAAATGGAACTTCAATTTGATTGATTTGGTCTTTTTAATAGCGAACGGCAAAACGAGACAAATAATAATAATAATTTAAAATTCATTAATAAATAATTTCCGGTTTATGCAGCACTTAACGATAATTTTATGTTCAAGCATAAAAATTTGAATGGGTCTTAGAACAAAAGAAGCGCACATGGCATAAAGGGGAGATAATGGAATGAGTTGGCGAGAGGAAAGATTATCTCGGGAAGAATTAGTAGCAGGGAGTAGTTGATTATTTTAGGATATTAACATGAGGAGTCGACTAATAACACAAAATCAATAACAATATTTTAACAGATATTGATTTCCTCATAGGCTCCCAACCCTTACAGGGGATCAGCACTTGCCGATAGAGTGTTTACTATAGCATGGAGATGTTTAGGGAAGGATAGGCTGAGAATATACTTTTCGTTCTGATAGCAGACTCGAGAGGGAAAGTACAACATTTTTTAGAGTACGTAGTAAAGGAAAATTAGAAGAAAGGTCCAACCATTAACTATGTCAATAGCAATATCAACCATTTCCTGATAAAGAAACATTCTACATTTATTGACTGAGCAGCCAGTACTCGAGTTAGGCTTCTCTACGCTCCCTTACCATTGGGCTGGGATAAGTGTAGTATCTGTTCTCTAGTGGATAAACTGCATTTTATCTTTTATTCGTTTCTCTGTCTTCAAACAGAGCGCAACTCTTTTGTGCCTTTGTCTGCGCGTAGAGCTCAACTGAAAATATTATTGAGAGCATTATTATTATGGCCACGTAGCCGAGTGGTTAGAACGTTCGCATTCTGACCATAAAACCCGGGCTCGAATCTTACCATGGTCAATTTGTCAGGAAGGAGACATGTTATCGGACCACACCTGTCGATCCCAGCGTGCAACACGTTTGGAAAGTGCCTGAAACCATACCACGGGTGCCATCGATAGCAGTGCTAGCCGAGGCCTTGAGCGTGCTGGCCCTGTTCAAATTGTTGATCACGCTAGATAACACGCTCTTTCCCAGAAACTGTGTTGTGGTAGGATCCACCTAATTTGCATAGCGGAGTACCGACGATATAAATATGGTTGGTACCGGAAGACAGGGAGGCAAATCAAGAGATCCAACTAGAGACTCTGCCCGACTGCGACTTAGTCAACCCATTCTCCAGGAACGGTCTTCCCAGGAATATACAAAAGACTATATGTAAATATTGTGTACACTTTCTTGTTTCAATACATTTAATTCTAACTATATTTTGTGTTTGCATTATTATTCCATGCATTAGTCAAGTTTCAACAAACTGTAACTAAGGTCTGCTCAGAATAGTTGCATTATAAACCTATGAGTGTTGAATAAACACAAATGAGCCTGAGCAAACGTCTGCAATTGGGACTGACTAGCCACCCTAGTTGACGGGTGTCCTCAAATACGAGTGGCTAGCTATACTATACTACATCCAAATCTTACAGCAGCTGCTATTCCAAAGCGGTAACTTATCTAGGTACTGACCACTCACGAACTTGCTTAACTTCGGTGATAGTTCGAGAAACGGTTTTTCAACGTGATGTGTCAGTAAGCCGTTAACAAGCAGGAGTATGCGCGCGTAATACGACATGTTTCAGATCCCTTCAGGACGTTAGCGATTATGGCTCTTCACAACTTCGTATACATTGTTGCTCTTAGCAACGTTCGTCTTTTCATTATCCATTCAAGTTCTGCCATACAATTACAAAAGCTCATGACGTTGGTTGCAGTTTCCTTCTGCACCTCTTGGCTTCAGTATATGCTGTGAGATTCATGTTTTCCAAACCTTCTTTCCTCATTATGTATTCTAGAAATTTCAGAAGTCACTTTCTGATTCTAAGTGTAAATGTCCTAAGCATTAATGCCCTAAGTGTAAGTGTCCTAAGTGTAAATATCTTAGAAATGTTCTATTTTGTTTCCACTTTCCTTAAAACTACCGCGTTGCTTCTTTCTTCGTTATGTATTCCAGAAATTTCAGCTGTCGCTTTCTTACACTAAATGTAAGTGTCCTAAGTCAGAGTGCCCTAAGTATAAGTGTCCGAAATTTAACTATTCTAAGTGCAATTGTCCTGAGTGTAAGTGTCCTAAATATACATGTCTGAAATTTAACTATTATAAGTGTAAGTGCCTTAAGTATAAGTGTCTGAAATTTAACTATTCTAAGTGTAAGTGTCCTAAGTGTAAGTGTCCTAAGTATAGGTGACCTAAGTGTAAGTGTCCTAAGTATAAGTGTCCGAGATTTAACTATTCTAAGTGTAAGTACCCTAAGTATAAGTGTCCGAAATTTAACTATTCTAAGTGTAAGTGCCCTAAGTATACGTGTCCGAAATTTAACTATTCTAAGTGTAAGTGTCCTAAATGTAAGTTTCCTAAGTATAGGTGACCTAAGTGTAAGTGCCCTAAGGTTAGGCGTCCTAAGTGTAAGTGCCCTTAGTGTAAGTGTCCTATTTTGTTTTCACTTTCGTTAAAACCTCCTCGTTGTTTACATGCAGCTGCTTACATGCATCTTTCTGTAGAACCACTTCTTTGTTACAACAAGTCTGATGGTGCTAGGAAATTGCCAGCATTCATTGTCATTTAGAACTATTGACATTATATAATAGTTCAAATATCTTTCCTTTCTTTCTCTTTCTTCCATTCGGATTTCTGTGGCGCATTTACCATCATCTGATAAAACACATCTCAGATATTTGGAATTCTTTATTTGTTTGATTTCGATATTTCCATTTTGTAGCTCACATCTTCAGTTCTCTCGCTTACTGACAAACACATTAGATACATTTGTAAACTGCTTTGCGCCAGACCAAAAAATACAAATATTTCTTATAATTAGATTAACCTGGCACTAAGTAACACTAGTATAGTAAAGGCATCCGATAACACTAACTGCGGTATCCGAGATCAGTATGAAAGACATATTTCATGGAAGGTACTCATGCGAAAGTGATAAAAGTAAGAATATTTTTTCAACTGGAAAAAGAAAAAAAAACAAGGAAGAAAGAAATATTTCACATTAAAACGGCAATAAAATCAAATAAAGAAACATAAACAAAAAAGGAAAACGTGATCGAACTGAAAGAAAAAAAGATGAATAGAAACAAACCGAGGAAGGAAACTGAAGTATTTTTCAAAAAGAAAGAACAGAAAAAGTAAGTATCGATTAAACAAATGTGAAACATTCCACACAAACACAGAAAGTTGCAGAAAACGAAAGTTGTTCACTGAAAAAGATGTGAAATGAAAAGAAAGGAAACATCACGCATGAACCAAACTGCAATAGCGAAGAATAAAATGAAAAGAATTTTAAAATAATGCTGACGGAAAACGAACCCAGGTTAAATTAGGATTAGTTTTCTTACAGAGAAAACTTGATTAAATTAAACTGCTTCGCTACGGCGTTATTGGATTGACCACAGAGAAGTTTTCCGCCTGACAAATTAACTTCACTTTCAATTAAAAGCAATAAACACTTCTTTCTTTCCTCTTTTGCCAATTACTTTCACTCCAAATTAATTAAACCACACAACGAATAAACATGCAGTGGCATAGGAAAGTTCCCGCACTGTATTCTGAATTTGCGATCACGTGGGTGATCATAGCTCTTCACAACTTCCTATAGCTCTAAGCAAATCTTTATAATTTCTCTTTGTCCTGCGAACCATTCACACCACATCATTAGTTAGTTTTCTCGCTGCTTGTCTCTGTTGCTCGTGCCTTCAAAATATCCTCCCCCATGTTAAATCTTCCAGGCCATCTTTTCTCAGTATGTCACAGAAATCTCATACCGATTTTAAATACAAGTGTTCTTCCAGTTGCAATTTTCTTTAAAACTTTCTCGTTGATCACATCCCTTACACGCAAGACACCAATCTGCCACTGGGTGATATGTCACTGGCGTTTACCGCTGTCGGAACGCTGGCGTGTTCCTCTAGGCAATGTTACCACTGGCAGACCGCTAGAGGCCCACTGGTGTCTGCCATCAGATGAACGCTGGCGGTCCGCCTGCGGGCCACTAGCAGGTTGCGCGTAGTGCCATGTTGTTTTCTGTAGAACCGAATGTGTGTTGTCTCATGCCTCCTCCTTTCTTATTCGGCTGCTATGCAAAATTCACTATCATATAGAAGGATTTATATTGCATAGAAATGTATCACTCTGTATCTGCCTACATTTTCCCATCTCGTATACTTTGTTTAATTTCTTGAAATCATGTTTGCTATTCCAATACCATTTTGGATTTCCGTGTCACATATTCCATAGTCTGTTACATACTGGGATTGTACCATTCAAAAGAAATATACTGCCACTGCCGTTCACGGGCATCCAACTAGTTTGCCGAAAGTCTCTATGCTATCTACTCGTGTTTTGAAAAGGCTTTGCTGTAGATGACATTTCCAGATGTCTCTCCATCAAATTGGACTTGAAATTCGACAAGCCTGCTACTGAAAGCCTGGAAATATTTTTCTTTATTTTTTGGTGAATATTTAGGTCGAACATATATTGAGCTGCACACGCGTTTCAGGATTAATCAAATATTGGGCCAAATGTAATCAACCAAAAAATAGCAAGAATGTGTCTCTCATGCCCGGAATCACTTATGGAGGCGGTTAGGACAAGCATCACTGTAAATGTATCGCGTAGCTGAGAAGTATTTTCCCTACATTTCGAAGGGATTGGTAAGAGAATGTACACCAAATTCAAATAATACAAGAAATATTTACAGAAGTAATGGAGTATTTAATTGAGGCGTCGACCAGAAATTTACCAAAAGTTCTTAGAAGCACACACTGACGTAAGATAGATAGATAGATAGATAGATAGATAGATAGATAGATAGATAGATAGGAGACAGAGAGAATTGAACATATAAGAACATATCCTCGTGTGGTTATATGGTGGGAAGTAAATAAATCTAATCATTTAGAACTTTCCTTTCAACCATATATATATATATACAGGGTGTCTCAAAAAATGTACTCACACTTTGAATGACGAGAGAACCTTTATTTATGAACATAGAGTGAAATGGAATAGCTTCGAATACAGAAGAAAAATGTAATTGAAGAATCATGTTCGCAAGTCTTCAAATTGATGACCAAAAAAAAATGAAAAAAAAAAGCATGTTAGAGACAGTTAAAGTGTGAGTACATTTTTTGAGACATCCTGTAATATATATATATATATATATATATATATATATATATATATATATATATATATATATATATATATATATATATATATATATATATATATATATTCTGTAATCACAAAGGAGTATACTTTAATTGTGACAAAATCTGGAACAAAACTATAAGGAAACTGAATGAAACTGGCTACACTCCATGACTAGACACGTCTGAAAAATAAAGAGATTCTAAATTTAAAATTTCACTCTACCAACATATTCAGCATTTCATGTAGTGTTTATATCTCTGCCTAAACATATAAAATTCACATTGAAACATCGGTTCCCGAATGAAGTTAAGCAACATCAAGCCCGGTCAATACTTTGAGAATACCATGTTGTGTAAGTTTGGATGTAAGGGTGGTGTAACGTATAATGGTTCGGAGTTGTTACTAGGAGAGTCAAGTTCCAATTCCAATTTGGTTTCTTAAATGCGCTTACGCAAATAACCTTGAGAAAGTTATGAATTCACCTTTTCTCTCCCAGCTAAAGATTAATTAGTAAGATTTGTATGAGTAAATCATTATTATTTAAGAAAACAAATTTAAAATATAAAAATCAATTCTGGCTTTAAAAAACTGCAATGGGTTGATAAACCGTAGAAAACGAATCGATCAATATATAATTTCTTCAACAAAAATATTATTGCTGCCGATGAAGTCCTTCTAGATGGCAAAACGCATTACACAGAAGTTTTCCCACGGGGTCATTAATTTGCCTAATATCTCTCTTTCCCTCACTGTCTTTATCTTTCTCTCTCTCCTTCATTCTCTCTATTTGTCTCTCTCATTCTGTCTCTTTTTCCCTCACTCTTTTTTATCTCTCCATATATATATATATATATATATATATATATATATATATATATATATATATATATATATATATATATATATATATATATGTATATATATATATATATATGCTGAAATATTCTCTGACCCTCCTCCTATATCTGACCAAACATTAGAAGTTTTTCTTGAAGCTCTACCAAATAAAATTCAGTTTCGTCGTTTATATGAATTGGGTCGAACAGAGTAAAATTTAGCCTTCCACTGTGTGTGTGTGTATATATATATATATATATATATATATATATATATATATATATATATATATATATATATATATATATATATATATATATATATATATATATATATATATATATATATATATATATATAACAGACTGAGATATATAGAAACATATTGAGATAGATAGAGAGATAGATGTGTGTGAGGGTTATATTTTGGCTACAAATTCTTTTCTTTGCATATTTAACTGAAGACAAAGAAACAATTTCTTTTTGGCTTTAAAGTTATATTTCTGCATATTATTTGTTCAAGATCTTCAGCTACTTTCTTAATCTTCAAATACAAAATATACCGCTAAACTAGTAGAATAATTTGTGGGTGAACGAGAAATCAATAAAGTTTCTTGTAAAATCCTCCACTTGATCAAAGAGTGAAATTGCTACTTCACCCATGAAAAACTCTAAACGTCTCTTTTGAAAAATGTTACACATATACTTCTCAAAAACAATAATACGAAAAACAAACCCAAAATCTAGACCTTAATTTGAACTCAGATCGCCAATACGAATTTTTACGATGGTATCAGTTGCACCATCCGCACATCCTGCGACAGAAATGTCATGGTATGGTTCGAGTTGTAATGGTTTTGTTCATCCTGTTTATCACGCCGGGAACTGTCTCTCACCCGCAAAATGTACCCGCTCAGTATAGTTACAGTATAAAATACGGGTAGTCGCACTGTCGGTGTTGAAGATGAAGAATTATTCCTTAGAAGGCGTCTGCAAAAGGGAACAATTAGCCACTCATGTAGACGACAATACACTGACAGTGGGATAGATATATAGATTAATTAAGTAGATGCAAACTCGATATAATGTCGATATTTGAGTGTTACTTTATCTCGACAAAATGTTTTAATGCAATGTCCCTTCAGGGCGTTGGCGACCACAACTCTCCACAGTTTCATTTTCTTTATTATCCGTTAATTAGAAATCATTTTGCCAAGGTTACTGAAGTGTTTTCGCTTCGTTTAGATTGACCCTCTATGCTAAATGACACTCTGTCTATCCCGCCATTTACAGCTAGGCCGGGGAAACTGACACATATATTTCTCAAAAACAATAATACGAAAAACAAACCCAAAATCTAGACCTTAATTTGAACTCAGATCGCCAATACGAATTTTTACGATGGTATCAGTTACACCACCCGCACATCCTGCGATAGAAACTTTTGATGCGGAAAATAGTCAATGAGGTAATCGATCAAACTAACTCCGGATTTTGCCTGAAGGAGTAATATCTATTTTGAATTATAGCCTGGTATGTCAATGTAAGACATGTGACAAGAATAACGGAAATTATTCAGAATAAAGGAATTAATTGCGACAATCCTTCCCTTTGTTTTTCTTATAAATACCACATTTCTGATCTAATCAAGGCGAGTAACATCTGAATGAATGGAAAAATACTAAAATAAAACGATATATTTGACGTCTTCTCTCATTGAGTCAAACTCGTTGTAATGTCGATATTGTCACTAGAAGAAATTGAAATTGAGACTTTAAGATGACGCACTTAGATTTTTATCGTCGAGAACTGCTTTCGGCACGAAAGTGACACTTTCTGGCTGATCTTAAGAAACATTTGTTTAGAGGAAATTGGATAGTGTGATTACAAAGAAGAATGATTTACGGTAATTCTATTTTCTGCTGGAAGTGCAGGTTGCTACGAAAGAAAAACATTAGCATAAAACTTCGAGTCAAGTTCCTAAATGCAATACAATTTCATATGGATGGCATGAACGATGCCGAACCTATTCAGATATCTAAACAAACAGCTGACATAAAATCCGGTGTTATAGATATTTTTATTTTTACACAATAATTTACAAGCGAATGTTGCATGTAATTTGGTGGAGAGACATCTGGGAATGTCATCTGTGTCATTTTTACTTTCACTTTTGTGCGTTGATTGATATACAGATTTATTTTAGATTGTAAGAATTTTTTTTTACCTAATATTTGTTTAGGGAGACAAGTCTTACTAATTAACCCGTAGCTTGGAGGAGAAGCGGTGGATTCATACATTTTCACGACGATATTTACGTGAAAGTGAATAAAAAGAACTCAACTGGAACTCGGGACTCCCATTAACAATTCTTAGCCATTATCCATTACACAACCCAACTTCCAAGCTCACAGCACCTATTCTCATCTCGATACTGACCAAAATCGATGTTGCTGAACTTCTGTGATCGTACAGGAACCGGTGTTTCAACGTGATGCGGCCTTAGACCCATTTATGCGCGAGAAAAGATTAAACTTCAAAGCGGTTAAAATGTTCTTAAATTGCGTGGAATAGGCGCAAAAAATTACCCAGTCCTCAACTTACGTTTATATATTTACAATTATTAAATGCTTCTCGTAAAAAGAAAAACTACTTTAATGCAAATATGGCACTTGACTGCTATAATAAATAGTTATTTCGTTTTCTTATTAAATTGAACATAGAATAGAATGTACTGGGGATTGTTTCACCCAACACTGCAAGTTGCTACGAAAGAAAAACATTAACATAAAATTTCGAGTCAAATTCCTAAATGCAATACAATTTCATTTGGATGGCATGAACGATGCCGAACCTATTCAGATATATCTAAACACACAGCTGTTTCCAACCGCCTTCTTAGATTGATGGTTAAAGGTGGCTTCAAGCGAATGTCGCATGTAAATCTTAGAGTTGACCAACATTCTTCGAATCTCGTGGGCTAGTGACACAGAATCAAAAGGACTGTATCAAATAACAGACACCACATCATTTGAGGATTTTCAGTAACGGCAACAACTAAAATGGAGAAAAAGGTAGAAAATAATGACATAATCAAGATGTTGATGTTCCATACTACGTTAAACAAAAGGTTAGGAAGGAAACCCCCATCAGACACTAACAGCTACTGGACTGAAAAAACTTATTTTCTTGTAAAATTCTTTTAACAGAATGATTTTACAAATTTCAACCTGCAGTAACACTGGTTACTCGGTTAATGGATACCAAATGTTTCCTGTTAAGGACAAGGTTAATATTAACTTTACTGGTATCACAGCCATTACCATTCAGTCAAAAAATTACAAAAAATAAATTGTCGATCACTTGCCTGAATGTTTGTTCTCTCCAAATGAACATCAGATTTTATTTGCGATATCCTTAGCTATATTCTCTGCTGTTCATATAATTATACAGAAAATAAATCTAGACACACATATGTATGTCATGCATGACAAATTGATTAAGACAGTGAAATGGTCTTCCATTGTATATAGAAGTCTTTCGCTAGCTTCCACTGAAAGGTAGAGAACACAGACTACCGTGCTTTTTAACCCATACATGGGAGTGTAGATATTCATTCCTTTACTAAAAGCATTAGATATCATGTTTCATGTAAGCAATCAGAATTGAATCGTGTCTGATAATGTTATCTACAGCACAATATTAGAGGAGAAAAACATAAGATTCGTAATAGAGGCACATCATCTGTGCCTAATATTATTAATGTCCCTGGAGTTATCTTCATCGGACAAGGCTAATCTATTTGCAGTGAACTTTGACTCAAACTCCACGCTA
>OZ038503.1:50788491-50840991 GCA_964036315.1 Acanthosepion esculentum
AAATAACAGCACTCGTGGCCTGACGATAGCATGAAACAGACTGTCGCCTCTAAGTGTTGACTTCTCTGTTCACTTTTATATATATATATATATATATATATATATATATATATATATATATATATATATATATATACTCCATTACTGGCAAAAATGCCCGAACACTTCTACCTGTCTAACAAGTCCTTGATTGCAGTTTCCTGTTAAGCATTATTTTACAAAGATTCAGATTAGACCAAAAATCAGGTGTTGCAGTCATATCTAATTATACATTAATAATCACAGTATACAGTTAGTCGCTGCCTACTTACCGATTTTGCAGTTTCAGTTGAACAGTGTCTGCTTTTTAATACTTATGAACTGTCTTTTAGAGGATAGATTAAATTGTATGTGCTATTTTGTATATGCGTTGGAGTATATAAAGTTGAAATAGACTTTAGAAGAAACCGGAAACACAATTTTCAATAATGGTTAAAACTTTATCCCGGTCTTTTTGAACAGTAGCAGAGGTTTATACCTTGTTTCATGTTTAGAATTAGGTTTCCGGTTCCTTCTAATGTATACTTCAAAACTATAATTATGGTATCTCCGCCTAAACTCTGAGATTTTATTTATTATTTATTCAATAATTTGGACCTCAGTAGGAGTAAATAGGTTCGCCTATGGTCCGGTTAACACACATCTCATTTTGAAGAGGATTAGAAATTTATCACATGCTTCTTGTTTAGGATAGGGTTTCCTGTCCCTTCTAAAGTCTTGTCATCCTCATTCACTCCAGTGGCTCATTGCGTCTTGGGAGCATTATCGCATTCTTTAAGGTGAATTGAATAATATATATATATATATATATATATATATATATATATATATATATATATATATATATATATTATAATTATTTAAAAAAAAATATGACTCCATCGCTACATAAGAGTTCTCATGTTTCCAAAACCGAAGCTAAAAAACTTGAATTTAATTAGAAAAATTAAATTAAATTACCTCGTTCTGTTTCATCCTCAAATGAATATTGGAATAACAAATTTTGAAATTTATAGACCATCATAATCATATACATTCGTAATATTCATTTCTATGGAAACGGAGAAAACCAATCATTTTAATAAGGAGCGGTAGGGTATGCATTTGAACTGATAATTATTGTATCAACATATTAGTTACTTTCGAAAAGAGGTTAAGTCAAGATAGGGTCGGGGTGCCTTTTTTCAAACGAAAATCCATTCAACGCATATAGTCTGTTTAATTCAACGACGGAGAGTTTTTGACACTTTTTGATACGCCATTAAATTTGTATATGCATACATAAAATTTTTTATTTTACTTGCAACACAATCACTTGACAAAACCCTAGAAGTGTTGAAACAAAATAGCTATTTTTGTAGCGATGTTATAACATACATATGTTATAATTTTTTTAAACAAATATTATTCGATTTACTCAGTATTGAGCACTTTTTAAAAATAATGTTTTTGTTTACTGGAAGTTTATTCCATCAATACCAACCTTATATATATATATATATATATATATATATATATATATATATATATATATATATATATATATATATATGCGCGATTTTTAGTGGAAAGTGCTCAATATGCGTGATAGAACTAATATATGCAGTTGCATGGATAGTAATTTGTAACACCGAGTTTCACGCTTTTGCGATCTTCAGACAAACTGGTTTATTCTTTCAAAAGTGGATCTATTTATGCTTTATTTGTGTTTGATTATTTGTGTGTGGTGGAAGAGGAAATAATATTTTTCTTCTGCGTTTGTTTGGGATGACATTCACTTATACATAGACACACATGCACACAGGCGTATGCATCTTAATTCGTACATACACAGCCATATTCCTAATCTTGGGTTAGGTGTAGTTACACATTCATAGGTACGATCTTTTTGGTTTTTCTATTTTATATAATCTGATTGCTCACCGTGAAATTAATATTCAAGATATTGGACTGTATAGGGATGATGGCTTTACGATTGTGAGGATGTCTACAAAATTCAAAATTAATAAGATAATACATAGAGAATTTCAGTACCTAAATTTGAAAGTTACTATTAATATGAAATAAAAAAAAGGTAAACATCCTCGATATATCATTAGACCTAATGGAATATATATACCAACCTTATAAAAAATCTGATAGCAATCCTTTATATATCCACCGAAGTCAAGTCATACCTTATCTATAATAAAGTATGTACCTTCTTTCATAGAACAATGAATAAGTATAAATTCTGCTAATGAAAGAATATTCTATGAACATTGTAATTTTTATATTAAAGCTTTAAAAATAGCGGCTATAAATGCCCTGACATTAAATATAAAAATAATTTTTAAAAATTAAACAGAGAAGAAATAGAAATAAAAACATCATTTGGTACAAAACCCCTATTCAAACAAATGGTTTGTAGTAAGTTAGGACGTATTTTTTTTGGTTTTAATTGAAAAAAATTATCCAAGAAATAATACTCTTAGCAAAATCTTTAATAAAAATACCTTAATAAGGTTATAGTTGTACTGAAAATTTAGACAAAAATTATAAAAAACACATTAATAAAATGTTAAATAAATACCTAAACCAGAATCAAAAAATCATCCAGAAATAAGAATAAATAATAGTAAAGGTAAATTATGTAGGTATCCCATAAATTGTCTATTGAATAATAAATGTCTCACAAAATCTATAGTCAACCAATCTATTGCGAATCCTAATATTCAAAATTTTATATTGATAGCACTAAAATAATTTTAAATTAAGATGGAGCCAAAATTTATCTTCATTTAAAGTAACCACATATTCGTATCCAAATATTTTTGGCATTTAAAAGAAATAAATAAAACCCCCACAGCAAAATGGAAATTATATATTAAATAAATAACGAGATCTTTTAGGACTTTAAATGACCCATATCTGTTTTGTCTACATGATAAGTTATATATTATTAAGTTTCTGAAAAATAAAGATTTATTAAATTAAAGAAAAGAAATAACTGTTTCTGTAGACACTGCATTATGTTTACTTTAAAATATAATTATTTAAAAAATCATAATTATATATCTATTATTTGATCACAAATAAGAAAGTAAAAAAAATTGTGTAATTAAATTCCTAAAGTTTAAAACCTTAATTTTAAAAATATCGTATCTAGTGTACTAATAAATATAATAAATATAGTATTTTAGATCTTTATAAATAAAAATATAAATATATAAAATATGACTTAATCATATTTGAAGCCCATTTAAGACAATGTATTTTATAAAAAAATAAATAAAAATACAAATGTATTGTAGTGCATCTTATGTATGCCCTTAAAAACAGACAGGATGACACGTCCTCATATAAGGAAGCCAGTATCGACAGGCAGAATCCCTTTTCCCCTCCACTTAAACTATATCATACTATTTAGCTTTAAAAAAAAGTAAATCATTTTTCGAAAGTTATTCAACATCACTTGCGAATGGAACAAAAACTTTAATTTTAAATTTAATTTAAAGTTAGGTTTTAGCCCTCAAACATGGTAATTTCTGTGTCGCGATGAATACATATTATTAAATAATAATATTATAATATTATGCTCTACTGTGTATTGAGCACTGGTTTTAAAAATAAATGTTAAAGAACTGTGGATTATAAAACTGTTCTATATATATATATATATATATATATATATATATATATATATATATGTGTGTGTGTGTGTGTGTGTGTGTATGTGTGTGTGTGTGTATATATATATATATGTGTATGTGTGCGTGTGTGTGTGTGTACACGCGTGTGTGTGTGTAAATGTGCATGTAGGCAGCAAGAGCTTGGGTGATTCATGAATTAGACATTATTTTTCCCACAGATGGCGGCCGTTTCTTTCTGTGATATACATTTGCCAATCAAGTCTATAGGATACAGTCTGTACTGCTATTTAACCCATAGGTAGGGGGAGAAGAAATAGATTCATACCTTTCTCATTGGTATTTGCGCGTAAGTGAATGTAACAAACCCGAATGGAATTTGAACTCGGCTCTCCGAATTCTAATGGCGATCCATTCTTTTCTTTTTATGCGCCGTGACTTTTTAGGATGTAGGCGATCATGGCTCTCCACTTCCCCCATCACTTGTGGCTCTAAATAGGTTTCGTGCTTCTGCCACCCCCACCCCAGACCACGTTCTGTCATCCACTTATGTGTTGCGTTCCCTTCTCCCCTCTTTCCGTCTATTCGACCTGTGGGTATTAGATTTTCCAGCCACTCCTTTCTCAGTACGTGTCCCAGAAACTTCAGCTGCCTCTTCCTGATTTTGAGTATAAGATTCATTCTCTCAAAGACCTCATCGTTGCTCACACGCCCGGCTGATGATATCTTCAGCATCCTTCTTTAAAGCCCCATCTCCGTCGCCTCGAGTCTCTTGTTCATTGTGAGGAGACCGTCCAACATACGCTGCCGTAACAGCTCTTTTATTTGTTATCAAAGAAATCCTCCTGTCTCGCAATATTATGCCCAGCTTTTGCAATGCGTCTTTGGTCACCCAAATACGTATACGGATCTCAGTGTTGTAGTCACCGTCATCTTTCAAAACACTTTCCAGATATTTAAACTTCCGCACCTTCTTGATTTTAGTGTCCCCAACACGTAAATCGCATTTCGGGCTCATGTTTTTACTGATGATCATGTATCCTGTCTTGTAGTTTATGCTTAGTTATTTCTCACTCTACTTCTCTACCTTCTGTAGGGGGTTTTGTAATTCTCCATCGCATATCGCATTTAAAATTATCTAAATATATACATATGTATACAAATATGTTAATGTGTGGTCTTACGTATAAATATTTTAGTATACATGCAGATATGCGTCTGCCTGTCTGTCTGCCTATCTATCTATCAATCTTTCCCTCTCTCTCTCTCTCTCCATATATATATATATATATATATATATATATATATATATATGAACAGAAATTTGACACCACAGAACTTATATAGAGATTTGAAAACGCAGGAAAGCATTCTTCATTAAGGATCCTTTTCAATCAACACTTCGTCAGAAGAATACATTGGTAAATATTAAATCGGCAGAAAAAGAATTCGTACTGCGAGAAAAGAAAAATATATGGAGAACAAAGTAACCACGACTAAAATAAAATATTATTAATAAAACAAAGAGAAAGAAAAATATTTTGGCAAAAAAGCCAATGTAAAGGTTTCCTAGGGAGTATAATGGAACAACTTCACTAGCATACGCCCTAGAAGACCAAGAAAGTGATCAAAATCCTTTTTCTGCCTGCACTGAGATGGTTGATGTAATTTAATAAGGAGCCTTACTAAAATGCGGAAATACTAAGCTGTACGCCAGTAAACGAATCGTCACAATATTTTGCCGCACACGCCAGATTGTCGAGCAAATGCAAATCTGTCTTTGCTCTTATCTACCTCAATCATTACATATCTATCTATTACCTTATTTCAGTTTGCTCATACTACTTCAATCGATTCATATCTATCTATCTATCTATCTATCTATCTATCTATCTATCTATCACAGTCTGTTCATCTCTATCTAAATCCCCCCTAAGGCACATACCTGGGTCACTTCCAATATAATTCCCTTCACTTGCATTACGCTAACCCACATTGACAAAGGTGGATGTTGCTGGTAGGGCAATGGCGGTAGAATTAATTTGTAGCAGTAACGAATGACGTCAGTAAAGTAATCATATTAAGACGATTAGCACCTTCCATTTTGACATTCGTTTTTATTTCAATTCCACTAATCCTCCAAATTGTTATATAATGGAGATTAACTCGACTTCTTTTGTAAATGATATGTTTAACTCACGTTAGTGAGTTCCGTTACTATGTCCTCTTTCCAACACAGTCTGGCGTAGTTGCGTGTGTCAGTAAACTATATCAAAAATATTTCTCTTCTTCTAATTGGTATTATCCCAAGCAAGTCAGAAAAGCCACTAAGACACAAGGGGATACTGGGTTTGGAAGAATTAGGAACAGAAACTTTAATAATGTGCGGGAAGAGAAAAGAATAATCAGGGGGACGGTAGATAGTGATTGACATTGCATTTAAATTTTTTCAGATTAAAGTTGGCTGAAAAGCATGCAGCCTGAAATGAATTCTAGAAGTGAGAAGGACAAGAAAAGATAATAATAATAATAATAATAATAATAATAATAATAATAATAATAATAATAATAATAATAATAATTGGCATAATCTACCTGTTGTAAATATAGAGGGTACGAACAGAGAGGTATGTACTGAAGCGGTGCATGAAAACTATCATTTCCCTTTTATCTTTAGCGATTAATCGTATGTGCAAGTTTCACTTGAGATCTAGGTTGAATTTAAGTCAGAAGAGGTGTTGAAGGCAAGGGGCCTCCTCGAGAACACCCGTTCATAGCGATAGGGTCCCCTCAGGATGATGAAACATTAGTAGTTTGGTTTTTGAAAACATGAAACATTGAATCCGAGCAGCCATTTTTACCCCCACTTCGCTGTTAAAGCTAGATCAGAGGAGAGACCAGTTATCAAGGTCTGGTCATCTAGAATTTGGGAGGTGTACCCATTGTATCATCAGCATATATATTCAAAAATGACCGGAGTATACACTTCGCGTATTCTCTAATATTTGCCTGTTTTATTTCTGATTCATTTTTGAAAAATACATTGTGATATTATGCAATCTATTAAAAGTATTGTCAGTCATTAAGTAACATGAGTATCTGTGTGAAACAAAGCATATCACCATTACCCATTCCTTATTTTTTATTCGTAATAAATATTTATATTACTTCATTTATTTAGATACCAACAAACCAGATTTACGGTTGGATTCTTCGTGACTGCCAGCGATTTCGAACAAAATTCTCAGATTTCACAGTTTCTGAATTTTTAGCCAAGGCCTTGGCATTGTTTGATTTTTCCTCTTTCACATATTTTCAAATTATAAACTGCTTGTTCTACTCTGCAAATGGGGACATTTTATTTTATTTTTTTGTTTGCTGTTTGGGATAGAATCGATATCTCTTGATTCGAAAAGCTAAATTTGTTTTCAGTGACTTTTTTAATTGAACAAAAGTAATTAAAATGCATTTTTAGTTATTGAATTTGAGCGCAGTATTTGTTAGATAATGAAAACATCAAAATTACCGCTTAAAAATTCATGAGACTCAAGAATTCTGGCAAAATGTTCAAACAAAAATAATTCATAATTTGACTATCCATCTCATTCATTTTAATTTTCTTCGTCTAATGGTATTGAGCAACCAACAGTTTGCACATATTTGATATTTGTACCGATATTAATGACGTTGCTGATAAATGGCTAATGTATTCTATTAAAACGAGTAATGGAAAGGAAAGGAATTTTTATTGCACAGTGGCTGATACTCTAGGTATTTTGCACTATCTTAACACTGGCCTAATAGTAAAATTTCAGAGACTTGCTACTTAAATGTGCCTTTTCGATATTTAGTCACCTGTCGTCACAAGCCATTCTTGTTTTATGTGCCGTGTGCGTTTATAATTGCCCACAGCGTCCTAGCATTTGTAGTTCCTAGCAATGTTTGTCTGTTTATAATCACTGTTAATTCATGATTTACCATCCAGCTACAAAACTCATTAGGTACTTTCCTATTGAGTGTTAAATTCTCGAAGCCGGCTTTCCGCATTATGTGTCCTAGAAATGTTAACTGTCTCTTTCTGATTCTAATTTTCTAGTTTTCGTTCACATTTTCCTTGAAGCGTTTTCGTTGCTTACATTCCTTGTCAATGGCATTCTAAGAATCCTTCTTTACAACTACATCTTTTTTGCCTCAGGCCTCCTCTTCATGAGTTAAGAAATTGTTCAACATTTGGTGCCATAGAGAAAGATTGATATTAAACCGGAGGTGAGGGCTTCTGTGTTGTTTTGCTTTTTTTTCTAACGAAATTATCTATTTTTTCTTAATAGTTTGCTTAGGTTTTGCAAGGCATTTTGATATTCAAACACTGATCATTATAGATTGTTTCTCCCTCACTTGAATGTTTTGATAATTTCTATACAGTGGGCTAAGATAAGTTTTTAGCCACCCTTAATTACAGCAATTTTGGCTAATGTAATAACGTATCTTCTTTTTTTTCAGACAATAGCATGTTAGTAACAAGCTACTCTCATCTATGAACGATAGTTGACTTATATTTTACAATGACAGTTCGCGGAAGTAAAGAAATTAGTGAATTTCAACGAGGGCAAATAATAGGATGGCATCAATGTGGCAAGTCAAATAGAGAAATTGCTAGGTTTTTCCAGGTTAATTATCAAACGGTTAATAATATTGTCAAGAAATTTAATGAAGGCCATTGTCTTGTGGAACAACGTTCAGGAAGACCAAACATCGTGTCTGAGCGAACGAAAAGGGCACTGAATAGGGAAGTCATCAGAAACCGTCGTCAGAGCGTCAAAGATGTCGCCAATAGCATGGAAATGTCGCCATAAGCGGTGAGAAATACTCTGAAAGAGATAGTCTATCAAAGAAGAGTTGCAAGAAAGAAGCCTTTGATTTTAGGGGTTAACAGGAGCAGGCGTATGGACTGGATGAAAGAATTCGAGAGCAAAGATTATGAATTTTGGCAGTCTGTAATTTGGTCAGATGAAAGTAAATTCTACCAATATTTGAATTCGAGACAGGTTTATGTTTGGAAAAATCAGAATGAGACTTGGAACACTAAATGTCTGCAGGAAACCGTGAAACATGGAGGGATTTGAGTAATAGAGTGGGGCGCTGTCTGGTCTGGAGGGAAATCTGAGCTGATTCTTGTTGACGAGCGGTTGAATGGTCCAAAATAATGTCAAATATTAGAGAAAGGTCTACTCCCACCATTTTAAACTAATCTGATTGAGAGAATGTCTACCTTTATCAAGAAGATGGAGCGCCATGTCATATGAGCAAAGTGGCAAAGGCCTGGAAGGAATCGCAAGGAATCACGTCACTGCAATGGATAGCCCAAAATCCTGACATGAATCCAATAGAGCACGTTTTGGAACACCTTCACCGAAAACTTCGAGAGCGTGCAACCTAAATCACGCCAGTGGCAACCTTTAAAGAAACATTGCTAAAGGAGTGGCAAAATATGGATCAGACGATTGTTGGTAACTTGATCAAATCCATAAAAAATCGAATACAAGAACTGAGACTAGCAAATGAAGGACCTACTCTATACTAGTTCCAAATACTGTTTGTTTATGTTGAGTTGGGATTACGTAATTAAATTTTGAAATTGAGTGTAGTTTATTTCTCCTGGTTAAACACTTTTCTTAGGACACTGTATACTTACTAAATATCTACCCTCCTTACTGCTTAGATGTTACTTCCTGCCATTTCTATTTGATGAAAGTAGATAAATAAAGGGCACATCAGTCACGTCACTATATATATAGAGAGAGAGTTCTGTTTCTACATGTTTTATAACCATATCACGTTGAAACACCTGTTCTTGTCCGATCACCGAAGTGAAGCAACGGTGAGTACCTAGACGGGGGACCGCTTGGAAAATGCCAGGTGCTGTAACGTTTGATGTACGGTGGTACAATGGACAACGTTTTGGAATGAAAAATCGGTGAGCCGAGTTCGATTTCTAGACGAGTTCGTTACGTTCACATATGCGCAAATATCCCGGGGAAAGGCATGAATCAACCTCTTCTCCCCACGTTTAATCTTACAACAAAAAATGAAAAATAAATAAATAAATAAATCGATGAAAAACCTATTTCTAAAGAAGGATTTGCCGTCCATAGCGCATAGAGAAAGTAAGCTAACACGTTTTGTTAGTTTATCAATCAGATACAAGATACAGATTTCTGTGTCACGTTCTCCATCTTTTCATAAGAGGTGGGATGAAAACATCAGAGGCTGACTAGAGCTGTGAAATCTTCCATGCGTTAATTTCAACTCTTCTTATTAATAACTGCATTGTTTATGTATCTAGGTAAACTGACTTTATAAGAAATGTCAAAAGTAAATAGTAAGGAATTCTCTTGAAAATAAACAAAATTTGGCATCGAGGTGTTATCAAATACATGTAAAATCCCAGAAAGAAATGACGAAATGGGTGTTGTTTTGCCAAGGCAATGCTCACACGTCTCTGGTTTCAGTGGCTGATGTGCGTTACTGTGGCAATGAACTGGTTGTTCACCCTCTCTATTTTCCTTATTTCGCCCTAATAAAGTATCATCTATTCCACCATATAAAAAACCAGTATTGTAGTGATGCTAACGTCATATCTACTGTTGATGGCTGTTTTTACCAAGAGGATGAACTGCCATCTTGGAACAGTCAGATATCAGTTTACCTGGATAGAAACGACGCTGTTATTAATAAGAGTTTAAATTAATGCGTGCAAGATTTCACAGCTCTAGCATGACTCATTTATCGTAGTTAAGTTTCTTTACTTACATGATTTTGACGCCTCCCGTTTGTGACTCGTAACTTGGTCTGTTTCTTATGCTAACGACAATACATTCCGTCTTCACACAAATCATGCTTAGTCCCATCTTCTTGCTTTTGTTTCCTACACGCTCTAGGATCGTCTGGATTTTTCTCTCCGTGTCTGCCGTTAACACGGTCTCAACTTATGCTGCTATGATTGCGCCGACTAATGATGTTGATAATGGCGATGATCTGGAACTGAGAGAATAAGAGTTTCGTTGCTATTTTCGTATTCATTTTTTACGAAAAATAACATAACCAATAGAATCAGTTTAAATGCAGCAACGGTTTATGGCGCTTAATACAAAGATAAGGTCCCGCAATCTACTTCTGAACAGATCCACAATTATCATTTTCTCCACTCTAAAAGCAAGTAAAGAATGAGAAAAAACGATAATCGTCTTATTTTTAATGAAAGCTGAGAGTGTTTTCTTGTAGGAAAACTTCAGACCATTTAACGGAACAACAGCAGCGCCATCTGCCGCCCAGCAGTAACACTTATAGCTTTGACAGCCGCAGTAAATGGTGGGCAGAGGCAAGCAAATGGCTGTTGTATTAGCAAAGCACCATAAACAAGCAGATGACAACAGCAACACTTAAATAGCGAAGTGTTTCATAAATCTTTTTTTTTCTTAGCACTAATAGGAAGCATACCTACTTTGCAGAGAAACGATTGTAGGTCTCTGCGGATATAGGTTCTTCGTTTGGTTTTTCTTTCTTTTTAGCTACTTTTCTCATTTATTTGCTATCTTTTTATCATTTTATTCGTTTCTTTTTTCTTCTTATGGTTTGTATTGACTTCATTTACAACATTTTATTATATTGTCTTCTAATTTGATTTTTTACATTTTTTCTTCCCTTCTAAAGTCTTTATTTTCCTTCTTTCCGGTTTCTTATTTTCTGCATTCTTTCTTTCACTTTCGTACTTCATATCATTATTTCTATCTTTGCGTCATTGTTTATTTCTTTTATAGCCACGGTTTCCTTCATATCTTTTCTTTTCTTCTTACTTCCATTCCTGCTTTTATTTGTTTCTTTTTTCCTTAGATCTTTTTCTTCCTTCATTTTTCTTCCGCTCTTTCTTTCTTTTGTCTCTCTTTTCTTCATATTTCCTTTCTTTTTTCTTTCATCCTTTCTTTCTTTTATGTCGTTTCCTTTCTTATTTTTCTATCGTCCTTTATTAACGAATGATAAAAGAAAACGTGGCACTAGGTAAATAGGATGAAAGGAAAACGAAGAAAAAAAAGAAGTTATTTATTTCCACCGAAATCTTTTTCTGTTGCATTCCGTGCTTTAATCTTCTTTCTTTCTTTCTTTCTTTCTTTCTTTCTTTCTTTCTTTCTTTCTTTCTTTCTTTCTACTGAATTCCAGAAATTCATTTATATATATATATATATATATATATATATATATATATTGTTTGTTTAGTGGCATATCAAATCCTTATGGGTCATTTAATGCTGAAATTTAATTTTCTTGTCAGTAATAGTAATTTCTTTTTCCAAAAATGTATTGGTGGTGATTTTTTACTATGAAAATGTATTGCTGGTATTTTTCCTATTAAAATGTACTTTCATAGTGTTTTGATCCGAGTTTGAGGGTTAACTACTTGGGCATAGCTGGGAACCTAACATGTGCTATCACCCCGTGTCAGCATGGACCTGAGTGCAACAACAATTAAGACGTGGTTTTACGCTCCTCAAAACTTCCCGATCAGAGGCCTTGTTGTCAGATTTAGTTTATCGCCATATCCTGGACGACACACAGACACTCACCCAACCATATATATATATATATATATATCTTTCTATCTATCTATCTATCTATCTATCTATCTATCTATACATATATATATGTATATATATATATATATATATATATATATATATTGTATATTCCATTTGCTTCCTCTTTTTCCCTTTCTTTTTCTTCCTTGCTACAACATGCTACACGCGAGACGTTTTTCCTTATCCTCAACCTATAACTCTGTTCGTCAATTTTTATAATCTCACTGCCCCCACGACACATGCTAGTAACAGTAGATCTGCCTAAGGTTTTGACATCGATCAAAATCTTAAATTTAAGTCTAATTTCATAAAATGTTTCGCCCCATGAAGAATGATACGGGGATTTGGGCTTTGCTAATAATACGATTTCCCCTGGAGAATACTCCATCTACAAAAACATCTGTCGTTTAGTAATTCCCATTTCTCACTTTGTTCCTCGGAAATTCCGAACATAAAAACTTTCTCTCCGTGCTTCATTTTTGTCATATGGTTAATATTTAATAAATTTTTATCGTACTGGTTATATTGGTACCCTTTTGTTTGTCCTTGTTTTATTAACCATCATATCTATTTTACATATTATAAGAAGTACATGTGGACCACTTTTTGTTTTAATTACACACACACACACACACACACACACACAACACACACACACACACACACACACACACACACACACACACACACACATATATATATATATATATATATATATATATATATATATATATGCTAACGTGCTAACCGTATTTGGAAATTAAAACACCACTACTACACACTAAGACATATACATAATACACACACTCAATTAAGCTGAAAAATCAAACCATCCTTGATAATGGCTGAAGGTATAGCCGAAAGCGCTCGGAAAAATAAAACATTTGGACAGTTCTGACACACCCTTTGTCCAGCAAAGAAAGCTCTTGTTCGCACACAAGAAAAATTAAATAAAAAACTTAACCGTAGTACCTTGTCTGACGTTTCTAATGAAACGCATATATATATATATATATATATATATATATATATATATATATATATATATATATATATATATATATTGGTAGCAATCCCTCTTTCATATATGTTTTCTTAAACAATACTGCTAAGATGCATTTATTAATTTTAGTATTATATTTTTACTGTATGCGTAAAAGTATTTTCTTTTTGGAACATAATGAGCATAGTAATTGTCGGAATTGTCATTGATTCTAAGATATTTAAAAGTAGACATATTCTTAATTCCTGTATGGTCAGTACATTATGCCACTGTTCATAACTGATTATATTTAGTTTCTGATGCTATTTTTATTCATATGAACTTGCGTTAATATTCAAGAATAAAGAATGTCTTTCTATGTTCACTTTTTATGTCTGTACAATATTTTGCGCTAATGAATCAACTTTCTCTCACCCTTTTCCATTCCAAGTCATTATCATCTTTACGATGTTAGAATTTATGTACGTCTATTTCCAAGTACATCTTTACAACAAGCTGGGATGCTTTACTGCCTTGTTCCAGTCTCTGTATCTATGGACACAGGTCGCTGTTTAATCCATTTTATTCGACTTTTGTTTTCTTTCCTGAATAGATTTGAATTCTCTCAGATTGTATGCTTAGGTTTCTATTTTTTCTTCTTCTTTAGAGAATGACGCCGAGAATGTCAAGTTGTTTCTACCAGTAACGTCCATACAACATCGGCATCACATTTTCGTTCCTTTAGAACTCCGAGAGAAAGCATTAAGGAAAGCAAGAAGCAAAAGACTAAACATGAATGCGTATAGAAATTGAGTTCATTAGACATACAAAAATACTAAGGGATGTAAGACAAGGATGTGTCTTCTCACCAGATATTCAACCTATGCATTAAGGCGATTCTGAGAGAATAAGACATTCCACCAGGATTCATTATTGTCGGCCATAATCTTAACAACATAAGATATGCAGATGGCACAGCGTTGATAGCAGACAGAGAAAGGAAAGTACATGAACTCATATAGAAGGTAGTGAAGGAAAGCGAGAAGAAAGGACTAAACATGCATACGGACGCAAAGGTCGAAAGTTCAGTAGATATACAAAATATTAAGGGAGTTAAAACGAGGATGTGTCTTTTCACCGGATTTATTCAACCTATATAGGGATATGATTCTTAAAGAATAGGAACTCCCAGCAGTATTCATTATTGGCGGCCACAATCTTAACAACATAAGATATGCAGCTGGCCCAGTGTGGATAGCAGACACAGAAAAGAAACTACAAAAGCTCCTGTAGAAGGGAGTGAAGGAAATCGCGAAGTAAGTAGTAAAACATCAATTGCAAAGTCAGAATGAATGGTTGTTCCAGCCGAAAATGTAAATTACAAACTGCAGATACTAAAATTAAAGAAGGAACATGAGGACGATAAGCGCAACACTGAAATCCGAAGACGCATCGGCATAGCGAATGGCGCCTTCCAAAAGCTAAGTAATGTATTAAGAAACAGGAAAATTTCATTAGACACAATAAAACGTACTGAACTGTTATGTAATATCGGTCCTCCTATATGACAGTGAATGCCGGACAATCTGAAGGATGAAGAAGAAACTTGATGCAATAGAAATGTGGTTTGTCAGAAGGACGCTGAATTTTGCATGAATCGAACATATGAGAGCACAATGAATGTTTAGAGAAAATGGAAACAAACAGTACACTTATACTTAACATCTGTAAGAGAGAGTTGAAATTTATTGGGCACATAATGAGGAAAGAGGGCTTGGAGAATTTGATACCCACGAGACAAACTGAAGGCAAGCGAGATAGAATAAAACAACGCATACCCTATGTTGCGAGTTTGAATCATTGGATGGCGGGACAAGGCTTGGCAGAGCTAACAGATAGGCAATAATTATTAACAGTTACAAAGGACAAGAAATTGTGGAGAGCCATGATCGCCAAGGTTCTGAAGGGACGCGAGAGGTAAGAGAATGAAAGAATATTTCTGTATGTGCAACTATCAAAATAATTATAAACGATACTTTTGGAAATTGAATATTTCACTGAAATTCGTTTCTAGGTTTTCATCTGAAATGAGAAAATGAAAGAATTTTAAAAGAAATGCGATTAATATATACAAAAAAGAAGGCGTCTGTTTAGACTTATTCGAGGAAAACATGAATTTTCCCATATGGACAAATTCATTTGATGATAGCAGAAATCCTGAACAGAGTTATTTGTAGATCACTCTATGAAGACAGTTCTAAGTGGAAAGTCGGGCAAAGATACTACAGATGTGTCAAGAGTAGAACTGGAAGAAAATTTTCATTTCATCAGAAGATATTAACACTTTAAACTGAGTGAAGAGTGGAGGTATAGAAATAGAACGAAAGAAACATTTGTTCAGTTTATATCAGAGTTAAAAAGGAAACATTGGCCGGGTTTATACTTCAATCTGCAATCATTCGCTCCGAAGATGACCCTTTTTAGCGTTAGGTTTTGACCCTCCGCAATGGATGTAGTCAGCGTATTCAAAACCCAGGGCATCATCCAGTGTACAATCATATATTTAAATGGAGTATTGACTAAATTTGTAATCTACGCATTTTCCATAGACATTTTCTGAAGTCAGATGTGTAGGCGACTCAGTGAATATTCAGTTTATTTGGAAGTCATTCTACGGTACATTTAGTTGGAGTATAAAAGCAAATGTTCTGTTACCGCTTTACGGTGGAGTAATGGATAGCGGCTCGGTCTGAGGATTCGGAGAGCCAAGTTCGAATTCCAGTTAAATCAATTACATTCACTTGCTAATACTCTTGGGAAAGGTATGAATCCTCTTCTTCGAAAGCTATGGGCAAATAGCAGGACAGACCGGGTTCTATAGCCTTGGATGGCATATGGCCTACCGCAGAAAGAAATAACAATTTAATGTGGGAAAACATCTGTCTCGTCAACCGACCGTGGGGGGAAATCTGCCTCGTCATTTATGTATCCAAAGATACATGACCATCTAAGCGTGTATCACGCATGGCGCATGACTGAATTATAAAGTTAAATACCTGTCACAATGGTGGTTTTCTAAGCGTAGCCTAGAGGTGTCACAAGGCCGAAAATATGGGACACCAAATGAGGATTGAGCTCACTATTCAGTCGTAACTGATTTTAGCAAGACAAGCGTGTTAACCATTGCACTACGTCGATTTTCTAATCGTAGCTGTGGCACAAAGCCGAAAGTAAACAAGCTTGCTAACATTACTTCCTCGTTACGAAGTGCTAAAAATGATTTTCTATGTCTAGTACAAAGGTAAATAAAGAGGGCACCCAGTGAGGTTCGCACTCACTACTCTTTCGTAATTGATCCAGCGAGACAAGCTTGTTAACCATTACAACACGTCGAAGTGACAAAATACAGGACTGAAAATGATGGTAATCAATTAAAATTTTGCAACGACAAAAAAAAAGCCATTGAACCATCTGGGGAAGAAACACATTCAAAATATACTAAATTATTTCCTCCAGATAACACCAAGTCATTTTGCTTAAAGTAAAATACTGCGAGTCAGCTCATCTTTGGCAGATATCTATGGCTGTTCGTCTTATGCCATTATTAATTCTGTGTCCAAATGTCGGGTGGCGCTTTAATTGCAAACATTTAAAAGATGGTCGCGAGAGAACTAATTACAATATTAGTCACGTTAGCTTCTTCCATCTGTTTAACGTTCCTTGGCAGAACGGTATCGATTTTCTAATGGGATGATTACGCTGTTCTATTTCATATTCTTGTATTTAAAAAAGAATAGGATATTTTCTCTTTTATAAATTGAATATGTCTTCTATGGAAGAGGTCAAACCGGAAATAGGCAAACAGTGTATTTAGTATCAAAAAGAATTTTCCATTCCTTGTATTTTTATCGCTGCTAAATGAGGTGGGGGTGACCATTATTCTTTTATTCAATTTCCTCTTTTCGTTTAGTTGAGATAAACGTGAAAGAAAATCGTGTAAGATTTTATGCAATTTCTAGTGTTTGATATTGACATAAAAGCCAAGCGACTGTCTTACTGGAATCTTTTTTGATATGTATAGTTGTAAACTTGTTAATAAATTCACAACAATAGATTGTATCATTTAGAGGATTGTAAAGCCAGATTTATAGTTCCCCTGATCACGAGAAAAACACAAGAAAATATATTCTATGGAAGTGTTTTTCTTTTTTATGCATGAGCAATGTTAATCGCTTTATTTAACAGAAGTATTTCTCCTCTAATCTATTAGAACAAGAAAGCAAAGCATTATCTATCTATCTATTGGTGATACTAATGCTTATCGATATGCATAAACTTCAGGAAATTTCTCACTAAACCCTTTATTTAATATACGCGAGTCGATAGTTTTTGTTCTTCTGTCCATATCTAAGGATATACCATCGTGTTCGTTTTAGTATCTCAGTTATTTTCTCGCACTATTTCTACTCAGTCTAGTAGCCGTCCCAGTGTTACAGCTCACAATCACGATGCCATGAAATTGCCAGCGTCTTAAACCACGAGGCTGCAGTCTAGAGATATCCCTAGACATAGAGCGCGAAATGAGAACGATCTCCCACCGTAGTTGTGTTCGCAATTCAGCAGACATGCTGTGAGGTTAGCAACAAAGATGATAATATTAGTTCCAATGTAAATCATGATGCCTCCGCATCCCAGAAATTCAGACACAAAGTAAGTCTAGTAAATGAATTTGGCTAGAATATGCCACTCGATGTAATTTCTAGAGTTCGATCCTCGGTGAAAACCAGATTGTTGAATACTGATTTTCGAGGTAGGCACCAGCTAACATAACAAAATACATCTCCGGTGATTTCGCCAGGTTTTATTTTAAGCTGATTAAATATCTATACTGCGAGAAGATAATAAGAGAGAAGATGATAACGAGTAATATTCAAGGAGTGGATAAATAAATTGTCATCATGAAGATTTTATTTTCAGAATTTGGATCTGAAATTTTCATTGTATAATGTTCGATCAATAATGGGAATGATACGATAATTGTTCCCATACAGGTAACATTTGTCATTCAGTGACAGAACACTTGGTGTTACTCTCGATTGCAATTTATAAAACCTGTTTCTTTCAACAACTTTTAAGTACTTACATTATTTACATTATTCGGACTATTATCCACATCTTCATTGCCATATTCACAACGTTTCAGCCGTTGTATGATAAGTCCTTCTTCAAGTGATTGGAATTTTGAACCGAACCTTTTTTTGACGAAATAAAGGGTTCGATCGAAATGCCAATCACCTGAAGAAGGACGGGGCGTACAACGGTCGAAACGTTGTGAATATGGCAATGAAAATGTGGATAACAGTCCGAATAATGTAAATAATGTAAGTAATCATAATACCTCATCTCAGAGATATAGACATAACATTTAAGTAAATTAGATTTTTCAAGCCAACTAACTTTTATAGCTCTTTCTAGTACTGATCAAAATTCCTTTCCAACCATTCGATGTTGACAGTGTCAAAAGTTAATATCTTGATTATATCATTATGTTTTATTTTAGTTACATTTATTATCCATTTTGTTGTTGCTGTTATCGAAAATAACTTGAACGATGTGTTTTTTTTATTTTTTAAAGCTTTTTGTGATTTTGTAGCGAGAGTTTATAGGGTTTGTAGAAGGATCGGCATTTTCTATAGAGAAGCATCGAGTTGAATATATTCAAAAGAAGTTTATACAGAAACAATAAATATTAGTTGTGTAATAAATACTGCTTCATCATAAGCCTGAAGATATCATGAATCTACGCTGCCTGATACGCTTAGTTAATGATCAGTAGAGTGACAGATACTCAAAGACTTAAATCTATACAGTGATAAAAAGATGAACAAATAATAAAATTCTAAGATTTTTCAAGTTGATAAATTATGACACTACTGGTAGATGTACCAACCTTGAAAAGCAAAATTTGAAATCCCAACATTCATTTTCTTTCTTTTTCTCCCTTTTCGTCATATTCTTTTTTCTCTTTTTGATCCTTTTTTTCTGATTTACTTTTTTTTTGCTCCATTTTCCTCATTTTGCTTTCTTGCTCCTTTTCCCAATTCTTGTTTTTTTTGCACACATTTCCTCCTTTTCTTTTTTTCTTTCCTTTTTTTCTCATTTTTCCTCATTTTTTTCTTTCTTTTTCTAACTTTTAAGTAAATTAGATTTTTCAAGCAAACTGTTAGCGCTCTTTCTAGTAATGGTCGAAATTCCTTTCCAATTCTAAGATTTTACAATCAAAAGGTGATAGACTGGAGGATGTACTAACTTTGAAAATCAAATTTGAAATCCTAACTCGATTGTAATAACGGTAATTTTAATAAAGGCAAACGCATCAACAGGTAAACTATCAATGAGGCCCGCATATATACATAATACATATTGGCTCATTTTGGCATAAGGCAAAATGAAACTCTATTTTGCTGAGCCGAACAAGTAGGAATATGAACGAGATGATGTTGATGATGAAAGGAAAGTCCAGATTGCAGAGAAAAAGGCGGAAGTGGTTGGAAAAACGAAAAAGAAGTGATGTTTGGCGAACGTCTTCTAATTCAGCTGTGGCTGAGCAGACCTTGAACAAATGGACGGTCCGTAGTAATATAATCAACCGTTTATTTTTTTCTTCAAATCCTGTCCACTTTAAAACAAATAGCATTGAATGAATCAACATGTCTGAATTGGATTTGCTGCCCTACTAGGCGTCTCTCGGCCAACTGCCGTCTTTCTGACATCGACTGACTGAAGAAGAATCAATGTTTGCAGCCGACATTCTTCCCGCTGCTTTTAATTGTATCTTTATATTTTCAACGTTTGTCGCTGGCCTCGCTTCTCTATTTGCTTCTGTGTATTTTAATTAGTTTTTGTCAATATGTATAAAAAAAAGAAACTTTCATCCTTTTGCATCGCTTGTCTAGCATTTCTTCATTTTAATTTTTATTTCAGCCTTTCTTCATATATTAGAATTCTGCTATTTTTTAAAATATTTATTTAGTTTATTTAATTCACGTGCCACCATTTCTTGTTTTTATTAATTGTCTGAGGATTCGTTTTTTTTTTAACTCTATCGCTTTCTATTTGTATAATTTTGATTTCTTAGTTTTAGATTTCATTTTTATTTTTGATGCTTGTTTTTTCATCTTTTCCATCTGTTGTAAGTTAAAACACTTAACATTTTCTTATCATACATTTATCGTTCTTTTACTTTCTCTTTATTAACCTCTACTATTTAAAAAAATGGCTTCATTCTTTTTATTTTTACTTTCTTTTATTGACGTGTTCTTGTCCGGTTATTTAGTAGCAGTAGGGATATCTTTCGTTTCGGTGTTGGTGTTTTTATTTTAAATAGATTTGTGTGAACTTATCATATTTTACTTGTATAATTCACTTCTTACTTCCTTTTTCTGTTTATTTTCTTTACTTAAGTTTTTGTTATATTTTTTTTTTCTGTTGTTCCATTTACTTATTACTAATTTTTTGGTTATTTTCGTCTTGTATTTTCCTCTGTTTTATCTGTTTCTCATTTATGTTTTCTTTCATCTTCCCTTTTCTTTCCACTTTTCAGATTTTCTTATTTTTCTTCATTTACTGTTTCCTTTTTACTTAAGATTTCCTGTCCTTTTCTTTTACTTATTTTGCTGTTTCTCTTTTCGCTTTTACGTGTTCCTTTCCTTTTTTGTTCGTCCTTTACTGTTTTTATTTCTTTATTTATGTATTTTCTGACTTTTCTATATTTCTTCCTCTTTTGCTTCTTTACTTTTACCTTTATCTGGCCTTTGTCCTTTTCTTCCGTTGCTATTTTTCTTTACTTTCTTTTTTGAAATTTTTCTTTTTACTTTATTTGCTGTTTCTTTTTATTTGTTTTGTGTTTCTGCCTTACTCATTTTACCACCTTTTTATTTTTCCTTCCTTTTTGTTTTGTTTACTTGCGATTTTTTGTCATTTTTGTTTTTCCTCATTTGCTGTTTCTTTTTTTACTTATCCTTTTCAATTTTTTCTTTTTTTGCTCTTTTTTCATTTTCTTATTTTCTATTCTTTTTTGCTATCTTTTTACTCAGTTTCTGTTTTTCCTCATTTTCCTCATTTTCTTTTTTCTTTTTCTTTTTGCTCCCTTTTTCTCTCCTTTTCATTTTTTCTTTTTCTCCCTTTTCTCTCCTTTTCTTTTTTCTGCTCCCTTTTCTTAATTTTCTTTTTTTGTACCTTTTTTGCTCCCTTTTCCTTATTTTCTTTTTTCTTTCTTTTTCTCCCTTTTCCTCATTTTCTTGACACTTTTCCCCATTTTTGATTTTGATCCTTTTCCCTTCATTTTCATTTTGTTTTTGCTACCTTTTCATCAGTATTTCTGCTCCCCTTTCCCTCATTTTCCTTCTTTGGCTCCATTTTTCCTGCCATTTTTCATTTTCCTTCATTACTGTTTCTCTTATTTACCCGCGTTTCTTGTATATGCTATTCTTTTTTCATCTTTTGCTTTTTTCTGTCCATCTTTTTTGACAGCGTAAAATTTCAAAAATTGTGAAATCCCTTTTAGCCATTACTATTTATTCAGTGTTTCCTCCAAACCTCTTACTTTTCTTTTCTTATTTCTTTATTTTTTAACCTTCGTTTTTTTTTTTCGCCCATTGCATTTTGCCTCAGGAAGTAATAATTAAGTTCAAATCTTGTTATATAATTTTTATTTTAAATAGTTTGTCTCAAATATTTAACTAATGTCATTTCCAATTTATTACCGCTCATGTTACACAAGTTTATTCTTAATCTTATCATATTTTTTCGTTTCATTTTTGTTCTTTCTCCCCCTTCTCTCTCTCTCTCTCTCTCTCTCTCTCGTTCTCTCTGTTGTAGAGTGATAAACTTACAGATAAAGAAAAAGCGATGGATGAGTAAGAAAAAGAGAAACGAAGATAGACTCTTATTCACTTTCTATTTGCCTGTGTTGTTCGATTCATTTTTATTATTGAAATAGCAAAAAATGCCTTCCAAATATTAAAAAGAATATTAAGAAACTGGAAAACATCGTTAGATAGACAATAAAAGAGTTCTGAATTGTTCATTTTTGAAGTTACAATGAGTTTTGTTGGTTTCTCGCACAATTATGCGTCACCTATAATAATCAAAGAGTTTACAATCTGGGGAGTTAGGTGGCCAGATCTAAGGGTGATGTGGTCGCAGAAATTGTTTGACAGTTATGACGGGGTTCTCCAGCTTGTGTGGCATGATGCAGATTCCTGTTGCCAAATATAGGATCTTTCAACAGCCACCCTCTTGACCCAGACTAGCACTCCCTCTTCAAGGCACTACCTGCCTGGTGAGTTTGAGGCACTCACCAACAAATTCGGGAATTCTGTTCTTATCAGTACAATCAGAATGAGTTTTCCTAGTAATGACCATCAAACTCATCCAACTCTTTCCAAATTCTTTGCACTGAACTCAGATTGACACCAAACACTCTAAAATGTTCATACTGAAGCTTATGGTGCAATGCTAAGCAGTACAGGATGCCGTTTTCCAAATTTCCGGCGGAGTTAATTGTGGCATGGTGCTCTTTTTCTCACGGACGTTGGCCAACTGACTTGACTATACTGTGAGGTCAACAAAATCAAATACAAACAACGCGAATGAACGAAATTAAAAATACAAATTGGCAACAATTTACCCATAGCAGCCGTATTTGCATCAAAAACTCCATAACTCAAATATACAACTGCTTTTTATTCTTTTTTTTTACAAAAAATTAATTTTCGGCATAATCTTGTTCCTTGTCAATGCATTTAATTGGATGATGCATATTGTTTACATAGATCTAAAATTCTGAAGTGAAAATTTGCGATAAATTTGAGGGATTTCTATGTTTCAGGATTCGGAATTGTGAATGTAAAATGAAAATTCCATTGTACACTAGGAGACAGTGCCAGTTTGTGAGGGAAAAAAATCTAATTCGGTTTTACCACTACTAAATTTCAATGCAAAATAACTTGCGAATTGTGAGATCGGACGGCTATATGTTCCCATATATCTCAGCTGATCTAAACAATTCTTGACACTAAATTATTAGTAAATATTACACATATATCTCATAATATTAATTATAAACGAGACTTTTCTCGTTATTAATATAAAAACTCCTTTAGAGTATAAATAGCTTTTTAAGAATATTTGACTTAAACTGATATATGGATCCAATTTTTCTATTGTCACACGTAGATGATATTGAAAATCCCAACGTTTTAGAAATATTAATGACGTCATTGAGATTGAAATTTCAATGTCTAAATATCTCGAGGGAAAACATTGACGTAGACAATCATTCTTGGTAATGTAGAAGCAGTGTTGAATTTTTCGAATAAAATACTTTGGAGAAGTCTCATTCTCACGAGAATCAAAAATAAACATTCTCGTAAGGAAACGAGAAAGTAAAGAAACAATAATAACAAAATTATCCTTGCAGATTTTAGTTAACATAACTTGTTTACGTAGAAAGCTCATGCTCTCTCTCTCTCTCTCTCTCTCACACACACACACACACATGTATCTATCACTCTATCTATCTCTCTGTCTCTCTCTCTCTCTTACTATACAAACATACATACATACACACATACACACACACGCATATATATAATTGTGCGTTTAGGTAGCAATCCATCTTTTATAAATGTTTAGTTAAAAGCGACTGACAAATATGTATATATCTAGATTTATAGGAATCATTTATCACCTGTAAGATCCAAATTCCAGAGAATCAATATTATTTATGAATTCACATGTCTCTTAAAGAACTGTTTCTGATAATGCCAAATTCATAAATAATTATATTGAATGTACTACAACTTGCATAACAAGAAGACGACTTACGTTACATGACTCTGATCATAACTAAATTAGGTTTCATTTACATACACTTAGAGATCTACCAAACTCTATAGCAATAAACTCGTTGATAATACAAATATAATAATCACATCCACAGGTAAAAAGTTGCTAAAAATAATGGAAGCATCATTAATAAAAAAAAAACCAGCACTCAGTAACATCAACTATGAATACGCTCACACTGTTCTGATCCTGTTTAGAAATACAACATTCCTATAACTCTAGATACGAGGGTCATTCAATAAATAAGGTATAATTTTTCGGTATAAGGACTTCTAATACAGATAGAAGCTTACTTTTTTTAATTTTTCAACGTAGTCTCCCAGCACTGTCACACATTTTTCCCATCTGTGCACAAGCTTCCGTATTCCCTCAGCGTAAAAAAACTTTGGACTGATGTCTCAGTCAGTCGCTCACAACACTTTTGACTTCATCGTCAATTTTAAACTTCGTGCCTCTCGTGAACGCTTTCAAGGGACCAAACAGGTGAAAGTCTGAAGGGGCAAGGTCTGGGCTGTAAGGGGGATGAGGGAGCAGTTCCCAGCCCAGCTCGTTGATGGTCTGCACCGTTTGGGCTGCTGTGTGAGGCCTTGCGTTGTCATGATGCAAGATGACTCCTTCTGACTGATGACCCCTGCGTTTGTCCCAACAGATATGCTCAAAGTCCTTGCAATGTCATCCACTGTCACCCTTCTGTCAGGCTGAATGAGGTCATTGACTGATTCGATCACCTCAGGAGACATCACTTCTGTAGACCTCCCAGGCATGTCTTCATTCTCAACACTGCTCCGTCCTTCTTCAAACAATTTAGTCCACTTGTAGACATTTCTTTGGCTGAAACATGTGGCACCATACACAGTTGACATTCTCCTATGAATTTCAACTGGTTTACACCCTTCAGCAACCAAAAACTTGATAACTGACCACTGTTCAATCCTGGAGCATGCTTCTGGGTCGGCCATCTTTGTTAATCGCCAAAACTCTCAAAGTTTTTTTTTAATCTGCAAAAGAAATTAAATCCATGTGAAAAAGAAGTAAAACAAAAAAATAAAAAAAGAGTAAGCTTCTATCTGTATTAGAAGACCTTATACCGAAAAATTCACCTTATTTATTAAATGAACTTCGTACATACATATATTCAGTTAAAAGTAAAAATAAAATCATTCTTGATAATGGCTAAACGTATCGTCCAAATTGATTTGACATACAGTATATTTTGACAATTTTTGCATAATTTATATCCAGAAAAGTAGACAATTTTAAGAACACAAGAAAAATTAAATAAAAACAATTACTCGCAGTTGTCTGTAAGTCGTTTTTAACAAAACTTCTCTTTAGTAGGATTTATCAATTTCGTCCGATTGTTACTATATATTAGTGTCTGAAGATTGTTTGCGGCGTGAAAATAACAGTAGTTTTATTTCCTATGTCCACAATATCTACATCTATAAACTCTCTCTTTCCGATAATGAGCACTTTGGAATATAGTAAATGATCATAAACGAGAATAACATGTTCATCATTAATTAATCATAGCTAAGCATCGGAAGCTCATGAAGGATTGAAATAAAGTTCATGTATGTATGGATATTAATCCAGGATCATATTCCAATTTATTCAAGATGATCTTCGCCTTCTCTAACCTTATAACTTTCTGTCCTAGAGTAATAATTTGCCTCCGATGTTTCACGTACAATTTCGTATTCAATTTTTTTTTTTCACTGCTCTTTGGACTGTCATCGCTGGAACTTCTCTCTCGCGTGCCAAGCGTCTTATGAATTGAGTTTGATCTTTTCTAGGTGATCTGTTTAGTTCTAAATCGAAATGATGACCCCTCTTGCAGTTGTGACCACCTGGTCGAGTTTTCGATCTAATTTTCGCTCTTTCTAAACTTATTCCCGTTCTCTTGATGGTTCTGGAATGGACTTTGAAGATTGAAGCCAGAGTATGAATTTTGGTACCATTACTGAATGCCTAAATTATCTTTTTCCTCTCACTATTGCTCAGTTGGGAAGATATAATGGAACTGACACAAAACGATTTTAACATTTTCTCTTTCTAGCTGAATAACTCAAAGGTTTTTTCGGTGGTTCTTAAGACAAATTATGCCAAGGTGGCTATGAAAACCTGGAAAAATAAAACTCAATTAGTTTAAGGTGTTTTTAGATATTAAACATTTTGTGGGGTGGACTATTATTGCTGTTAAACGATTTCGACCATTTTCCTGTTAGAACCGATATATATATATATATATATATATATATATATATATATTCACAGACATTACTGTTTCGCAGCTCCTTAGTGCGACTAGACAAACGAATGCCTCAAGCCCGGCTCGAAACTCAACCAATGTGGTGTTAGTCAGATCTTCTTCCAGTGAGCTATCTTTCCTCGACAGAATGATTCAGCCGAATTTAGCGTATTGTCTTTACAAACGTAAGCAAACGCCAACCAACCAACCATAGTGCTCCATTCATTTTACTGAAGAGCTTCGCATTTACGCAGGTGGCCGTTGATTTTAGAATTAGCTTGTCATTCAACAGTGCTCAATTAAAAATATATTTTCAAGGGCTATATCATACAATAGGATTTAAGATTACATTAGGTGATGATCGTTATCACCTTGTAAATTGAAATAATGATTTACAAGGATTTTCAAACCAGTCAATGAATGATGAATTATTGAAATGAAAATGGCAAGACAGAGGGAAAACGTGTGTGTGTGTGTGTGTGTGTGTGTGTGTGTGTGTGTGTGTGTGTGTGTGTGTTCGGTGTATTTAGGTAGCAATTATTCTTTTCATCACGTGTCATTAGATCAATAAAACCAAACATAATAAAAGGTTATTCATTATAAAAAAAAGAGGGTATCAATAAATATATATATATATTATCGTAAATTGATAATACCGAAATATGACGATGAAAAACAACTAAAGCTTTCTATCCTTCCTCTATCATAAGCGCAAAAATCGAGGACAAAATATGACTCTGATGAGAGAGGAAAAATGAAACGTTTATAGTTTTTTCTTTAAATATAGTAATATATATATTTCTGCTATTTTCCTTTTTTTTGTTATGAAATGTTACATTTCCGTTTGCACTGAATGTCCTTGCTTTACCGTTGTAAAAAATTATGTTCTGCTCGAGAACAGTAAATATCCTGATCATTATTACAGATTTGCTTGTGAGTGGCTCGATCTTAACTGCTGCGCATCTCTGTTCAGAGCAATAGGGAACATGAGGCCCAGGTGCCGATTGGGAGTTTTTTTTATGTTCTTGAGAGTCACATCGAGACCCTTGGAATCACCTGAGAAACCTGGGTTTCAGGACATGAAAGTACATTTTACTGGACCTCACCTGCTGCTTTTGTTAAAAACAATTGCCATATCGCGCACTTTTGTCGGCAAGGCATGTACCTGGTATATCCATAATAGATTGGGTGTCATTATGGGAATATCAGGCTTTGTATATATGTAAACCAGAATAACTTTCCGGGTGCTACCCTTTCACACTGTAATAATAATAATAATAATAATAATAATAATAATAATAATAATAATAATAATAATAATAATAATAATGGCTAAATGGTATTTTCAAGTAAATTTATTTTTAATTTTACTTATATGTTACTTTACATTTTAAATTCTAATGTGATATTTTTGTCAAAATAACTTCCCTCAGTAGAATGATAAGATTTAATGCAATTTCCTTAGACACTTGAAAAATAATAAAATCATTCCTAAATCACATTGCAATCTATCTTTTAAAAAGTAAGGTAAACTATTAAGATAAGTTATGAAATAAAAATGAATCTGAATTATAAAGATGGGATCATGCACGATATTTTATTGATTATAATTGAATTATAGATAAAATCTTGAAATATAATATTTGGCTAAGAAATTCCAATTTCGGTTTTACATACATTACTGGGTCAGTTTTTGTTTTATAATCTGAGTTGTGACTTCAACATTTGCATTTGCCCTTATCCTATGGCAGTTTCAATTTAAGCTCGTTGTACCTCCGACCGTTTTAATGATCAGAATCTGTAACTTTCTAGGACTGGAGTTGCTGTCGTGAAAATATTACTATGACTGGCCAGAACCTATTGAAACAACCCGGATTGAATGCCCAAAATTATACAAAACAAATTTCCTAAGCTAACCTTAAAAGAGAGATATCCAGTAATGACTGGATACACTTCACTCCAATCGAAATGACTGGATCCACTTGACTCCAGTTAAATGGCTGGATACACTTCATTCCAGTAGTAATGACTGGTTCTACTTCCCTTCAGTCGTAATGACTGGATCCACTTCAGTAGTAATGACTGAATCCACTTGAATCCAGTAGTAATGACTGGATCCACATGACTTCAGTAGTAATGATCCGCAAGACAAGTTTACTGACCAATGCTTCTGAGACGACTTATCTATCTTCACGAAGGTTCGTCTTCGGCACTGGTATTTTTCAGAAACGCGTATGTTCATGAACATCCACAGAGAATCATCTCCCCCAACACCAATGGATATGCTCTCAGAGGTATTCGTTTTATTTCAAAATGGCATGAACATCATCGTCTGCAAACTATAAACATTGAATCTTTATCAACGTCTTTCAAGAGACGTTCGCACATAGCAATTGAAAATTGAGTCCGTCAACGGACGGATTTGTCCATAGCTGTCGAGAGAGCGAAAATATATTCGGCAAAACCGACTAAAAGTGCGGTTTTTACTTAGCTCCGATTCCTTATTGTTGGTTTTCTTATTTGAAAGGTCTTTACGAGTGCTCCAAGAGTTCAAACAAAACTGTTATCTTCATGCCTTTGTATTTTTTCTTGCTGCTTGATGGCTTTATATATTAGTCCCATAAATGTTTATGTTTTTATTCTTTAACAGTAAAGACATTGATTTGAATAGTCAAAACCTCTTCATTGGTAGAGATCCCAATAGGTCAACTTCCGTGCCCATTCATACCTACATTTTATTCTTTCTGAGATGACTTGCTAAGAGAGAAAAAAAGAAATTATTTACTCGTTGCTGTGTACTCGTGTTCTCACCAACACTAACTTGTTTCTTACCCAGGAGAGTAACTGACAGCAAATCCCCGCATTACTTCAGCCCACAAAGTTAGGCATAAGCAAATTGATATTTGATTTTGAATATGAACCCCAATCCGTTGTTAACAGGAGCAAGAAATGGCTTGTTAATTTTGACACATCCAAAACGATCCCACAATCATTTTGACTTTCCATCAGCATGGTTTATTTTAACCTCCAGAAGAGTAACTAATTGCGCCTTCCAAGTCTCACGTTGTTCACTAACATGAAGTCGAACGATTATATTGACTCAATTACTAGGTCTGCTGCTAGGAAATTTGGGTCACTATGTCTTTCTAGATAAACTTTTTTCGCTAGAATCTATCTTGCATATTTATAAATTTACAATTCCTTATTGCCTCAAATATTACATATTATCTCGAAAACTCTGCAATGTTATCGGCCGTGATATGGCATCTCGGTTTGAGTCGCTTTCCCACCGCCGTAACGTAACTTTACTGAGTCTTTTCTAAAAATATTTTTACGGTAATTGTTCTGATGAACGTTGTTCGAATTGGAAAAAAAATGAAATGCAGTACTAGATTGGCAGTTAGGTCTTATCGTTTCATTGTTGAAATTGAAAGCTCTAACCAAAACCTCTTTTCTAATAGTTTCTTCTGTGGCACGTCCAGTTTTCGAATTCTCTTTCAGCTTCCTGCTTTTGTGTCACCTGCGATCTTTAACAATTTAAATGCAATGTCAATCGTCATCTTCCATCTCCTTGAATCCTCTCTTCTTCTTTCAGCCTCAGCAACCGTCTTGCTTGGAGTGAAATAATCAAAAACTCAAGAATATAGCTATTTTTAATATTATCATCCGCTACAGTTGTCTTGCTCTTCCTTTAAATTTTACTTCCTGTAGTCTTTTCTCTAGGATCTTCTTCTCCGTTCCCAGTTCTCTAATAACCCTTGCCAAGTCAATAATGTCTGCCCTACTTGACTCTGGAGATATTTTTTTCCTTTCGCTTTCAGACATTCTAGACGAACTATAAAATATAAGTATTGCTTCATCATAGGCAGTGCAAGACACTAAATTCCTTTCTCCAGACATTAGCGAATAATTGAAAACTGAAACCGTAAACCTGATGTCTTCGAACAAATCCGTCCGGATAAAGCTGTCTGGGGAAGGGAGAATGTCTTTAACAGAATCAACTAAAACAATTGTCTTTACCATCCGCTTATATCTATTCAGATTTAAAGCCTAAATCGTAGAATACAGAAATCGGGATCACAGAAAGTGAGTTTGTAAAAATAAAGAAACTAAATATATAATCATCTTTGAGAGGCATTCAGAAAACGTCAAATGTATGAAACTGGACGCATAATCAATTCAATACATACAAAAAAAGATCTACAGATTGAGTTCTCTGTTGGGAAAGTGAGAACATATGGAAAAGTCAAAGTGATTAGTTTGTCAGACAATAAATGTATTTGCACTTTAAATGAGTATGTCAATCATGGACAAAAATACTATATCTAAAGTATAGTGAATTGGAAGTAGAAAGAATATGAGAATCTCGCCTTAGAGATTAAGGAATTCGATGAAATATAAGAGTATGAATTTAATTTTAAAGCTTGGGCCTCATAAAATGGGCGTCTTAATAACTGATGTGTGTTTTTTCTTAATATGCAATAAACGAGTGTCCTAAAAAGGGGGTGAAAATTCTTTACGGTGTCTAAAAGTAGGAAATTTATAAACGGGGTCATTATAAACTAGGGGCCATAATAAAGTTTTCTCCCCAAATAAACGTCCCCTCTTCTATTAGGCAAGTAAGGTTAACATTGTATCAAGAACTCAAATGTAAAACTGACTCAGTATATATGTCTATATTTCTGAGATGAGGTATTATCTACACTATTTACATTATTTAGACTATTTTCCTCATCTTTGTCGCCATATTTATTACAAAGTTTTGGCCATTGTGCGCTCCGGCCTTCTTCAGATGATTGGAATGTCGAACTGAACCCTCAATCCTCAATGACACGTGGCACAGTGAATAAAGGCGTTGGTTAGATCCAGTGACTTGACCCAAAGAATGTGAGTTCAATACCTGGTTATGGCGGTGTAGAAATTGGAGAGGTGAATTAATAGGAGATAACTGATAAGTGACATCCATTAAATATGGCACGTGGAACTAGAACAGTCTACCCCAGTGAGCGAAATAAAGGGTTCACTTCGACATTTAAAGCACCTTAAGAAGGCCGAAGCGTACAACGACTGAAACATTGTAATAAATATGGCGACAAAGATGAGGACAATAGTCCGAATAAGGTCACAACATATCCACATATGCAACGAAGGTAAATTGAAAATTATGCCAATATATCAAATAGAAATTTATTCTTACCTGTAAATTCAAGAAAAAAACTTAATAAAAAAATTTAAACCAGCACTAAACAAATTATAACCCCACAAACTATACACACATAGTGGATGAACACACTAGTCGAAACACACACACACACACACACACACACACACACACACACACATATATATATATATATATAGTTTTTTTTATTTAAAAAAAGTACTGTTAAATTGTGATTAAACGAATAGTTCTGTTGAAAAAATTCAGACAGTTTAAGTCAATGTGTTCTTCAACTTTATAAGAGTACAGAGGAGAGAAATGTGTAAAATACTTGATCGCCACTGAATAAAAACAATTATTTATCGTGTGAAAATAAACATAACTGTAACATCGCCAGCAACAACAGACATTTAATATAAAAAAACAGTCTCGATATGGTGGATAAGCAAAATAACATCGGTATGCGATTGAATCATATACCGTCTGGGACTGAAAATGGTGAAAAAACTGAAACCATATGGGTTTTACACTGCCAAAGATTAAAAACTTACACTAATGTTCAAACGTTTGAAGCCATCCCCAGAATCAAAATGGGATGAACTTGACAGAAGAGTGAAAAAGAAAATGAAAAACAGCTGCTCTTCGAGTCACTGAAAAAAAGAATGGACTCAATTATCACACTTTTGCAACGAATGCCAAACATTCGTTCTGCATGAACCAAGGATACAAAAGAATGTTTTGACGAGAGCAAAATTTTATTATAAGATACTTTTTTTTCTTTATATTAAAATAAAATTTCTAATAAAAATAAATCATGTCTCACTTTTTAAAACCATGTATATTAATTTTCTCTTATTTAAAGTTCAAAATTAACTTCTTTTCGGGTGAATTTAAAAAAATTACCAGGGGTTGTATTCAAACTTTTGAACTGTCGTGTAAGTGTCGAACAAAAATGGGTGGATTTAACGATTAAGGTCTCAGAATAATTTCTCCCTATGAAATCAATAAAGGTTCTTAATAAAAGAAAGAGTCGGAATATCAGTTTAACAGTGAAAATGCATGGTGGGCATAATAAGCTTTGTTATTGGCGGATAATGTCTTAAATTAATTAATTAATTAACCACCAACGCAGTGATTAGGCACTTAAAATTAGACGAATTGCAAATTCTCCGAAATAATTGTAAAAATTTGGCAAGGTTACTAAAATCAGAAGAAATACTGAGAAGAATACAGGAAGAAAGTTGATATACTCTGTCAAATGATCTTCAATGAAAGCCACCAAATAATTTTACTGTAACGATGCAAGAAAGAAATAATGTGTTTTATTTCGTCTCTGGTTTCTCCTGGTCTATTGGCAAAATCCCTTAGGCTCCAGCGATGCATCACTGTCTAAATGAACTTTTTCTTTTACTCGTTTATTTCGGTGGGGAGACACAGTAACATCGTTTCTTGGAGGAAGGGAGAGATAGGAGATATTGATGATAGACCTCAACAAGTGGCCAGCGAGGTGCTTTTGCCACATGGTGATCTATCTTATTCTGCTGAAGCCGCAGTACGCCAAGGCATCTGGGATTAGAGAGACGTCTTCATCCTTCTATTACTGACGCCCTACTTTCTGTTTTTGCGTGTTTTTCTATATTGTATTATAATTTCAACAAAGACAATCCGTCGGTGTTGGGACAAGTACGTTAATGTTTGCCATTTTGGGCTCGCTTAAGCATTCTGTAACAATAAAGTCTACAAGCACAACAAGAGTAACGATAATGACAACAACAACAATAATAAAAAATTAAATTGGGGAAGTCGAGATACGTAACAACCTGAAAGAAAGGGAAAAAATGGTAGTTATCGGAGAACATGGAATGATCTTGAAAAGTATAGGCTGGGCACAATGAAATCAGAAAAGAGTTGGCACTATCCAAAAATTAATGCAGCAGAAAATTGTTCGAATATTGAGGGGTGTGCTGTAGATTAGGGTAGACTTGCTATCAATTGATCTCGTGTGTAATATTTTAATTGCTACTGATGTAAACTTGTAATGAGTGGAAAATTAGACACTTCAATGTGGTGTAGTGATTAGTAAGCTTTCCGCGCTAGGACAATTACGACTGTGTAGAGACTTCGATCCTCACTGGGTACTCCACATTCTTTTGGACTTGTGTTACATCCCAGCAATGCTTAGAAAATCACCATAATGGCTGAAAAATTTTAAGCCAGTTAATCGTCAAGAGAATAAAAGCGGCCAGAGAAGCAGATATATGAATGCATGTCAAAACTGAAAAAATATTTCGACCTCGAGGGAGATCTTAGAAAGGAAAGAAAATAAATATAGATTTTGTACCTAATATTATATCGCCGCATACCGACTTGGAAAACGATTAGACAAATTGGCAAACTGAGAAGGAATTGAAAGTATTCGACAACATTGCTAATATACCTTGTCTGATCAAAAAGTATCGGATCTGATACTATAAACATACAATACTAACATATCAATTCGGCATTTAATTTCATTCGGAATAGTCCCCCGACTCTGGAGCCACACACATTATACAACATAGTCTCCATTTATCGAAGCATTCATAGAACTCCTTTTCTGGGATAGTGAGATATCTCGTTACATTCTCTTGGTCTTCCTCGACGTATTGAAATCTTGTTTTTTCATGTGGGATTTGACTTTTGGAAAGACGACGTAACACACAAGTGGCAAGATCTGGTGAATATGGCAGTTGTTGGACCTAGTGAGTGTTATGCTTGGACAAAAACTGCTGCTCAAGCCACAGTCATTGGTGGACCGTCTGTGATGTGGTGATGTGGGATGACGACCACACTCTACACACTTTCCTTCCAAGCAATGCTATAACCAATAGAAGAGAGCGAGGACGATATAAGTTAATGTGCATGCGCGATAGAATTCAAGGTCAATCCGTGCTAATCGGTTTCACATAGCAATAGTCCTAATACTTTTTTATCTGATCTCGCAAACTCTAATATATATATACAATATCTATCTACCTCGGCAGCATCATATCCGATAATGGACACATTGATGAAGACATTCTCCGGCGGGTAAACCTCGCCTCTGCTTTCTTCAGACGTCTCCGCCTCCTGGTCTTCTCTAATAGCAACCTCCGACTCATCACTGAAGTCGCTGTCTATCGAGCTGTTGTTGTTTCAACACTGCTCTGCGGCTGTGAATGCTGGACCCCCTATCGCCGACAAATAGAACTGCCTGAGGCTTCCACATCCGCTGCCTCCTTCTTGCGCGTTAGTTGGAGGTATAAATTCCCCCACACCGAGGTTCTCCAACGTGCGGAGGTCGTTAGCATCGAGGCGATCATACGACAAGGCCTTCTACATTTGGTTGGACATGTTTCTAGGATGTCGGGCAGTCGCCTCCCAGAAATTGTATTCTTTGGAGAGCTCGAAACCGGCAGCCGCCCGCGTAGAGTCCCAAAGAAGCGATTTCGAGACTACCTTATACGTGCTTTTGTCTCCGGCAATTTTAACCCAACACAACTGGAGAACCTCGCAAGGGATCGGATCGAGTGGTGATCTTTCTGCGTTACCGGGGTGGCGCACATCGACGAATAGAGACGAAGAGCGCTTGAGGGGAAGCGACGCCAGTTTTATCTATAACCTGCCAATTCCGCACCGGGCATGTTTCCCTGTGCCCGAGAGCTTGTTGTTCGAGTATCAGGCTGCTCTCTCATTTGGCAGCCCACAGAAGACGGACGGAGATGGAAGAACAGCGTCGTCGTCGTCGTCGTCAGCAATGACGGACAACCTAAGATATATATATATATATATATATATATATATATATATATATATACTATATGAACTATAGTATCTCTATGACAGACTAAAATTTTTATTCTATCCGCCATGTGTTATCAGGATGTAAGCGGTTATGTCTCACCACGACTTCCCATCCTTAGTAGCTCACAGAAATGTTTTTCTTTTTACTATCACTCTCACTCACTGTTCTGCCACATTGTTTTAGCCCGTTGTGTATGTTACCCACTGCATCCGTCTACCCACCCACTGCCTTCAATATGTCATATGAGAGGGCGTCTTTTCTCATTGTATCCCAGAAATGTCAACTGTATCTTTCTGACTTTATACATAATTTGTTCATTTTCCTAAAAAAAAGTTCACAGTTGCTTGGATCCTCCGTCCATTGACAGTTTCCTTCTGGAGAACCACAGATTTGTTGCTTCACGTCTCCTTCATATCTGTGAGAAAATTGCCCAACATTAAATAACCTATGAGGTTCAATACACTTTTCTTTGTTTGTATTGAGATCTTCCTGTTTGCTAATGTTTGTTTAGCTTTCAGTAGATATATTTTGCTATTGCAGTCCACCTACTGATTTCGGTGTCATATTCCCACCATCTTTTTTTTTTAAATTACCAGATTGGTTCATATTTGATTTTGACGTCTCCAGTTCGTAATTCGCATCTTGGGGTTTTTCGCTTGCTGGACAAACTACAATGAGTAAATATCACAAAAGTATGAGGATTTTTCTCCGTCTATGCTTGTATGTGTATAGTTACGTGTTTACTGTAGCAGGCATGTGTATGTAAGCTAGCCTTAATTTGCATCGCCGCTGCCATTGGATGTGACTTGATTGACCGAAGTTCGTGCAGCACTTCGACTTATACAAATCGGCTTCGTCTATGTGAGCACTTATCCCTTCTGCTTGACAAGCGGCTTAAAAACTCAGCTAACTCAAAGCAGAAGTTTAATGTTGATAAAACCGACAGAAACAAATAAATACAGCTATGTATCGTATTCTTAGAAATATAAGACGCAGATGAGTATAAGACGCACCCTTATTTTGAAAACTGCAGTTTTATTTGAAAGTTTGAACAAAAAAAGCAATCTGACATTTATTTTAATGATTTGTTTGTTACGGATTATCAATCTTTTGTAGATTATCTGAAGCCAGAAAATATTTTTTAGATTTCAAGGAATTTTACCGACAACAGTGATGCAATTGCTGTTAATTTAACGATAGTTGGAGGAAGAGGTGTATTCATACCATTCCCAAGGGTATTTGCGCGCAAGTAATTATAACGAACCCGACTGAAATTTGAACACGTCTCTTCCTTTTCCAATTCCAACCCGTTACACCACCCGCACGTCCATACTGTGGTCACCTATCACCCGCACGTCCATAACAAGCGATCACTTATCTAGGTACTGACGAGATTCGACGTTGCTTATCTTTGTTGAGCGTACGAGAACCGGTGTTTTAACGTGATATAGCCATAAACGAATAGATCTGATATTTTAAAGAAGTGTATATAGAGTCCTAAACGCAACAGAGTTTTAAGTAAGAAAATAGCGTAAATAAACATGTAATATTAGTCTTTTGGTTCAAGACCTCCACAATCCTCACTGATTTCTGTATCGCTTACAAAGGAATCAAACTTTTCGTCATTGGATCCAGTAATATGAGGAAAGAGAAATTTTCCTCAATCCCAACCATTCTTTCAACGGCTTAATAACTGTACCCCATTTTTCTATGAATTCTTCGCTTACATCCGCACCTGAGCAAGCGTTGATATTTTCCTTTATTCAGTAGAGGCCATAGTAAAAATCTTACCGCTACATCTCGTTGTTCCATAAACTTCTTAGAGGATCGGTTCTGATAAAAATAATAATAATAAGAGGTTGCATTTGACTTATTAAACCGCCGATTGTAACTGTCAATTGTGTTTTTATCCCATGTTTCCTGTATGTTTCCTTTTTTATTTTTTATTTATTATTCTTACCTTCCGTATATATGAGGCTAAATCATATTTTGGGATACAAAGCGCGTCTAATACAGCATTTTTTTCTTCTGGTTCAAAATAAAAATATATGTCTTTATTTTTAATAACACAAATTTACTTATTTTTTCTTCAATGTACCGTAGTACGTAGATGACCACGGCTTTTCACGATTTCCTATTTTTTGTCGCTCTGAATAAATTTGGTCATTTTGTTGCATCTCCTAAACCTTGATCCGCCATCCATTTAATCAAACTCGATACATAGGTTATGCGTTTCTTTACTCCGTTCTATTTGGCTTCAATCAGTCATGTGAATATCACATTTTCCAAACCCTCTTTTCTCATTATGTGCCCTAGAAATTTCAACTGAAATTTCAACTGTCTGTTTCCGATGTTAAATATAAGTGTCCTAATTTGTTTTCATTTTCTTTAAAACTTCGTCGTTGCTCAAATTTTTGGTCCATGGCAATCCTTCTGTAGAACCAGATCTCTGTTGCGTCAAGCCTCTAGCATTCACAACTATATATTAGGACTGATATTACATAAAAAGTTCAGTATTATTTTGTTTGTTTTCAGCTAAATTTTAGAAATCTCACATTTTTTTCGATTGATTGATTGTCTAACAACATATCAATTCCTTATGGGTCATCTAATGCCGAAATTCAATTTTCATGGAAGCTTTGAATTAATAAAATATGGTACTCGTTATTTTGCTTCTCACAATTGAATACATGGTAGCATTTGTGCATATAGGGGATGCGTTGGGTAAATTATTGCTATTTTATATTTTTCATTTCACGCATTCACGTTGTTTGTTTTGTATTTTGTCAAATGCGCAGTATAGCAGGGTCAGCTGGGCACAGTCTGTGAGAAAAAGAGTACCATTATGCAATTTACTCTGCCAGAAAATTGGAAATGACATAATGTACTGCTTGGAATTCGCACCGGAATCTCTAATAGGAACATTTCAGAGTGTTTGAGTGTCAGTCTGAGGACAGTGCATAGGGTTCCACAATGAGTCTAATGGTGATTACGAAGGTGATGGGAGAGATCACGAGTGATGGCGACATTATCCCTCCATTCATCATCGCAAGAGCCTCAGACTCAAATCAACTGCATTGAGCAGGTAGTGCTGCCCTGGTCCAAGAGGGTGGCTGCTGGAAGACCCTATATCTGGCAACAGAATTCTGCCCCATGCCATACAAACAGAAGAACGGAGACATGGCTGTCAAACAATTTCTGTTACCACATCACACCTTATATCTAGCCACCTTACTCCCCAGCCCGCAACGCCTTGATTATTATATGTGGACGCAGTTGAGCGAGAGACAAACAAAACTATTTGTACCACCAAAGATGAACTGAAGGCAAGGATGATGGAATCATTCAGCAACTTAAACAAGGAGACTGTCCAGAAGACTTACAGGAGATTTCGAAGTCGTCTGGAGGCCGTGGTTGAAGCCAATGGCGATTTTATTGAATCAATTTACACTTTAATATTTCAAGATATTTTTGTGTAATTGTGTTAAATAAAATGAGATATCAGTGTTATTTTGGTTTTTGTTAAAATGAGATGTCAGTGTTATTTTCGTTTTTTCATAATTTAGACGGAAATTTATCCATGGCACCATGCACATGTTAGTGTGGACATGATTTCTAGAGGCGGTGATATGTGTGTTTTATGTTGTAGTTTGGAATACAGTTTGATTTCTTTTAGAATTTGTAGGATATTATATGGACTAATGTCATGAAAATGTTCTTTCATGTTGCTTGTTTACATGGTTGATTTTGTTTATAAACGTCTGTGGGTTATTTAATGGTGAAATCTAAATATTTTGTATGTACATATCGTGTACATAATTTTAAACTTTCAGAGTAAATGTATGTTTTTTACATATATATTTTGTAGATCATGAAATCTATTGTTGGTAATTTTGCTATAAAAATATATTTTTATACTTTTTTAGTGTTGCATTGATTGTGGATTTGCTATAAAAATGTATTGTTGGTCATTTTATTAACCATTCCATTTCGTTATAAAACGCTGTCATTTTATTATAAAACTGTACCGTTTGGTGGTTCACTATAGTAGGGACCCTAACAGGTGCTACCACCCCGGGTCAGGGTGAACCTGAGAACAACAGAAATTAAAAGGGGGTTCCATGCTTCTCAAAATCTCTGATCTTCGGATCAGAGCCCTTGCTGCCAGATGTTTTTACTCGATCGAATTCTATATGAAATAAAAATGGTGTAACGATACCTAATTTCATAGTTAACGATCATTTGTCTTTCTAATATATTTCTCTTCCCACTAATAATATACAGAAATCTTTCGGCAGAAAAAGAGCTGTTTCTATATGCTTCCAAAATAATTTGTATCTTTGCCAAAATCGCTTACATTTAAAGTACAAAAATAAAAAGTTCTTGACAAGGTGAGCTATTGACGTGTCTTCTTTGGATGCAGTTGTTAAGTGCTTATATATGTAATGGCTGAATACCCACCATTTACAAGAACAACGTACAGCGCGACCAAAGTTGGGAGTGTTAAGCAATCTTTAGAGAAAGATCAGTCTTTGACGGCATGAAATGACAACAACAATAAGAAAAAAGGAAATAAAACCACTCGCAAAACGGATGAAGGGAACCAGAAGCTACACTTTGACAGAACAAAAAATTGGCTGGAAAAAAGCGCGATGCTGGTTTTCTTAATGGCACAAATGACAGGTTTTTAGAAGAAAAGAAAGAAATAACAGCGAAAAAATAGAAAGGAAAAAAACCCACTTCTTTCAAATATGAATGGTTCTTAAGAATATTAATCTAAGGAGTGAATATTAAGAAAAACGTTTCCTTAAGGATTTCAACTAAAGAGGAAGGAACAGATCTCCACCCCGAGCAGATTTTCACTGAGGGAAAGGATATCAGGATCACTTTGACAGTGGCAGAAATGTCAAAATTGGATAATAATCAAGGCAAGGCATAAGGTTTCCTGCACTGTTGTCAATGTTACCTCATCTGACCGGGCATTTCTAGTTATTTCTAGCGCACTATTTTCTGTCTATTGTAAATCCATTTACGTAAACACCCAGAGCTGCGAATGCAAGTAAGATGGACTCAGTAAAATTGTTTCTTTCTGACTTGTAATATATATATATATATATATATATATATATATATATATATATATATATATATAATTTGTAGAATATATATATATATATATATATATATATATATTTCTGACTTGTAGAATATATTATATATATATATATATATATATATATATATATTTCTGACTTGTAGAATATATATATATATATATATATATATATATATATATATATATATATATATCTTACATATAGAATATATAAATATATATATATATTTCTGACTTGTAGAATATATATATATATTTCTGACTTGTAGAATATATGTATGTATATGTATATATATATATATATATATTTCTGACTTGTAGAATATATATATATATATATATATATATATATATATATATATATATATATATATATATATATATATATATATATATATATATATATATATATATATATATATATATATATATATATATATATATATATAAAAGTGGACATGGAAGTCAGCATTTAGAGGCGACAGTCTGTTTCATGCTAGTGCAATCGTGGCCGGGTGGTTAGAACGTTCGCTGTCTGAGACCTGCGTTCGAATCTCACCAGGGTCGTTTTGTCCGGAAGGTAACTTGATGAAGTTATCGGTCTGGAGTAGGCGATCGCAGCGTGCGGCACCTGTTTTGTTAATTTCAGTAAATATTTATTCCCTTACCTGTGTATGCACGTTAACGCATGTATATACGGTTGCTAAAATCTAGATATTTGATTTATCCACATTAATATATATATATATATATATATATATATATATATATATATATATATATATATATATCAATAAAGATAAAAGGAAAATTTGCATGTGCTCTGGCTAGTCTGAAAATAAACAATGTCAAGAGTTCTGACCCGGTCTTTTTTTGTCCTAATTCCAATTATCTTTTAAATTATGATCATTGGAATTTAATTAATTACTTACTTTTAGATGATCAGATCTGGATACTTGCTTTTCCCACCGGTTTTGCTAGGAAAGTCATTGATATCTCGTTGAAATGAGCAAGTAACAGAAAATATTTAACTTGAGATTATTTAAAAAAATGATCGATATTAAGTTGAAGTTGCTTCCTGATAACACGGCATTCAGTCCAATTAATATCATTTGCCTTATTTTGCCACTTGTTTTGTCTCTGACCTGACCGATCTTGAATAACGCGAGCTAAAATGTCCGATGTAATTTTCCCACCTTTTTCAGGTAAGTTCCTAGATATTAATACAATTTGAATCTACAAAATGTAAGAAAATATTTCCCTGGAATAGATTTTAAAGTACAAAGTTCCTTTCATACGTTAAATTTATCATTACCCGCTTTTGATTTCTACCGTCTACCAAATATCACTTTTCGACATAACGTTACTACTATTTATCAAATAATCATAATCTACATCTTTATACCTATTTTTTATTGGCTGATGAATACCATTTTGGCACTGTAAATTCCCCTCAAAGAGGTCTGAATTCAAAATTTAAAATCGTTTCGAGAATTTTAGATCTTCACTGCAGACCAAGACTTCTTGAACTAAACCCCTTGTTTATTTAGGAATGTGAAAGTTTTTTCTTGTATCTTAATTACAAATGACATTAATGATAATGAATCGACCATAGTCAGGATCATTGATTCAGTGTGAACGAGCCTTTCATTTAGCATCATAGTATATGCTTCGACAGGGTCATATGACATTACTACAATTGTATAATTGAGTTGAAAATTATAACGAATTTCAGCCTGGCTTTGTTATGCGAACAGTTTATTTGTTAAATTCTGATTACTAAGCTAACTGCAACATTAATTTTCATGTTGAAGCAATCACCAGGCGGTGCAATGACGATACATTTGACATTGTTGTAAGATAACTTAAATAAGACTTTCACTCTCTGTTGCAATAATGCCTTCGATGTCTACATACGGCGGCCAAACAGTTCTGTTTACCAACACAGATGATTTGATTATTAGTATTAAATGATTGTTTAGAAGCAACTACATGAACTGGTAACAATATAATCGAGCAGAGGGTGCCACAGTGTCTTCAAACTACCCTCCTCAAGTTTGAATTTCAGGGGGTATTTTTTTCTAATAGACTGGTTACTACGTGAAGCCTGAGAGCTTTGCTTTGCATTCATGCCTTTTTTTACAAAATGAAGGGAAAAAGAAAATAGACTAGAATTCGGCTCGCTGGCATCAATTTCCACGCCGTTACATTATATGATCCTTAAACATACAGGATGTCCCCCACCAAAAAAAATTAATAACATTTAAAATGTGGATATCTAAGTAACTACATGTCCCAGGCAAACGAAATTAAATCATCATGTTGAACAATAAACAATTTATTTATTGCACTCTGACCATGATATTCAAAGGGATGAAGATTTTATAACCGATTTAATAAAGCTTCACAAATATTCAATATGACCACCACCTGTGACACGACACAGGTCAGGCCATTATTCTATCACCTGTCAAACACGCTGTAGCGTGTCTTGCAGACTTTCTGGGGCTTTGCACAAATGTTTCCCGAACCTGATTGACGATATCTTCCGATGTTGGTGGTCAAGATCCCTTTGCCCTGCACAGACAGCCTTCCTCTTTGAATTTTTTGTGCCATCTCCAAATCTGCTTTCCAGTTGGTGAATTTGTCTCGAAAATGCACTGTGTTGTAGCATATTCTAGCACACAAAATTGCCTTTTCATTTCAAATGAAAGTTATTCTTCACCATGAAAATTTTTTTTGTAAAATAAACATTCTACTTACTTTGAGCACATTTTGTTAAAATATGAGATCAGCTGAGCGAGAATTAGCTGCGTTCTTAGACAACAAAATGATCTCAATATTTGGGGGACACCCTATATATCTCAGATTAACATAAAAATGAAAATCTTAAAAACTATTCGTCTAAACGCAGGCTAATAATGTTTTTGAAGAAAACATGGCTCAATATCCATTAAACAATTCCCCAATCACACACACACACACACTCTCTCTCTCTCTATCTATCTATCTATCTCTCTCTCTATATATATATATATATATCTATATATATATATATATATATATATATATATATATATATATAATATATACATATATATATATGTGTGTGTATTATTGTATATTTAGGCAGCAATCCCTCTTTTATACATGTTCATTAAAGACGACAGATAGGCTACTACGATTAAACGTTTTATTTAATTTTTCTTGTCTTCGAACAAGTATTTTCTTTTCTGGATACGGAGTGTGTAGAAACTGTCCAAATGTTTTGTAATTCCGAGCGCTTTCGGTTAAAGTTTTAGTCATTATCATGGATTATTTTATTTTTCACCTATTAAGCGGATGCAGGGGTTGTGTATATGTATCGAGAGTTATAGGGATGTTTTAATCTCCGAACACAGTCAGCACATTGTGGCCGTGTTCGTAGTTAATATTATTGAGTGTTGGCTTTTTCTTTTTATTATTAAGCCTTCCATTTTTTTCAATCTTTTTTTTTTACAGGTGGAAGAGGTTATTATGCTTGTATTTTCTACTAGTATGTTCCGGACGCAGTCTGGTAGGTTTGTGTGTCTGTTTAGATGAGTTCTATGTATGTATGTGTTTGTTTTGATTTAAATTTTCAAATGAATTTAATGGTCGTTGATCAGGAACACAGTACTTTAAGGAACATTTGAACTCTCAAATGAGTTTAAATTCCCGGTAAGGAACTGTCTTCCTGGTCAAACCAAACTCATAAATAATTACATCGGTCAAACTGCTACATGTTTATCCAGACGACTTTCGTTACACCTATCCGACCATGGATCCATATTTTTGTCCTGTGGTCTGATAGGTGTAACGTAAGTCGTCTAGATAGTCCGACTTAATGCATTGATCTTACAGTCCTAGGGCATTAACAACTAAATGCATGGTCCTACTTGTTACGGAGGACCTGATAATTGTGGAAACCCTTCCAGAGATTGCATAGCTGGAGAACTCGAGTAGCAATCCACTATACCCACACCTTGTCAAAGGCTTTCTATATATATCTAATGCGATCGTCTTCGTGATATATCTATTGTCTAGTGACACACTGATTCTGTGTATAATGATAGTTACGATATCAACAGTGAACCGCGCAGATAGAAATCCGTATTGTTTGTTGGAAAAGAGACGGTCAGTGTTGCGGTGATCAACAACATTCTTGTTGATTATAACTTCAAAGAGTTTGGTGATGACACTAAGGAGACTGGTGGGTAGATATTGAGACGGGGATGAGCGCCTACACGCATTCTTGAAAACAAGGCATATATGTTACACCTTCAATGTACTTGGGACGGACTTCATGCATGTCGCCACCTTTATCTCGCGGGATAAACAGAACTACTGCTGTGCTTGCTGATAAAATTTCAATTACCTGTTGCATGAAGTTTATTTTAAAATAATAAAGCCCATACAATAGCAGACACGAGAACCACTCAAGGTAGAAAGTTACTGTTAAAATATTTATGATGAAGGAGGTCTGTGATAAGAATGAGAGATGATAGGAAGTGAAGATTATAAGGAGAAGGAGTATATATAACGATATGAAAAGGATAAAATTGTAATGTTAACTATCCATATGGGAGATTGTTTCACAAAGTAGTAATTTCTGAGAAAATGTTTTCTCAGTGGAGCTTTCTCCGTACATTTGGAATACATGAAAGATAAGGATAATTCCATTCCGGGAAAGTAGCATGGTATTTCTGAGCTCTAAAGATCTGAACTGGTGGAACAAAAGAATGGTGCACAGTTGAATGTTTTCAATGGAGGTAGCAACGGAGGAGGGATAAGCTTTTGATGCTACGTCTGTGGAAAATAAACTGCCCCCAGAAGTACACATGAATGATTTTGAAATGTATCAAGGCTGGTAAGTGAGGATTAAGCGATCCTGGCCAGGATCTTTGGCAGTAATACTCCATTTGGGGTCTAATCGTATTTATCTGAGTTACGTTGAACCGAAGTGCAAATAAAAAATATTAACCCAGCCGATCACAAGCACTTTTTTCCAACTTGTTGCTTTCCCTGAGGAATTTTATCAAGGTGAATATGAATATATTATTTTGTTTTTAGCGTGTATTTACACATAGAAATCAAATTGGGGAAAAATAACATTAAGATTGAAAATTACATATTTCAGAACATACACACTTGATAAGACAAAGTGGGAAATTTATTGACGGCGCTCTCTTTGGCTACCTGGCGAAAGGAGTCGTTAATAAATGTTCACACACATAGGCTTATAAAGAAATAAAAGCTGAAATTATGAACTCTTGTCCCATATTCATGTATTGATCCTCATTCAAAATATCTTCAGTGAACAACAAAAACAGAAGAGGTTTTATATCTATCTATCTATCTATCTATCTATCTATCTATCTAACTATCTATCATATATATATATATATATATATATATATATATATATATATATATATATATATATATTAATTTAAACATTATATTTAGTGGATGCGCTTATTGAATAGGTGCTGTGTTTATTTTTACACCTTATATTTATTTTCGTCTTCCGGCCTGAATATTCGAGACAAAAATAAATAAATATACTATTTAAAAATAAACAGATCGTTTATTCAAATATGGGTATCCACTAAAGATAATATTTAAAACACTTAAAAAATGTGAATTAATAAGTAAAAAATCCATTTAGATAGATAGATAGATAGATAGATAGATAGATAGATAGATAGATGTGTGTGTGTATGTATACGTGTTCACACGTCTATATGGTTTTAGGTTCTAAAAATCCATATGTAGTTCTGTACATATCTGTGCGTGTCTACAAAGATGATTCGCGCATGCGTCGTTTTATCCTTTCTTTGCAGGTATAACAAATGTTTTGCCTGAAAAGCATTACGCCACTTTCAATTGACAACGATCTGTTTGTTCCTGCTCTCGATGCAATAATCAGATTGCTGGGAACAACAGGCGATTATCCTCAAGACGAGTCATCAACCCGTCACGTTAGTTAGACGTTATTTCACGCGTTATTCAGTGACGCCATTACAAACTCTTCTTTGTTCGTCTTCTTCCTGTTCGTCCATTTTCTTTCATTGCTGCTTTATACATATCTCGTTTCAAATCTGTCTTCTGTTTTCTTCCAATTCTACATAGATTCACAGTTTGTTTTCTTCATTTCTTTTGCATTTCTTGTTTGGATGTGTTTGTTTTTTTTCTGTTTTTCATTTCATATTCTTTCATTCGTGTTTTCTTTCTAGAATTCTTATCACGTTTCTTGTTTTGTTTGAACCTTTTATTGAAATATATTTTATTTCTACCGGTTATATCATTTTTATCTTCCTACTTTCATTCCTTCTTTATTTCCTTCGCAAGTTCCTTCCCGGTGATTTATTTCCTTTTTCTTTTGGGCTTTTCTTTTATGATTAGTCAATACACTTTCATTTCTTTCTTTCTCTCTTTCTTGGGGTCATATAAAATACATAATTATTACTTCAACATTTTGTTTGTAATTGATTCTTTTAGATATGTTTTCTCTTTTATATAAATAGAAATAAAATGAAGAAATAATTTTAGTTTGACTTAATATATATATATATATATATATATATATATGTGTGTGTGTGTGTGTGTGTGTGTGTGTGTGTGTGTGTGCTTGGTTTGTTTATTCGCATTTTGTGTTTGCAAATTTAATTCAGATTACTAATACAAAACATCATTAAAAATGTCAAAATCGAGTTCATGCATTCCAGAATATTTTTCACTTATTTTTATGTTAATATTATTAATATAATTGATACATATTCATGAAACGTGTTTCCCTCTATGAAAATCCCGGTTTCTTTCTTTCTTTCTTTCCTTCTTTTTCTTTGTTTTCCTTCTTTCTTTTTTCTTTCTTTCCATTTTCTCTTTATTTTCCAATTTCTCTTTCTTTCTTTCTTTCAAATTTCCTTTTCTTTGTTTTCCTTATTTCTTTTTTCTTTCCATTTTCTCTATTTTTCCAATTTCTTATTCTTTCTATCTTTCTTTCTTTCTTTCTTTCAAATTTCCTTTTCTTTGTTTCCTTCTTTCTTTTCTCTTTCTTTCCATTTTCTCTTTCTTTCCAATTTCTCTTTCTTTCTTTTTTCTTTCTTTCTAATTTCACTTTCTTCTTTCTTTCTTTCCAATTTCTATTTTTATCCAATTTGTTTTTCTTTCTTTCAAATTTCCCTTTCAATTATTTATCGTGTTTTCAAGGAGTTACCTCTCTAAAAACTGCTTTTTGACATCGATACTGGTTAAATATTTAGATAAATTGCATTCACAATATTGAGCTAACGCGAATACATGCACACACAGACTTACAGACACACACGCAGACCTACACACGCACATGTATATATATATGTGTGTGTATGTGTGTGTGGTGTGTGTGTGTATGTGTGTGTGGTGTGTGTGTGTACAAAAGTGATCGGTTCAGCAGTCGGTTCAGTTGCGTTAGACTTAAAAAAGAAATTTTAATTTTAAAATTAGAAAACATTTTAAATCAAAAAATGTTAAATCTCGCGTTCACACATTTTCAATGTTTTCCCTGAATGCATAATTATAACCAGCATTCACGTTATAAGTCTCTCCTTTACGCTTGGCATATATAAATCCATTAATAAAGAATAATAACTTCGTCTCTATACTTGTTGTTATTGTGTCAACGTGACTCGGACATGCTCCTTACTCTTCCGAGTTAAATGATTTTATTTCAGTTTGAAGCGTTCGGCGTATCTAGGACGAACGGTGTAGTCTGTGAAATGGGATCTTCGAATGCAGCCATCTATTTAACCAAAACAGGACAAAATAATAGATAAATAAATGAAAATTTTGTGAACAAATGATAACAAACCGGGCCTTGAGGATGCCCGTTCGTTTGATTATCTTAACAGTCACAGTTCGGATTGTGGAAGTGACGAGCTGCCCTTTAACAGATGCAGGCTCCATCTTTAAAAGTTAAAAAAAAGAAAAGAAAAAAAAGAAAAGCTAATTATATCTAAATATTTTACATGTGAACAACTGTAACAGAATTTTAGCATATACCTGATATATCTTGGTCTCGTCTTAATATGTCATATATTTGATCTGTTTGGGAACAGTGCGACTTGTAACAGGTAATTTAGTACTATCTGACATATAGTCAGTCCTTGTCAGTCCATAATGGTTCACAAGGCTTTTCTTCAAAAGAGCACTGACCCACAGCAAGGGGCGGATGGAATTTCTTGTGGGAGTAACGGTGATCTGACACAAGGACGCAGACTGGGTCTTCATGTATAAAACCAGTGCGGTGATAACACGGTGACAATGACGTCAGGGAGAAATAATTCAGAGCCATAAACATATTCGACAAGATTAGACTTAATTGTATTCGATAAATTCATTTGCTGCTATTTTTTCGTCTTTTTCATGAGTAAAAACCATTTTGTAACCGAAGATTAAAATAGCAGCCAATTGCTTTACAGTTTGTCGTTGCTGCTCATTTCTGAAAATTCTGAGATCTACCTAGGTTTATATGGATTAAAATACAAAGCACCAAAGACGGAAGCATCATGAAGTCAAAGAAATGATATCTTCTGCGTTTATGGTTACTCCGCATTGACAGATTTTATATATATTTTGGCACAGACTTGTGAGTCTTCACTTTGATAACAAACCGCTGGAACGAGATATCATTTCACGCGCTTCCTTCTATTACAAGTTGATTTTCATATCCAGGCGTTTGATAAAACGGAATTTTCTTATAGGCGTCGTTTTCTCTTGGCCATACCTTATATTTTATTATTTTTCATTAAAAAAATAAATAAATAACGTCTACTTATTAAAACGTAAATTTTCAAGCCGAGCATATTGGCAAGTTTTTCCCACCAACCGTCGGCCTTTAATAGTTTTTTTTTTTTTTTCATTTGACTATATTTTGTTTTTTTTCTTCTAAGTTCCCGGTTGTACTCAAATATCCATTAGGCGGATGTGATATGTTATTGCTAATTTACTGTTTACTTTTATCAACTAATGGTAAATATTTTAGCGTGGCTTTCACTTAAAACTTTTTTTACTTGAAAATTAAATGCTACATTTCTGTTTTTATTTAAACATTTTTTTAACTTCTCAGAATCTACATTTCACGTTTAAAAATCTACCATTCATCCGTGGATTGAATATTTTTTCCATATTTGGTACGGTTCTCCGGCTATATATATGTTGAGATTCTCGACAAAATCCAAAGAATGATCTGTAATATTATCGGTCCTGACCTGGCATTTCGATCTCGGTCAATTTCCCAGCGTTTTGAGCTGGCTTCCTTCTGACTTTCTCTGAATTATTTCATGACTGTTGTTCTAATGAGCTTTCCTCTTTGGTAACTCGACTGTATGAATTGATATTGATAGATTGGAAATTAGGTGGCATGTTGTTAGTTTTGAAAAAACTATATGTAACCGAAAGTTATATTCTAAATGTTTCTTTTCTCGGACTTCTCACCTGTGGAATTTTCTTTTGACTTGTTGCTTCCCACCCACCTATAATCTGAAAGAATTAAAATGCAACGTCAATCGCCATCTTCCGTGTTCATGAATCATGGTCTTTTATTGTCCTTTCTCTTCACTAAATTCTTATCTTCCTCTTCTATTCCCAGTAAGTTCTTACGTCTTAGTGGCATTATCACCTTGCATCGGGTGAAACAATTACAAAAAAAAACAACAAAAATTTTCTATTTATATATTTCTTTTACAAAGGCTATATCACTTAAGGGTGTAAAAGATCGTGGCCTTCCACACCTTCGTTTTAAATATCTTTTAATTGACATGCTTTTTGGAAAAGAAAAGAAAGACATTTCTCGTTGCCTTCTCAGTCAGTCATTTAAATATCCATACGTGATACACGCTTGGGCGATCATGTATCTCGCGATACATAACTGACGAGGCAGATGTTTTCGCGCAGTATGTTGCCATTTCTTTCTTATGTAGATTAGTTGCCAACCAAGGGTAAAGCACGCGGTCCTTCTTGCTATTCAACCCATAGCTGGGGAGGAAGTGATGGATTTATACCTTTCCCAAGGATATTTGTGTGTAAGCGAAGCTAACCAACTCGACTGGAATTTGAACTCGGCTCTCCCAGTTCTCACTCCGAGTCAATATCCATTACACCGCAGAGTCTAATTCAGATTGGTTCTCCTAGAGAATATCTCTACTCTGCAATTTAACTCGCCGCTGCTGGAGAAAAGAAGAGTTATACATGCTTTTTTTTTTCAAGAGCATTGGTGTGAAAGTGAATGCTGCTGACTGTGCCGGAATTCGAACTTGCCAATTCCGAGTTTTCTAGTCGTTACGATACCCTCGTCTATTCATTTGTATGATTTATTTGTTTTCATGAATTTCATTCCACTTCACGTTGGATTTTAGTGTCGTTAGTGAAAAAAATAATGGCTATAGTTTCGATTTTCTAAAACACAATTTCCACTTTTATTCCCATTCAAGTATTCCAAAAATTGCAATTAGTGTTTCCACAGAATCAATTCATTTTTTCAATCAACCACCAAAAATTAAGGAGAGAGTAATTAGCCAACATTAATTAGCACTAATTATACAAACATTATCACTCATTAAGGCAAATAAAAGGTTTCTTAAAATCATTAACGCTTAAAAATCGATCGTTAACGAAAACAATGCTAGAAATCCTACTATGCATTCTTAATACACACACACATTACACAGATACATTACACACATGTATACATTATACAAATATACACACACATGTGCACACACATATATAGATGTAAAAGTCGAGACAAGTAAAATATATAGGGTGCTTCAATAAGAAGGAATATATATATAAGGGTGTTTCATTAAGACGGATCAAAGTCAGCAGTAAATACATCTGTGTTATTGGTGGAAATTTATTTATTTCTCTATTGGATCATATTATTTAAGTGTTGGCAATTATGTGTGAAAAATAATATCGCCCAAATGTCCTCCAAATCTGAAAGAAAAAGAAAAAAACATTAGACGCTAAAACTTAATTCACCTTTATAATCGGTCCAATTTATTAGAACACCCTTTATATATGTAAAAACAAAATACGAACTTAAAATTTATTTACTCATTATTTTTATTTCAATGTAATTATTATTTATTATTTTATTATAATTTTAAGAAATGATATTTTAATTTATTTTAAATAATAGATTGTCTTAAGTTAACCGTTTTCTTTCAATTTTTATGGTCACTTGGCTTGGGAAAGGAATAATTCCTTTCCTGAAAGAAATATCACTTTCTGTAGCTTAATATGGCTGGTTGAGTAGAACAGGCTAACCTGTGCTTTTCTGTGATATTCTTGCTTTATGCCGATATAATTTGTCAGTGATGAGAACAATATTTTTTCCTTTAATCCACTGTAAACCCTGCCACTGCTTTGCAAAAACTAAGCTATGTTAGAATACACCAAATCTATTCTTAACTACCACGTAATATTATACCCGAGATGATACATTCATCACTAGAACTGATTCGCAAAAACGGAAAATATTCGTGACTTATTCAAGTATATGTTCAGAATCCCACATGTAGGCACACACACACACACACACACACACACACACACACACACCCTCTTTCAAACACACACATACACACACACAGATACTTTTCTTAAAAGTTGCATGTTACTCATATATTCAGTCCGTACTATTCAGAGCAGAGAGCAATATAAAGAAATGGAAAACATTTTCAAGATAGGGACAAGAATATTGATTTTAAAAACAAATGATTAATTAAAATACTAATAAGATAAGTTGATTAACCTGCAAGAAATATTTGAAGAAGCCCAGTGTAGGGAATTCAAACGGAGAGCAATGCATCTGTCTATATTTCTGAGATGTGGTATTGTAACTATTTACATTGTTCGGACTGTTGTCCACATATTTATTGTCATATTAACGAC
>OZ038503.1:50843491-50870991 GCA_964036315.1 Acanthosepion esculentum
ACAGACAGACGGTTTCGCTGTATCACAGCTCATCAGTGGGGCTAGACGTCGGGTTGTCTCTGGCTAGAATCGAAAACCGACTGAATTCGCGTCAGTCGGAAATTTTACCCTGAAGCCGTTGGCTCAAGGCAGAGAAGAAGGTGAATTTAAGCGTATTTTTTTTTAGATAAACAGACAGTGACTGGGAGAACTCCATTCGATTTACCGAAGAGTCTTGCATTATTAGCCGTAATAGTCACTGTTTGCAAACCCACACATCCTCCCCAGAGAGCTCAACCGAAATAAATTTTTCAGGAGCATATATATTGTCATCCACAGACAGACTGTTTCGCTGTATCACAGCTCATCAGTGTGGATAGACGTCCGGTTGCCTCTGGCTAGAATCAAAAACCGGCTGAATTCGCGTCCGTCGGAAATTTTACCCTGAAGCCGTTGGCTCACGGCAGAGAAGAAGGTGAATTTAAGCGTATTTATTTTTAAATAAACGCACAGTGACTGAGAGAACTCCATTCGATTTACCGAAGAGTCTTGCATTATTAGCCGTAATAGTCGCTGTTTACAAACACACACATAACAGGAAAAACACGCGCGCGGACACACACAGACATAGACACACACACACACACACACACATATATATATATATTCACTTATAGACATTTATAATATGTTTAACGTTCTTTTTAGAGATACAAGTATTTAAGCAAATTCTCTGTTTTATAATAAACAGTATTAAATAACATTTACCGGCCTGAATGTCCGAGAAATTTTCATAGACAGGAATCGAACCTGTATCCTATACGGAACCATCATTCCTGTCGGAGAACGAACATTTCTATGAAAATTTCTCGGACATTCAGGCCGGTAAATGTTATTTAATATTGTTTATTACAAAACACAGCATTTGCTTAAATACTTGTATCTATAAAAAGAACTTTAAACATATTATAAATGTCTTTAAAATAAATTGTCGAACCTTGTCCAATTCAAAAATATATTCACTTATATGTTCACACACATATATATATATATCCACTACTCATATATATATATATATATATATATATATATATATATATATATGAGTAGTGGATATTACTCATATATATATATATATATATATATATATATATATATATATATATATATATATATATATATATATATATGAGTAGTGGATATGTATATATATATGTGTGTGAACATATAAGTGAATATATATATGTGTGTGTGTGTCTGTGTCCGCGCGCGTGTTTTTTCCTGTTATACATGCATTCTCGTGCCGGTTCAACATACAACTAGCCATTTTGACATAACATGCACCGAAAGTGAAAGGAGTCAAAAGTAATATTTCAGGAAGAAAAGCATGGATGATTGAATGCAGGGAAAATTACTTGATGGAAGAATCTGCCGAACAACGCACACGCTGTCCATAACTATTCAGATGTTGCCTTTTCCATTTCTTTGAACGTGACTTTGATTAAAATTTCTTCTTTTCTTATCATTGCTAAAAACGTCACTAAAAAAAGCGTCTGAAGAGGCGAATGAATCATTTATCAGTGGATGGTTTGTCAAATCTCAGCGGGATGAAATATTCCTTATCGATTTGAAAATGGTTAAGAGATTCTATTTTGTATTTTCGTTTTAAAAAATATCTTCTTTTTCTTATTTTATATGCCACGTACCTTCGAGAGGTGGTAGGTCGTGGCTCAGCGTCCTATCCTTTGTAACTTTATTTTTCTTCCTATTCATCATCCCGATTCTGTTATCTTATTTACACAAACTCGTTTTCCCTCTACTGCATGTCTTCTGAGTGTCCAAGTCCCGTTATGCGTGCAAGATATTTCAGCCTCTTCCTGATTCTATGTATAAGTCTCCTTTCGCTTCTATTTTCCGTAAAACTTCCTGATTTCTCACATCTTTCGTCCAACATAGTCTCAGCATCCTTCTGTACAGCCTTATTTCTGTTGTGTTATGTTTTGTCTTCGTCTGCGAGGAAACAGTTCAACATTCCCTGTCATATAGTAACCTTAATATTATATGCCTATATAGCACATTTTCTTAGTTTCTGTATACTTTACTTAAGGTGTCCTCGTTATGAACATAAACTATATCCGTTAGTAAGGCCTCTGACCGGGAGGAGCGTGGAATAACCTCTTAATTGCTGTTATACCCAGGTCCACCCTGGCCCGGGGGTGTTAGCACCTGTTAGGGTACCAATTATGGACAAATAGTTAACACGCTACCTGGGGTCAAAACACTATGAGATTATAAAATTACATTTTTCTAGAAAAATACCATATACTTTAATAGTAAAAACATTAAATTAAATCTATTGCGGAAATGTATTTTTGTAAAAAAAATTAAAAAGAAATTACGAGCAATATATTTTTGTCAAAAGTAAAACATTACAATACATTTTTTGAAAAAAACAGACAATACACACACACACACACACACACACACACACACACACACATATATATATATATATATATGAACACATACACAAACATATATGTTTTATATATATATATATATGTGTGTGTGTGTGTGTGTGTGTGTGTGTACATTCCAGAAAGTTGGAATTCTCTATTTGCTTGATTTCTATTTCTCCAATTTGTAGCTCGTATCTTTACTAACGAACACACATTCTGACTTCTTAACATTGATGATTAATACTTTCTTTCTGCTTCATCTTTACCATGTTTTCTAGGAGTTGCTACAGTTTTATATATGTGCTTCCTATCAACACGATATCTTCTGCATTTATCTATATATAAAATTCTCTGACTTCCGTTAGTTCATCCATCTGTCCGTCACACCCTCTAAAATAGCCATACATTGACCGATCAAAATTTAACATTTACGAAATACTTCCACTATTAAAAAATTAATTTAATGATTAAAATGACAAATATTATTTTAAAAAATGCAATATTGTTTTTTCTTCTTTTTTTTTATATATATATATATATGCAAGAATCCATTTTCCAGTTCGCAATACGTTTGCTAGAACTATAAACAAATCACAGAGCCAAACGCTTCAAAAAGTTACAATTTGACTCCAGAAAGAAATATTTATGCATGGCCAGTTTTATGTTGCATACTCACGAGTAAGAAATCCTAAAAATTTATTCTTCGCTGTTAAAAGAGAAACAAAAGAAAATTTTCTTAACAATTATTATTTACCATGAAGAAATTATTAAACCGCGAAGTAGGGTTTTTGTCAAAGTATTTTTTCAAACAAATCAGCTTATCAATTGGTTTGCGAAATTGCATGAAACGTAGAGTTTGTAAATCTCGACAAAAAATGTTAGCGATAACGTCAACAATACTAAATAATGGAAGGATTTCAACACGCGACAGCTTTTTGCAAGAAGTTTTTAATGTTTAACATAGTTAAGACTGTGTATACGAATAATAAATCCAAGATGATTTCTAATTCTCTTAGGATCGCTGCAATTTAATAAATCCAGTGGGATGATGCATCATTGTTTTACCCTTTTTTTTTTTTGGCGTAGTTTCTCAATTCATTATCGATCTACATACAGCCGGTTTCACTGAAAAATTTATGAAAATAAATTGTGAAAATCTAATGAAAAGTAAAAAAAAAAATTAACTTGTTTGTTTGCATAGTGCCAGGTCAACTAAGTATGAAGGAGATTCCAAACTAGCTCAGGGTAGGAACACCCCAAAAATGCTAAGACAAACTCAAACTGGAAAGCGTTTTAGTAGAGAAAGGAAGGGGGGATACGAAAATCCAAAAGAGAATTGGATAGTGAAAGATGCCTTCCAAAAAACAAAGTATTCAAAAACAGAAGATATCATTAAAAACAGCGAAAAGAGAATGAAGTGTTATATAATATGAGTTTTCCTCTACGACAGTGAATACTGGGCAATCACCTCACAGATGAAGAAGAGATTTGAGACAAAAGAAATGTCGTTCTACAGAAGCATGTTGAGTAACCGAAGAATTTGAAAGTTTTACAGTCAATGGAAACAAAAATAACTCAAATATATCAAGAAGAGGCAACTGAAACTTCTATGGCACATAATGTGGAAAAAAAGACTTGGAAAATTTGATTTTCACACGATAGATTGAAGGTAAGAGAGATTAACAGAGAAAATAATCCACTGAAACGAAAATGTCTGGAAAACGCCTTGATCGCTAGTTCAGCCACGATAATTTTGCTTCGAAGAATATATCACCATTTTTGGTAGATTTTGTATTGTCACAGTGTGAGATAGGGACAAATGTGATGGAGAGAAAAAAGAAAAAGAATACAGATTAATTAGGCTAAATTGAAGAAAAAAATATTATTTCAAAAATGTTCTTTCAAAAAAATTTGAAATTACCTGCGACTCTCGTATCACGCGCATGCGTAGACGTGACAACATCAACAGAGACCAGTCCGATGAAATCATAACGGATGAAATGCATCACAAAAAAAACTTTTGCAGTTTGTCATATTTTCCTAAATACTGTTTGTTGATATGTAAAATTATAAAAAATTACATATATATATATATATATATATATATATATATATATATATATATATATATATATATATATATATATATATATATATATAAACATATTATAAATATCTTTAAATAAATTGTCGGACTATGTCCAATTCAAAAAATATATGACGTCATTTGTTTACATTTGATACGCTAGAGCAGATATGAATAGAAGAGATTCATGGAGGATTTAAGTTTAAAGATAGTAAAATCGACCTTGCTAACCAGACGCTTCTTCGTGGCCGAACGGTTAAGGCACAATGATGTTTCCGTATAGGATACAGGTTCGATTCCTGTCGGAGAACGAAAATTTTCTATGAAAATTTCTCAGACATTCAGGCCGGTGAATGTTATTTAATACTGTTTATTATAAACAGAGCATTTGCTTAAATACTTGTATCTATAAAAAGAACGTTAAACATATTATAAATGTCTTTAAATAAATTGTCGGACTATGTCCAATTCAATATATATGTGTGTGAGTGTATTTAGGCAGCCATCATTCTTTCATGCACATTTCTTTGAATACGACACACGATGTTTCATTAAGTTTTTTTATACAATTTATCATGTGATCTAATTTTTTTTTTCTTTTCAGATGATAAATTATATAAAAACTGTCCGAATGATATTTTTTTCGAGCGCTTTCGGCTATACATTTAGCCATTTACAAGGATGAAATATTTTAACTGTTAAATAAGAAATTCTTTGTTTCATGTATGTATTTAGGTAATGGTTTCATTATTTTTTCAAAACACGTCATTGTGTCCATGTTCATAGTTGATATTATTGATATTATTGAGTGTTGTTTTTTTTTTGTTTTTATTAATAAGGTTTCCATTATTTTTGTCCTTATTTGCATGTAGATGGTGCTATTATATTTGTGTTGTTAACAAGTATGTTACGAATAGAATCCGATAGATCTCCATGAATATTTAAATGAGATCCAATTGAGCTATTGTCAGAAAGATGTAGAGTGAGACCTCCTGTCAAATATGTTGTAGTATGGCCTATATATATATATATATATATATATATATATATATATATATATATATATATATATATATATATATATATATATATATATATGTGTGTGTGTGTGTGTGTGTGTGTGTGTGTGTTTGCGTGTATGTATAATAATAAAGCTGGTTACCGTTTTAAGATGAGAAGGTCATCAAAAGTATTTTGTTTTTTGCTTGTCTAATGGCAGAGTAGTATTATATTGTTGACCATAACCACAGTGTAATTAGAATTGGGTTTGTATTACATGTTTTTGCATTGAATTTGTGATAATATTGTGGTATATCCATATATTTTTATGTTCTTTTTATTAACGAAGGAGTCACTGTCTCCTAACAAATAGGATAATTGATTTTCAAAGTAGCTTTTATTCTTTTGCTTCTTTTATGAAGTGTTGTTAGTAACTACAGAGCTGTGAGTTTTGCATTTGTTTATAGTGTACGATGTATTAGCGGCTATTTTTACGATCTGGCGCTGTCCTCCTCCGCATGGTTGGCCGTTGTGATAGTGTAGACCTTTGCCTATTCTGCCGTTAGTGTCTTCGGGAGTTGGTCATGTCTATGCTATTCGGTGATACCGCTATGAGTGGCCCTACAGGAGTTGGAATTCCACACGGCTTCATAACTATGTCAAAAAGAAACCAATATCGCGTGCACGTTTGTGATAATGTGAATGGTATAAAACAAGGAGTAGTCATGACGAAATGTTGTCAGTAAATATCGACCTTTTCATTCTGCATAAATTTGCTAGTGACTAAGATACAGTAATTGTGGCACAAGGCCGAAAATAGTGGGTAGACAGTTCAAGGTTGATCATCATTAGCTATCTTATCCCTAGCTAATCAGATTCCCAACATATTCATTCGTTACAATATACTCATTCACCAAAAGAATTTATCCGTCACCAATCGCTCCTTCATACACCAAAATACCTCACACACACGCGGCAACTACTAAGAAAAAAATCACCCCATGAGTTATATATCCCAATATATACAATTGTGTGTGTATATATATATATATATATATATATATATATATATATATATATATATATATTAAAAACGACTGACAAGGTGCTTTTATTTAGTTTTTTATATAATTTCTCGTGCGATCTAATAAATATGGACATAATATCTTGACCGTGTTTTGAAACAAAAAAAATGAATCACTTTATAAAACATACACATAACAAACTATTTCTAATTCTAACAGTTGAAATATAATCCTTGATAATGGCTAAATGTATAGCCGAAAGCGCTCGGAAAAAAAGAACATTCGGACAATTTTTATATAATTTATCCTCTGAAAAGAAAAACTTTATTAGATCACACGTGAAATTATATAAAAAACTAAATAAAAGCACCTTGTCAGTCGTTTTTAATGAAATGTGCTTGAAAGAAGGATTGCTGCCTAAATACACAAATATATATATATATATATATATATATATATATATATATATATATATATATATATATATATATATATATATATATATATATATATATATATATGTCTGTGTGTGAATAATCAGTCTATATGTAACTTAATTATTTTTCGTTTTATTTCCAGGTGAGTTCTGTCAAAGTTCTTTGCTGAAGTGACCTTTTTGAAACAGCTTGTCAGTTGGCGCCAGAGTGTTCTACGGCCGATATTTAAACCCAGGTATGTAAATTGATATTAAATTTGTATTTAATAGTGTTTTTCTTTTACCTACCTGGCTTAAAATAACAAGCGGGTGACACCCAGTGAGAAACAAACTCGGATTAATTATAATGGTCTAAAAACAGCCTTACTCCTTTTTATTATATCGTGACACTCAACCGTAATTATTAAATTGTCCCGTGCTCAATCATTTCCGTGCTTGCCTAATAAATCTTTAAAATGTATTCATTGTTAAAAAGAAATAATCATTTTTTTTTTCATGTCTACTATCATATTTGGTCAGTGTTGTAACAGGCGACAGAAAAATGTGGCGGGAAAGTCCGAAGGTGGAATTGTAATAACAAAATATGTCTACAGAAAATTGAACAAAATAGTAAGGGAAATTTAATTAGAAACAAAGAGAAAATTGATGAAGTGATATCTAATATATATCTTCCAATATAGTAGTAAATGCAGGACAATTAGCTGGCAGATGGTGATGAAACTTGAAGCGACCATTATGCAGTACAACAGGATGATGCTAAGATTAGCATAGACGCAATATAAGTGACAAGGAGATCAGAAAGAAAATGAGAACGAAAATGACACTTATAAATCAGAAAGAGACATTTGGAATTTCTGTGGCACATAATGAATGTCTTGGAGAATTTGACTCGCACAGGATATACTAAAAACAAAAGAGGAACAGCAAATCGTCTATACAGCAATTTCATATAAACGGTTGGCATAGCAGAGACTGAGATGAATAGTAAGGTAACAGAACTTGCTTAGAACGGTAAAGGACAGGAATATGTGGAGAGCCATGATCCCTCACGTTCTGAAGGGACAAGGCATAATTTTGCATAATATTTTTCTTCTACATTGTAGAAGTAGAATATATATTGTGCAAAATTATTAATCATATTCTCGCAAAGAATCACGCATTCCTATCTTAATAGTAAGTCTGATCAGTTCGATGAGGCCATATTGGCAGCTGTTCACAAAAATGGCCCACACTCAGTTGTTAATCGAGGCAAGGATTGGCTTGTTAATTTAGTCTGATGTCTCGGCTCTATACTAAGCGATCCTTCAAATAGCCTTGATAAAAGTAGGAATCCCCAAAAAATCTTTAAGTATACAATAGAAAAAATGCCGTAAGAATTGTCTGTCGTTAACAATAATATTTTTAAAAAAAACCCAGACGACATGTATGTAACGGATCTCAGAATTCGTTGAAAAATACATACCTACCTTACCTAAACTTAACCCCTTTTTCGAAGGTAACTAATAACTGATACAACAAAAGTTAATAAAAATGAACACACTACCACTCCTTGTCTGAATGATTGGATTTATCTGTATCCTTGGAAACAGTGAATTTATGCCTTTAAAACTCAGTAAATTTTAAAATTCGCTTGAGGATGAAATGGAACTAATGTATTTAATTTAATTACAAAATTAAATTCATAGCTTTTAGCTTCCATTTTTCAAAAATTGGTTATTACTGTGTATATTTTAAATCAGTTAATATATATATATATATATATATATTTAAAGATATTTTTGTAGGTACAAAATTTTATAACAGAAATGAAGGTGTTAAGCTTAATATTACTAGACATATTAAAATACAAAAGCAAAGAATAAAAAGGGAAGCAACCGGTTTCGCTCCCGCTCTTCAGGCTTCTACGGGAGATTTTAATGTAATTAAAAACAGAATATGCAATGAAAAAGGAAATGAGTATGAGGGGGAGAAAAAAAATTGGAGCTAGAGGCAAATGACAGCGAGCCCCAACAGACACTCACGCTGTTTACACAGGGAGGATCTGCGTGACCCGATGTAATTTGACTCCAGCACCTTTAGATAGATAGATAGATAGATAGATAGATAGATTGTTTATTTAACCAGCATATCGACCTGCGTTGGGCCATTTAATGCTGAAAAAGTTTTTTCCCCAAAAAGTATAGTTGGTAATATTATTTTTTCAAAAACGTATATCTGGTAATAATATTTTTCAAAAACGTAGAGCTGGTAATAATATTTTTTCAAAAACGTAGAGCTGGTAATAATATTTTTCCAAAAACGTAGACCAGCTCCTTTAGATGAAATATATATATATATATATATATATATATATATATATATATATATATATATATATATATATATGCGAATAGGTACAATTTTTTTTATTTCTTTTGATACAATCCCATTACCAAGTTTTCTACTAAACATAATCTTTCTTAAACTATTTTAGAAAGCAATAAAATTTTTGCCATTGATAGAGAGAAGTGGAACTTTTAGATACGCCGAGATTAAAGCGAAAATCTTCGTAATAAAATCATATTAAACGTCGTAGATATATTTTGTGATTTATGATTGGGACATAAATAAAAAGAAAAAGTTCAATAACGCAAGAAGAAATCGATTATGATTCGTGATATTCACCTTAACTTGGGAAATGTATGAATCTATTCCTTCTCTCTCCAGTTATGGGTTATATATATATATATATATATATATATATATATATATATATATATATATATATATATATATATATATATATATATATATATATATATATATATATATATATATATATATACACACACACATATATATATATATATATATATGGGCAATCGTATTCGAGGATACCCGTCTACTAGGGCGGCTAGCCAATCCCTATGGCAAAAGCTCGCTCAGGCATATTTGTGTTTACTCAACACCCACAGAGCCCACCTGGGGTTTTTATTGCAACTTTGCTAAGCAGACCTTAGTTACAGTTTCTGGGAGAGAGCGTGTTATCTAGCGTGATCAACAAGTTGAACAATCCAGCACGCTCAAGCCCTCGAACACGATAACTTGCGGCTTTATGGTAGCATATATACACACACACACACATATATATATATATATATATATATATATATATATACACAATATATATATATATACACTATATATATATATGTATATATATATACGCACAATATATATATATATATATATATATATATATACACAATATATATATATATATGTATATATATATACGCACAATCACAATATATATATATATATATATATATATATATATATATATATATATATATATATATATATATATATATAACATTACTTTCCCTAATCCGGGGAGGAGCCTAGAAAAGGTGTCCTAAACCTTGCTTGTTCTTAATCAACTTGGCAGCCCGCTGCTGTTGTCTAGTTATCCAGTCGCAATAATCGATTTCGTAGAAATAAAACTCGTAAACGTGTTAATCTCGGATCTTGGGATGTTAGAACCCTCCAAGACAACGATTCTTCTCCAGAGCGTAAAACAGCGATCATCGCTGATGCATTAAGCATGTACAATATTGACATTGCTGCTCTCAGTGAAACTCGTTTTGCCAGCAACTCTCATCTCGAGAAATTCAGTGCAGAATATACCTGTTTCTGGATTGGTAAAAGTGAAGAAGATCCCCGCCTATCAGGTGTAGGCTTTGCCATAAAATCAGACATTGCTAAATCCCTGTCATCTCGAAAGGAATAAATGATCGCATTATGACTGCCAATCTTGTGAGGCGTTAAGCCAAAACTATGAACACCCCTGCGTCGGAGATTTATGACTTTTATGATCAACTACATAAAATCATTTCCAAAATTTCTCATAGAGACACATTTATTATTGGAGAATTTAATGCACGGATTGGTGCTGACTACAAGACATGGCCTGGTGTCATTGGCACTCAAGGGATCGGGAGTATGAATTCTAATGGGCCACGACAACTTTCTCTCTGTCAGGAATTCGATCTCACTTTTCTTTCAGACCATGCTCTACTACGTAGCAAAGCATCCTTTCGACTCGTACGCAAAAAAAACTATTGTTAGCACTACGGTTCCTAAACGAATCAATATCTCATCCCTGAATTCTCATGTTATGAAGAAAGAACTCTCTGAGACATTGGATTCGAGCCTGATTGTGATCGATGAAGATATTGAATCCTCCTGGAAATCTCTCAGAGATTCCATTTATTCCAGCTCCCTTGAAGTTCTAGGATTTCCCATAATGTAGCCTCAGGACTGGTTCAATGTAAATGATACTCACGTTCAACGTCTTATCAATAAGATGCACGATTCGCACAAAATATTTTTAAATAACAAAAATTGTCCATCAGAAAAGTGCATATATAAGCAGTGTAAGCTGGAAATGCAAAATGACTTCAGATATATGAAAGAATCTTGGAGGTCTGCTAAGGCTGTGGAAATCCGGGCGACAGCAAACAGAAAAGATCCCAAAACATTATATGAAGTCCTTAAATTTGTACAGCCCACAAGGAAATGGAATTTCACCTGTTATATCGTCTGACGGCAACACACTCCACACAGACACGAAGGGAATTATATCACGATGGAAAGAACACTTTGAAAGTTTCCTTAATTCCACCTCTGCCATCGATGACAACTTCATTGCTTCAATTCATTAGCGACCAGAAATTTCCCAGTTATTTCTTGAGTCATACCTAAACGAAATTCAGGATTCTATCAAGCAATTGTCCCCGAACAAAGCCACTGGAAAAGATACTATTCGCCGCCCCCGAAATTTTAAAATATGGTGGGAAGACCCAGATTAAGAAACTTCTTGAGGTTTTCAAAATCATATGGAAGGTTGGTTCTGTTCCACCCGACTACAAATATGCTTGCATAAAACATCTGTTCAAGAACAAATGCAAAAAGGTTGTATGCGATAATTCACGTGGCATTGCTCTTCTAAACAAAAACAAACTTCTGGCTAAATTCTCGCTCGTGTTATTTTCAACAGAATAATCAAATATCTCATTGATGGCATCTATCCCGAATTTCAGTGTGGTTTTCGTCCAGGTTGTGGAATCATTGATATGATTCTTTTCACTTCTTCAGGTTGCTGAGAAAGTTCGCAAGAAGAACCATGAACTCTATACCGTCTTTATCGATCCCACCAAAACGTTTGACACTGTAAACAGAGATATGCTATGGAAAGTACTCAAAAAGCCTGGCATACCTAAAAGTATGCTAAATGTCATCATCTCATTTCACGAAGGAATGAAATCATCTGTTCTATCTTATGGAGAGTTTTCAGAAGCCTTTGATGTAACAAATGGCACAAAACAAGTTTGTGCCATGGCTCCTGTACTTTTCACTCTCTTCTTTTCGGTCATGCTACACCATACTTTTAGTAATCTTGACATGGGTGTGAAATTTAATTCTGCACAAGTGGTGGCCTCTTTAACCATCAATGTTTTGAAGCAAAATCGCTGATTTGACCAAGCATTATTAACGATTTGCTGATGATTTTGCAATCATGGCCACTTCAATCGAAGAAGCTCAAGCATTCGCCAATCGTTTTTCCACCGCTTGCAACGCGTTCGGATTAACTATAAGCATAAGGAAAACTGAAGTTGCCCATCAACCAAGGCCTACACCTAAGCAGGTCAAGTGTGTAAAACAAAAACCACCTGCCCATACCTTTCCAGTTTTTCCCGTTACTGTTGGCAACAACAACCCGAAGTATATGAAATCAATCAAGTACTGAAGAAGCAAAGTTAATTCAAGAACCTTTTTGGGTGACGAAATAGTTAACGGAATATCAGAGGCAACCAATGCCTACTATTTCACCCATTAGAACATTTCATGAGTCGCAGAACATTCAGAAACAAACCTAGGTTTCTTGAACTATGGAATTGTACTGTTGCCGTCCAGTTCGACTGCAACTGCTGAAAATGAAATTGATTAAATTCGTGACGAATTATATTTGAGTAAAAGTATTAGTGTTTATACAGTTCCTGGTAAAACGTCATTAATTTCCGAACATCGTAATAATTAATTCTGAGGGAAATTCTTTTTCAGTAAATACAACGTAGGCTTAACAAACGAGAATAAAATTAATAATTCACCCCATGAAAATGCTGGGATCTTTTATTTTCGTGCTTTTGGTTATTGTTTTTCAATCATTGCAAATAGATTATTTTTAGAATGCGATATGTCGGATTAAGAAATCCTTTTTGCTTCCCGTTTATAACCATATGATTGACACAAATGTTTCGAGTTGAGAGTATCGACTCTGATAAAATAAAGCATTGAAGCAAATGGAAGTCTGCAAGAAAAGCTAAAGGAATCGCATATCAGGCGTGCGATTTCTAAAAAAACACGAAGATAAATTTGGGATGGGAGAAAAGATAGATAGATAGATAGATAGATAGATAGGAGCATAGTAAAATAGATAGATAGATAGATAGATAGAAGCATAGTAAAGATAGATAGATAGATAGATAGATAGATAGATAGATAGATAGATAGATAGATAGATAGATAGATAGATAGATAGATATAAATAGACTAAAATAGATAGATATGAATAGACTAAAATAGATAGATATGAATAGACTAAAATAGATATATATATATATAGATAGATAGATAGATAGATAGATATGAATAGACTAAAATAGATAGATAGATATGAATAGACTAAAATAGATAGATAGATAGATATGAATAGACTAAAATAGATAGATAGATATGAATAGGCTAAAATAGATAGATATAAATAGACTAAAATAGATAGATAGATATGAATAAACTAAAATAGATAGATATGAATAGACTAAAATAGATAGATATGAATAGGCCAAAATAGATAGATATGAATAGGCTAAAATAGATAGATAGATATGAATAGACTGAAATAGATAAATAGATATGAATAGACTAAAATAGATAGATAGATAGATATGAATAAACTAAAATAGATAGATATGAATATACCAAAATAGATAGATATGAATAGGCCAAAATAGATAGATATGAATAGGCTAAAATAGATAGATAGATATGAATAGACTAAAATAGATAGATAGATATGAATAGACTAACATAGATAGATAGATATGAATAGACTAACATAGATAGATAGATAGATAAATAAATAGATAGATAGATAGATAGATATCCAAAATTAAAGAAAGGAAGCAAAAAATGAAACAAGAGAAATGTTGAATCGACCAAAGATAACTGACCAAGAGCTGGCAGAAGCAAGACATGAATGTCGATTATAAGGCCCATAGCTTAATAATGAAGAAGCTTTTATTTTATACTACTTACTTTTCCTACATGTCTGTATTGTATAATGGGTAGTGGTTCAAACGAGAAATCAAAGAACCGAATTCGAACTCATGTCGAGTCTCGTTATTTTCGCGTGAATATCTTGCACAATTTGAAGAATCCATCTCTTCTCTTCCCAGTTAACGTCTAAATAATAGGACGGACTATGTTTTTCAACCTTGGTTGGCAACCGATCTATGAACCTTGTTTTTTTATTCTTTTTAGTTTTAATTTTGTTGTGTTGTGGACACATAAGACGCAAGGCAACACACGATATAAACTACCGTTGAGAATCAATTATTAAACCGATTCAAATGTTTGATGCTAATAACGAAGTTTTACTTTCTAATTTTATGACAATGGACCAAGGAATTTAACACCTTTCTTTTGAAAATAAATATCCTATAGTTTACGTATAATGCATATATACGTTACTTAACGACACGAAAATTGACTTTAAAGGCTTTAAGGACACGAATCGATCTCTTTTCCATATGACAACTATAGATAACATAGAAGGGCAGATTGTGCTTACTTGTCGAATCACGAGTACCTAACAGTCCATGTTCATATGAATGTAACCGAATAGATGTTTGCATAGTCTTCTGGATTTTGAATGTACAGGGTGTCCTCCGAAACCTGAGATCATTTAAAATGTGACTATCGGAATAACTACATGTCCCTTGTAAGCGAAATTAAATAGACTTCATATTGAACAATAAAAGATTTTTCATCAAAATTCGAACAAGATATTGAAAGCGATGTAGATTTTATTACGGATTTCACAAAACATCAAAGATGTTCAATGTGCTCACCACCTGTGACAGGACACACGTCAAGCTAGTAGTTCAGTTCATGCCAAACTCGTCGTAGCATGTCTTGTGTAACACTCTCCTCAATGATCAAGAATAGACTTGAAGCAAGAGCATGTGGTTCTTCAGAAGGTTGTGGATAATACCATACACCGAACAAGCAACGACGAAGTTTTAGAGGAAATGAAAACAAAAAAGAAATATATATTAAACATCAGAAAGAAAAAAATTAAATTAAAATTTCTATGATACATACCGAGGACAGCAGGCTTGGAAAATCTGATACTCATAGGACACATTTAAGGTAAGCAAGACAGATCAAAAACAGCGCATGACATACATAATGAGCTTCAGTAAATGGATGGTGGAACAGGGTTTAAGAGAAATAACGGAAAGACAATTTTTTTAAAGCTACAAGGGATAAGAATTTGTGGAGAGCCATGATCGCCTACGTCCTGAGAGGACACAGCGCATGAAGTAGAGGAAATAAGATGATGTACATTAGAGTTTAACATTACAGCGTCAGTTTGCTTATTTTCCCTCCGTATTTTCTCATGCCTTTTAAAAACAAACATAAACTGGAGAATCGATATATCAACATGAAACAAACAAATATTAAATCGTTTCTTCCGGAATGTTGACACACGTCCAGTCAGATAACAAAACGTTTCGTCCAAACCTTTTTACTTAAGGCAACAACGTGAGAATGTGTAACCGTCCATTTTGTTGACTTGCCGAATATAGACGGGTTTACTCACAATTTGTTCTCCGTTAAATCACAAACGTACATCACCACAAGTGGATCAACTAGCATTCGCCAGAATTACGTTCGTTAGCAACAGACACGTGTAAATGCGAAAATTCAATTCCTCCTTTCACGTCCATCCAGATATTCCAGTACTCACAGAACCAAAACGATGCTTCTGTTTAATGTCCAAACAAATCCAAGCAAAATTTTTAAAATCAATTAGTATATATTTTGTTATTATAGCTCGTTCTTGAATTTTAATTTAAATCTTTTTAAATCTTTCACAACTGTTCTTCTTCTATATGACATTTCCCTTCAAAACATGGGCGATACTAGCTCTCCACAATTTCCTGTAAGCTTGGATGTGCGGGTGGTGTAATGGAAAATGGCTCGAAATTGTTAATCTTAGAGCCGAGTTCCAATTCCAGTTAACTTATGCGCAAAATAATCTTGTGAAAGTTATGCATCCACCTCTTCTCCCCCAGCTGTGGGTTAATTAGTAACTCCATTATCCCGAAATATTTATAATCTTACCGCCACAAAATTCTGGTTTTTAATATCATGCAAAGGGTTCGTAAGCGGTAAAGAACGGATCAACTCACGATAAAAAAACAAATTCCTGTATTTTGAAGCTCTTAGTAAATTATATCCTTTTACTATCTCTCCTAATCCTTTTTCTGCAAAGCATTTGAACAACTCGTTAGGTAGTTTATGGACCCTTTTCCTCTATTCTTCTTGTTTTCAATATCTTGTGTCGAATTTTCTAAGTCCCCTTTCTTCATCATATGTCCTAGATATTTCAACTGTCTCTTTCTGATGATAAATAAAAGTTTTCTTTTTCTTTTTATTTATTCTCCAAAACTTCGTTGTTACTCACATGTACATTTCATGGTATTCTCAGCATCCTTCTGTAGAACTACATTTCTGTTGCCTCAAGTCTCTTCTTTAATGAGATTGTCAAGCAGTCACCGCCATATAGGAAGGTTCGATATTAAATAACAGTTAAGTACACTTTCCTTTGTTTCTAACGAAATTTTCATCTTTCTTCATACTTTGCTTAGCTTTTGGAAGGAATATATCTCTATCTTAATGCAACCGAACGCGCATTAAGATAGCGTCGTATTTTCTGTCATCTGTGAAAACACTTTCTATATATTATATTTTTGTAAAATCTTTATTGGGGTATCTCTAATTTGTAACTTGCATTTTGGACTGTTCTTTTCTTTTGTTGAAAATCATATATTCTATATTTTTACAATTGACGCTTAGTTTTTTTCTTCCATCTTTCCTTTGCTACCTTCTGTAGAGCTTCCTGTATCTTCCTTTTCTGTGTGTGCTAGCAACAAGGCTGTTAATCGAGGTATAAATAAATAATGTCGTGAAATATTTTCAGGTTTAGCTGAAAGCTTTACTTGATGTATGATAAAATAAGAACTCGAACCTGAAAAAAAATTTCTGGTTTGCCGATTAATTGTTTATGAAGGATGAATAATTAAATGAATGGTCAAACATGCTAGAGAGAAAAATGACTCAAAATCGTCCAGGCCGGATAATTGTAATTTAAGGACAGAAAACAAACCTTTCAAGCGGATCTAAACAGACTTTTATAAGAGTTTAGTAAGGTCTACGAATCTGGCGTATTTTCCCCCGTGTGCACACGCGTCTAAAATAGAATTCAACCAATCATTTCCAAGTTCTCTGTGCGGTTTTCGTGCGCATCTCAAAACTGCTGTGATCAACACTTCAGGACCATTTGATTTAATAATTCAAAATTATCCGCTGGCGTTTCCTGTATAACAACAGTTGTGCGGCTAAATACGTTGATTGCCGATATCGTTTCCGCTTGGATGAAAGTTTTCTGACGTCATTGAATCGTAGGTTCATTATCGTGTAAATCTGACCTGACATTTGGCGAACAGACTCTACTGCAAAGTAAGTGATGTGGCCAAAATATTTGCTTCGTTACAGAGATCGAAAGATCATGGGATACGCAGATGAATGGGGACTGTGAGAAACACGGTATTAGGACAATATATCGCCATCACTGACTTAAAGCGTTCCGTATAAATGTTTGCAGATTTAGAAAGAAACGAAAATTCCGGTAGGAAATATAAGCAAAACGCTAAATTCAATTACGAATATCTACTAGTTGCAACACATCTTCAAAAGAAGTAGATATCAGGAAATGAAGCTTTTTAGTAATTACACGTATTTAGCGTTAGAAATGACGGCACCGTCGACTATTTTAAACTTTTATCTTTCCAAAGTATATCAGGACGTAGACAACATAATCTTGGCTACCACACATTGGTTCTTGAAAATGACTGAGACGGTCAAAAATACTTAAGAAATATAAAAGCGCAAACTTTGGTCGGTTTGTCAATAATTATGCCAGAATACTCAACACTTATTCGAAAATTTAAGAATATAATAGAAAATGAAAGATATCCTTCGTGGGTTCCATTTAATAAAACTATTCTAGATGAAAACTTGCTTTCTAAATATATATATATATATATATATATATATATATATATATATATATATATCACTATATGACAGTATTTACATTAGTCGGACTATTGTCCTCATCTTTGTGACCATATTTGTCACAACGTTTCGGCCGTTGTACGATCCGGCCTTCTTCAGCTGGTTGGAATTTCGAACTGAACCCTTTATTTCGATCACTGGGGTAGACTGTTCTAGTTCCACGTGCCATGTTTGATGGATGTCAGTTATCAGTTATCTCCTGCTAATTTTCCCTCTGAAAGTTCCCCACTGCCTTAACTGGGCATTGAACTCACACTCTTTGGGTCTGTCACTGGATCTAACCAACGCATTTATCCACTGTGCCTTGAGGACATCTGGGTATGAATTTCTGGGTATTATAAACCTAATGTTTTCAGCAATAATTTTTTTACCAGTGCTCATATTGCAATTTTGCTGTTATCATTACATGTTTTTACCAGAGCTCATATTGCAACTTTGTTATCATTGCTTTTCTCTGGCACTCCTTATTACTGGTTCCCATATTGTATTTATTTCTATGCTTGGTTGAAATAAAGGGTTCAGTTCGAAATTCCAACCACCTGAAGAAGGCCGGAACGTACAACGGCCGAAACGTTGTAACAAATATGGCGACAAAGATGAGGACAATAGTCCGACTAATGTAAATACTGTACATAATACCTCATCTCAGAAATATAGACAGATCACTATATGAATTACTATAATGATATATATTATAATGATATAGTAATTCATTGTATTACTATAATTAATTATTATAATGATATATGTAGTATAGCATAGGTAATAAATCCGTTGGTATATAATGCAGGTGAATCCTAGTAATATCGAATATTAAAACTTAGCAGGAACTGAAATAGCAGGAACTGAAATAGCAGGAACTGAAATCCATTTACATAAATTAAAGATAGGGCCATAAGTAAACTCCGACCCCAGACCACTTCCCCTTAAAGAGATACCTTACGACGTCCCCTTCTCACCAATACAAGCTCCTTATCAAAAACAAGGCGTCCGTTTAACTAGGACTGCTATCTAACATAAATTCAAAACCACAAGTCCAGACAGATATTCTAAAAGACATTCAGCGCCGCTGAAGATTGGCATTGTTACGCCGTTATGAAACCGTTTTAAACAGATAAACCACATACTTTTTCGTTAAAAAAGTAACCTTTTTTTTCAACCAAAACCTTACCACAATAATTGTTGGCGAATATTATAATAAAACGATAATCGCGGGAAATAGACTAACTAGGAGGAGACACGCAATTACGATTAAAATAAAATTTAATATTAAAAAGTGGAAGGAGAAAAAGTAGGGGAATGGAAAGAACAGAATAAATAGTCACAGTGAATTTTTAAAAAAAGATATAAACTCACAAGCCACCCAGCAGAGAAAAGAAACAAACTCATTTCTCCTTCTGTCAGCACAACGACGATCGATGCAATTTAATAAATACTGCTTCTAAGGTGTGCAGATTCTTGGCCAACCGTGCTTTACCTAAAAAAAGAAATCCACTAGTCACTGTATTTATACGCACACTCTGGATTATCCAAGAGGTGTTGAATCCTGTGCCGCCTGCGTAAGGTGTGACTTGCAAGTATTCATGCCCTGTCTAATATTACCAGGAACATGTGCAACACTCGTTTCAAGGCGCTGATTGGTCCGTTCTATGGAGTCAGCGTCGTAAATTTATAAACGACCAAACTATTTTGTAAATAGGACACACCTAAGCAAGCGAAGAAAACACGTGGGGACAGTGCCAAAAACAACACGTGTCCTGACGGCAGGAAAACACGACTGGCCTCCTCAACTGCGATTTGATATACACTATACACAAACAGGGATCAAACATAGGCGGGTACTTAAACTTCTTAAGCCTTCACTCAATCGTACGTTTAATAATATTTCCGGGTAACTATCGTCTCTGAAAATACCATGAGTGTTCTCCATTTCACAATAAAGTTTACAAGAACATATCATCAATGCACGATGGGTCAAAGTAGAAATTAATTTTAACTTCCAGGATTTGGGAACAAAAGCCCTTACACAACTCGTTTGGCAGGTTATGTATCAATGTTATTTTCCTTGTTCCGTAGCATCAGAGATCTATTTAAATATATATATTCCATTCAAGAACTTTGAAGAGGTAGCTATAAAGAGATCAGAGTATCGTTCTAGCTGCCATTCAGGAATAATGCACCATGAAGAAGTAAGCATCAGTCGACTACGTGAAACACGAAATCAAAATAAGACAGCTAACAGTGTTCCTGCTGCACTTGGCTACAACCGTATTGTTTATGGTCTTTTGTGCAATTCTCGAACCGGTCCTAAAAGTCATGCCCATCATAGGCATGCAGATAATTAGTTCGTGATCATCGGAACCTCATATATCGAACTCGATGCGAGAGTTCATCATATATATATATATATATATATATATATATATATATATATATATATATATATATATATATATATATATATATATATATATATACTGTGAAACGGACTGTGTCCGACAATTATTTTTATATATTTTCTGTTTATATGTTATTTTTATAGATAGAAATATTTAAGTAAATGATCAGACAGTTTTAAAATTTTTGAAAGAATATTTTTGAAAGAATATTTTTTTCTCAATCTAGACAAATTCATCTATATTCTTTTTCTTTTTCTTTATCTCTCCATTACCTTTGTCTATGATTATTCCGCACTGTGACAATGTAAAATCTCCCAAGATGTATTTGGTTAGATTAAGAAAACAAATTCTTTCAAAAATATTCTTTCAAAAATTTTGAAACTGCCTACGTCTTTCGTTTCGTGCGCATATGTAGACGTGGCAACGTCAACAAACCCCAATTTTATGAAATTCTAGCGGATGAAACGCGTCAAATAAATACTTTTCAGTTTGTCATATCCTACATATATATATATATATATATATATATATATATATATATATATATATATATGTGTGTGTGTGTGTGTGTGTGTGTGTGTGTGTCTGTGTGTGTGTATTACAGTGTGAAGTTTATATTTTATATCCTAAAGAAACAATTTATACAAAGAATTAAATAGCAACGTTAATGTGATGAATGGCGAAATCACTTCATTAACAAAACAATGAGACATTAATTTATTACCAATTTCATGAATAATAAGACCTTTATATTCGAGTTGTTGTCAGATGGAAGTACTTTCGACAATTTTAAATTGTCATCTTCAGTGTACATTTCCGTCTAGCAGCCTGTGTTAATTACATCTGCTAACCTATAAATAAAATATGAACTTCAGATTTTCTGTTGTACACGTCGGTAGATATAATTCACACCGTTTAAAAATATCAGCTAGTAAAAAGCAATACAGCAAAGACCTTCTACGTTTAACATTGAAACATTAAAGATACCGATACATTTAAATTTAATTTTCAACGTCTGAATTTTCTAGATTTTAAAGCTAGCCAATCTCACTCAACTTCCCGACGTTTGCGATTATGGCTCTCTAAAATCTCATGTTCTTTGTAGCTCTTAATAAATTTTGTCTTTTGATTATTTCTCCTAAACCCGATTCCGCCAACCATTCACTCAATCTCACCAAGTGGGTTATGTGTTGTTATCCCGTCTCTCTTGTCTTCAATCTGTAATGTGAGTATCAAATTTGCAAAGCAATCTTTCCTCATTATGTACCCTATAACTTTCAACTGTCTCTTCCTGGAATTAAGTATAAATATCATTTGTGTTACCTTTTTTTCTCTAAAACTTCGTCGTTCTTCACATGTTAGGTCCGTATTATACTCACCATCCTTCTGTATACATTGTGCGAAAAGGCGGTCTGTTGAATGATTCTGGACATGAATTTACTACAGGAGATTCTGAAAGTAGGACACATTCAATACGTTCTTTTTCAACATCACATGATAAAATTTAAAAGTGGGACATTTCTGCATATTTACGAATTCGGCTTAAGCTACAACCGGTATAGTTTTTTTACGCCACAGCACACATCCGAAATTAATAACACCCGTCCTAAAAACGTCCTACTGAAGAAAAACTGAGCCTCCGACAGGAATCGGGCATGCTTCCCTTTCTGTTTGATCCAAAGTGTGCCACTACCAGTTACACCCCGGGAGTTGTACAGGGTGAAACACAGAGTAAAAGGACATGCTTTTAACCGACTCAGACACGAAGGGCGTAGCCAATTAAGCAAGCTTGTTTCCGGCCTTTTGTGCACACCCTTCTTGTTTTGGACTCTCAAAAGTTAATAACAGCTCAGTTTTGTATTCGAAAAGCAAATTCTAAAGAAATAATGCTTTTTTTTAAAATTATTTAAAAAAAATATTTTATCACTTTACGTGTTAAATAATAACTAATAATAATTTAATAACGCTTAAGGGATGTGCCTAAAAGACAGCGTACACACCTTGCCCAATTGGCGACTCTCTTAGTTTCAATATTCGCTGTTTTCTTCAGAATCCCTTGGTTTCAGTATGTTCTGTAAGTGTTTTATTCCCCACACTTGCTTCCTTCCTTATGCGTCCCATAAATCTTTCCTATTGTAAGTAATTTTTTTCATGTAGTTTTTTTTCTTAAAGCAATAAGGCATATTAAAACAATGTTAAGTTGTTTCTAATGACATTATTTGAATACTCACTCACACATACAGACACACACACATATATATTAATTCGCATTTAAGAAATTGATACAGGATACATTTCCTATCAATTTCTCGATCTAGCTAAGTAGATATATCAGTGGGTAGACAGATTTATAAATGTATATATCTTGATAATGGACGAGCGCACTGAGCCATCTTCATTTCAAGAGGCATAGGAACGAGATTCTTAAAAAATTAAATAAAATACATAAAGTGCGCATGCGTACGGAAACATCCCGAAAAAAAAATTAACATTTAGTTTATGTCTGCTTACTTTGTTCTTTTTTTACTTCTATTTTATTTCTTTTTTATTTATTCATTTATGTTCCTTTTCATCTTCCATACCATAAAGAAAAAGTCAGTAAATCTTTTTTTTTGCGAAAACCACTTAACGGGCGGCATTGAAACGCCAACTGCAGAATGATAATCACTAACATCTTTAAGGTTATTTCATTTCGTTGCAGACATTTTATGTTTCGATATTTGTTAGGTTATTTTATTTTTATGTTCCATAATCATTATAATGATATCATTGTTTATATTTTTGTGATGTCGACGAACACTCGTTGCCACTTTTGTGATGCCAAGGAATACGCGTTGGCAGTTTCGTAATGCTCGTTGTAGTAGAGACTTTGTAATCGCAGATAGAACTATAGTTACGCCGTTGAACAATACTGGTGTCAGACGCCTTCGAATAACACTCGCACTAATCGTGCTTGCTCAATAATACTCGCTCGAATAGTAATCACCGTATAGAGATCTGAATAGAGAAATAGTATAGTGAATAGAGTAGAGAATAGCGGTTCGTATAGTAATAGAGTAGAAATAGCGATCCGACTAGTAATAGAGGATAGTAGAGAAAAAACGATCAATAAGTCATCACACGACTTCCCATATATGCGTTTCCTCTATGGTCACGTGGTCTACTTAATTCAATAATAGGATCGCCCGTGTTTGCTCGCCAGCGATCTATGTTCTAACTCAAGGATCTTTTTAGCTGAACCTTGTTGCAAACCATCCATTTCTCATCACCGGTCACAATTTTCTTCAAAAAGGGTACAATTTTCATTGTATTTATAGAGCGAATCACAGATGGAATGCGATCCCAAAAACCCTCTTCCGTCATCCACTTGCTTAGGCTCACTATGTATGTCACGTGTTGCCTTTCCTTGTCTGTCTTTCCCTCAATTCGACCTGTCAGTATCAGATTCCCCAAGACCTCCGTCCTTATTACCTGCCCCAGAAATTTCAGCTGCCTCTTCCTGATGTCAATTATAAGTTTCCTTCTTGTTTTCATCCTCTCCAAAACCTCATCGTTGCTCACATGTTCGGTCCATGGTATCATTTTACTAAATTTTAAATCTAGTCTTAAAATTATCACAAGGGTTGAAATCAATGTAATATTAACATACATTTACATCACTTAATCTGGCTAAAATTAATAAAATTTAAAATATATATATATATACACACATACATATATATTTTTCACTGGGCATCGGGATAAAGACTTAGTTATAAAATGAGTCGCTTATTCTTACTATTATCATAATTTCTGTTTAAATGATTAATAATGGAAATACAAATTTAAAAAATAAACCTGACAATTATTTTATTTTAATTCCATGAACATTAACGATCCAGTACGACTCGCATTTACGGCATTAACACACCGTGAGGCAGTCTAACGAAGATGCGTGAAGGGTTACTTTAGAATGGGTCGTTCTCTCGAGTCTTGGTGGCTCGGAAGTAACCAGGGTTACTCTTGACCTGGCCCTTGAGAAGAAATACAGACCGCAAAACCATTTACACACACACAAATATGAATAAATAAAGATATACACACATATATATAGTTTATATTGGATCTCGGAATAAACGGTTCATCGTCAAATATAGCACTCAATATAATTAATTACTTTTATTATAATTTCATTTCAAATGATAAATAATAGAAACCAATCATTAAAATAAAAATTATATTTAATCAATAGAAAAAAGTAAAGAAAACAAAATATAGATACATCTCAAAATGATTTCCGACAAATTTGAAAATGCGTCCCTCGTACATAAAATATTTTACGTTAAAATATAAATACAGACAAATTATCCATGTTAATTAATGTAGTTTATTTAATATAATTTGTTAAATGTTCATAATAATACGGTAATTCTTATTGATAATAAATTAGATATTAGAATAAAAGAAATATAATCAAATTATGATATAATAAACAATGAAAAAAGAGAATAAATAAAAAATAATCATAAATTTTAACTTTGAACAAGAATAAACTCGAAAATTATTTACCTTGTTTGGAGTGTTGTCCTCATCTTTAGTGCTATATTTAGTCGTTGTACACTCCAGCCTTCATCATGTCTTTGGAATTTCGAACCGAAACATTTATTTCGTCCACTGGGAGAGAGTGTTCTAGTGCCACGTGTTATGCTTCTTCCGGGTGTCTCAATAATGTCCGTTAACTCAACTCTCCAAATTTCTGTTGGATAATGTGAAGGGATTATCGAAAAAATACAAAAGATCTGTGGTGCATATACATCAGGACGACCTTCAAATGTGGTTCAACACTTCCCAGACACCTCTTCCGATTAAGACCCCCACCCCCATAGAGGAGAACATGACTAAGGACTGTGTGTACGCCATCCCGTGCAGCTGTGGTAAGAATTATAAAGGAGAAACAATCGCCCCTTTAAGATAAGGCTGCATGCACATCGTAAAGCCGTAACACGAAGAGAAATAGAAAAATCAGCCGTAGCTGACCACATATGAAGGGAAAAGGGAGATGAGGATGAAATAATAGACAGCGAACATCACAGGAAAATACGAAAACTTAAGGAATCAGCATATATGCTAGGCCACAAAAATCTCCTAAACCGGCCAAGCATAGAAATGAATACATTATGTGAACCAGTGATACGAAGTGCTAGAGAAAAGGAATAATAACAAAAAAATTGCAATATGAGCTCCGGAAAAAATCGTTACTGAAATATTAAGTTTATAAGTTCCCAAAATTCATACACTGATGTCCTCAAGGACACATGGCCCAGTGGATAAAAACGTTGGTTGGATCCATTGACTTGACCCAAAGAGTTGTCAGTTCAACACATGACTACTGTAGTGGTGAACAAAAACTTGGAGAGTTGAGTCAAAGGGAGATAACTATTGCATCCATGAACGAAATAAAGGGTTCAATTCGAAATTCCAATCGCCTGTAGTTACAGCGGCCGAAGCGTCGTGAATATGGCAACAAAGATGAGGACAACACTCCGAACAATGTAAATAATTACAAGGAAGGTTATTCTTACAATCAGAAAGAGAGAGAGCGAGAGAGAGAGAGAGAGAGAGCATAAATTTATGTGACACAAGATGAGGAAATATGGTTCGGAGATTTAACACTCATAGGACATATTGAAAAGAAAAGAATTATACCGAAACAGCAAATAACTAACTTAACACGTTTATGATGTCAGAACAAGATAAAAGATGGACAATAATGAGTAAAAATATACCTGGCTACGGCAAGGGTGAACAAAAACTTGTGAGAATTGAGTTAAAGGGAGTCATCCGGAAGAGGAATGGCACGTGGAACTAAAACAATCTATTTCGGTTCGGAATTCCAAGAAGAAGGCTTGAGCGTACAACGGCCGAAACATCGTTACAATGATGAGGACAACTGTTTGAACAATGTAAATACGTATAATACCTCATCTCAGAAATTTAGGCAGATATGGAAAATTATTTTTTTATTACTATAAATTCAGTATTATTGTTGCTGCCGTTTTTTATCGTAATATTGTTTGATATAAAAATTAATTAAATCAAATTGAAATATAATTAAAAAAAAAACAGTTACATTAAAGATAAGAAAGTATACGTTAGGAAATAGGCGATAGTTTAAGAACGAATCTCTTCTAAAAGCCAAAAAAAATGTCTAGCTTTACTTTTATCCGATCGCATAAGAATAAATGATAAATTATATTATAAGAAAGTGAATGTGCGTGTGGTGTAATCGATAAGAGCACCGAACGGTTAAATGGAGAGGCGAGTTCAGTTGGAGTCGTTATATTCACTTACGCGCAGATATATTTGCGAAAAGTATGAATCCATCCATTCTCCTTCTCAGCTATGGGTTAGTTAATAAGAATTGTATCACTAAAACCCTTATTATCTCAAAAACAAAATTACGAACAAAATATTTAGATTTCGGCATTTAATAACCCAGAGGTTGATAATCCTCTAAAGAAAAACAACCAATCAAATCTATGTCACTGCTCTGATAAAATCAGAAACACATTTGATAAGTTGCTCGCTATTTCTCTCTTCGGTACGCCAGCAGTATAAGAATTTCCTAGCCGCCTTTCCTCATAATTTGCCCTAGAAATGTTAACTATC
>OZ038503.1:50873491-50958491 GCA_964036315.1 Acanthosepion esculentum
AATAATATCATAATGTATGTATATATATATATATATATATATATATATATAGATAGATATATATATATATATATGCATAATTGCGTGTGTGAGAGAGAGTATGCATCATCTGCTGATGTATGCATTTATGTATATTTGCATATAGAAAAAAGGAGAGGATTTGCATGTTCCTGTATTTAATTTTCCTAACGATTGTAAATAGAAGATATTTCCATTTAATAAACGGAGAGGAAGCCATTCGAAAAACGATTTTTCATCTCAGAATCGACATTCTTCGGGTGAGAGATGCTGTAGTCTTTAAATATTTGGAACGCTGTGCACATCTTAAGAGTTTGCAAGGACATCAAATTGACAGGCGAGAAAAAACGGATTATCCTTTGCTTCTTTTCGACTTATCTTATATATATATATATATATATATATATATATATATATATATATATATATATATATATATATATATATATACATATATATATATTTATATATCGTTTCTGCGTACTTTTCTTTTTTACGACAAACAGAAGAGGTTGTACCTGTCAAAAGAAAAAAATTCACACGGTTTGATAATGGGAAAGGTAAACGAAAGAAAGATTAGAATGTTCTGGGAGAAAAATGGCGATTCATAAAAAAGACAAAATATTTAATAATATTAACGTACACCAAGAACGAATAAATAGAAATGAATGATACAAATAAAAAAGAACAGCGGAAGGAGAAGGCGGGAAATGGAATAAAAGGTAGAGAAAAGAAATAGATGCCGAGGAAAATTCTGAAAGAAAAAGCATAATGTCCAGCCTCGTCTTGTAACATTCCAATCCGATTAACAACTTTCCCTGAAAGTTAGAAAAATGCTCGGAATAAATAAATGAAAGCCACTGATGTTTCTCTCTGGCCCTTTTGCCTTCAATATATCTTGTGAGTGCCAGATTCTCCAAACTCTCTGTCTCTCTGTCGTTATGTTTCAAAGTAATTACAGCGTTCTCTTTCTGAGTCTAAGTATATGTCCAGTGTATATGTAATATATAAATTTATTATATATTTAATATATCCTGTATATATTTCTACATGATATTCTTCTGCATATCCAGATTTCTGTTGCTCCATGTCTTCTCTTCGTCTCTAATGTAATTGTCCAGCTTTCTCTATTATACAGAAATATTGATATTACATAGCAATCCAGTACGCTTCTCAAGTATTTCTGCATTTTGTTGAGCTTACAGAATGTATTTTATGATGACATCTAGGAATGATAACGGTTTGAAAAGATAGGAGTGACTGGGGAAGAATCCCTTCGAATGTATATTCTACAAATTAAGGGTTCTTGGGAAGAAGTTGTCGTAATGGAACTTCCTTTTTACTAATAGAATAACTGCAATGGCCTAAACTTGTGGAACTAAGAATTGTAGCTCGTCTGAATATTTGCCATGAAATTAGCGATAGCATAACTAAAACCTACCAACGTTTTGTCTTTGAGAAAGGTGTTGTAGATTAGAAGATATTTCACCACCCACGTTATTTAATTTTACCATAGCTGGAAAGTTAAGACTGGGCAGTTTGGATTCGGGTACTTAATGCTACAAGGAACCGACAATATTTCTTTTGCGATAAAACTTTTATATGATTTTCATTTCAGGCCTCGGGTAAATTTTATCACAATACACGATCAATGCAAAGGGCCTCCTTTTGAGAACAAACATTCATCATGATAGGTGAAAATTCAGTGTCTGTTGGGTGATAACGAAACCATACCAGATTGGTTTTCGAAGTATTGAAGCCACTCCTCCACCCCATTGAGCTATTAGATCCGCTGTCAGATTCCGATTAAGAGGCACCGATACACTATTGTATCATTTGCATAGATATGTACTAACCAGCTTAAGAGTCGCGGAATTTAAGCTAGCTCCTGCGGAGGGCTCTTGATTGGGCCTTCATCTCAACAATAAACTACAGAAGAACACAAAACTGATCGCTGAATTTATGTGTTGCATTAATATTTAAGCTTACGTTTTAAAGGTCCAATAATAATTCGTCTACCGCCACGTAAACTAAAGACAACTTGATGTACCCATAGGCTTACATTCCGTACAAACAATTATTTTTAATTCATGGGTGACTTTCGTTGGATTTCGCAATTAATTTCGATTATTTCCAGATTTATTTCCAAGTTAAAACAATTGTTATCGTACAAAAGATTTGTCGCAAAAATTCACTCGAGGTAGATGATGTAAGAAGTACATTTTATGTGGATATGTAAGAGAGATATCGGTTAACCCTAGACTTGAACAGCTTAAAAATGTATTGATCAGGGAAGCAGCCTCTTGGGTGTCGGTTCCACAAATCAGTGGTTCGTTGGAAGGAGCTGCTCGAGAGGATGCTACATTTTACCAAATGGAATACGAAGGAAGTGAAGATGGTCCGCTACAATGTGCGTGGAATGGTGGTGGTCTTAGCAGCGAAGATTAGAACTGGTGGAACTAAGGAATGTAGGTCGTTTGAACACCTTTTGGGGAAATAGCTAGAGATCAACGGGAGGCTTGCGACGTTTCTTCTGTGGGAAAGGTGTTGTAGGGTGGAAAATAACTCATTACCTACACGAGCAGGGAGACGCTTTTGGACTCTCGAGAGAGGAGAAAGGGCTCAACGGGTAGCTCCTGGCTATATATGACAACAGTACTCCATTATTCAAAAAATAATATATAATTAATTTTTATTCTATTATATATTCACAATTATTTGTAATGACTTGTCACTCATCGAATAATTCTTCGATACATTTTGAATATAGGGTTACGTTGAAAAACCGGTAACCCTGCAATCAACGTCGAGTCTGTTCATTACCTAAGTGGGTGACCACTTGGGAATACCATGTACTCTATGCTTGGATGCGCGGGTGATGTAATGGATAATGGCTCGGAATTTTTAATCGGAGACCCGAGTTCCAATCTACGCACAAATACCAGAGTAAAAGGTATGAATCCACCTATTCTCCCTCCAGCTAAGGATTAATTATTAAGACTTGTATCACATGAAACAAAGAATATACAAAATAATATTTTATGGCTTTAAATAACCAGCAAAGAGTTGACAAGCCTTAGAAAACGAATCACTCAGTCAAAAAAAAAAATACATTTTTAGTTAAATTCCGAATGTTTTGATATGAAAAAGTTTTCAAAAATATCTTTAATCTGGATTTCATTAAAGAAGGTTTTCCCCATTGAATCATTTCGCAACGAAAAATATAAAAAATCATTTGAATATAATGGGTGAGATAGCGCAGATAGTTCGAAAATGTCTTTCCTTTGTTAGACTTGCTGTATGCGGTCTGACGTTGTCATGGAGAACAACATTTTCCTATTAATGAAAGCAGGGCATTTTTCGATATTTGTGGACACGTTTCAGCTGCTGGACAGAAAATGTGCATTTAGCGTTTCTATCGGTTTCCCAAAATCTCAATGAATAATATCCCTACGATCCTGCCACAGACAACATTACCATTTTTTCAATGGAACTAAAAATTTGGCATCGGTCGTGCAGAATTATCCTTGTCAGACTGATACCATTTCGTTGAACAATACCGTTCGTTAGCGAACTCCAAATTTATTAACTGACACATATGATTAGCAGTTGCGGTGATACATGTGTCATTTAAATAATTTCCCCCAGCGGAAATTATTTTTCTCATAACTCAACTTATTATTGTTTTAAAATTAGTTTCGTAGTCGATCGGAGAAATTAACTTAAGGGAAGAATAAGAAGGTACAAGACACACTAATTACAGGTGTCGATACTAAATATTCTATTCCGTACGAAAGATTTGCATATCAGCTAACAGGTTAAACATGTCCCCAAAAGGTTAAAATATTGTGGGAAACAGCGAAAGAATCAACTATCGTAGATGTGGTAAATATTTTGATAAAAAGCGAAGAATAAGAAAAGAAATTCGTTGTTCTTTACCTGCATCGTTGAACAAAATCTCCATAGTTTTTAAAAAGAAGAATGAACAGGAGTACTAACGTAAACAATTGTGAGATGATTTCGCTGTATTGCCCTAATACAAGGTGACATTGTTAATCTCGATAATATATATTTAGATTTTTTTCATCATTTTCAATTTTAGGAAAATAGTAACCAATTGAAGCCATCTGTTGGTAACAGTGTATCAGGATTACCTCAAACATCGTCCCTCAGCATCCATTGTATCACATCTAGTAAGTTAAAATAAGAGTGTGCACAGCTTTAAAAAGTATCAGAGTGCCAAACCTACACAAGATGTGCAGGCTGATGTGAAAGCAACAGACGCTGTTCATGACATAATTAGTTTAGGAAGAGAATAGAATTTAAAAGCGGGATTATTTACGGAGGTCTATATAAAAATTAAGCCAAGCTATTTGACAGAATTGAGAAAGAATATGTGAGAGAATACTTTGAGGAAAAAGTGAAGATTAAGTAGAGAAAGTTGTTAAGTGTCGGCGTTTTTTTGTTTTTGTTTTTTTCAACAAAGAAAAGATAATTGAACTGGTACGTGATAACTTCCCTCCTGTATGGCAGCGATTGGTGGACAATCTCCTCAAAGATGAAAAAGAGACCTGGTTCAACAGAATTGTCGTTCTGAAGATACTGTGAACCGATTTTGTGAGCAACGAAAGGTTTTGGCGTGAATAGAAACAAAAAGGAAACTTATACATAACATCAGGAAAAGGCAATTGAACTTTCTGGGGCATGTAAGAAGAAGGAGGGCTTGGAAAATCTGATACTCACAAGACAAATTGAGGGATAGAGGAACAGAAGAAAGCAGCGTGTAACATACTTGATGAACTCGAGTAAATGGATGGTAGAACAGGGTTTGGGAGAAATAATGAAAACAGAAAACTTAAGAGCTACAAGGGACAAGAACATGTAGAGGAATATGATTGTCTACGTCTTGACGGGACACAGCGTATAAAAGAAGAGCACCTATATTTTAAGCTTTAACAGCACAAGGGAGTTAAGTCGACTGTATAAAGCTAATTATTAGTTTTAACATCAACTTCAGCCATGTAATTTAATATATTCACATCGCAAAATGGAAAATCGTTTTTCTAGACAGGCTCCGGAAAAAAAACGTAGGCAAATTTTTCCTGAAACAAGATAGTAAATTCTCCAATTCAAACAGATAAATTTCGAGTACACATTTTTTACTAGAGACAGCTAGATTATAAGAAAAAGATACAGTTCAAAACTTATTAGAAGAGAAACTATAAGCTTTCAAGCTAAGAAAACACAAGAACTTATACAATCAAACGGAAAAAATGACGCTTGCGGGAAGATGTTAAAATCTACCTGACTTGTTTAAAACAGTAACTTGGAAAGAATTACTATTTACCTCTATTTCTTGATACAACAGAGACATCTAAAAAAATAAACGGCAAATTCTGTCTGTCCGTCCGTGTATCTGAAACCCTTCTAACTCGGACCACACCTGCTCTACACAGACATATACCTCTTTGGAATCAGGATGATTCCGGGATTGAAAATCTGCCCTACATCTGGTGCTTAAATATCTAGAGTTGGGGTTTGTGTCCGGATGAGGAGGGAACAGTAAAAAATTCAAATTTTAAAATAAATTTAAAAAATAGTGATTTTAAAAGTTTTTTTTAATTTATATTGAAAGATTTTGTGAATTTATGTTTTTTTTTGTTTTAAATTAAGTTTAAAATATCTCAAAACTTTGTGAATTGACGAAATCAGTTTTATTTCTACAAAATTCCAAGGAATCAGAGTTAATGTGAGAGGTTTTTTAACGTTAGGTTTTGAAGTTCCCCAGAGTTTGTGATTTGATAACTCAACTCAATTGCAGTTCCACGGAGTTTGTGATTTGAAGAACTCAGTTTTCAGCCTGAATAAAATTTCGGACCCAATGGGAGTTTCAGCTCAAATCGGTCTTTTGACCGGAATTGGACTTATAGCCCGAATCAGAGTTAAATTGAGGTTTTGAAGTTCTAGGGAGTGAATTGGGGAATTCAAAGTTATTTCGTCAAAATTATTAATGTTTTCTAAGCTGAACTAGAGGACGCTTTAGATGTTGGCCGCTGTCCCAATTAGCCGTCCGCGGGTGCTATCTTAAATCTCCGGATCCTTAAATAGGATCCTGCGACGCTTGGGGATATAAACAGTGTTTGGGGATATTTTCTTTTTTATGTACCCTATCCTTTTAGCACGTGGTGATCATGGTTCTATACAAAAATCTTTGAAGCTCTTAGCAATGTGTGTCCACTTATTGCTCCCCCAATGTCCTGTTCTGCCATCCACATACCCGAGGTCATCAGGTAGGTTACTCGATGTTTACCCCTGCCTCTCCTGTCTTGAGAGTGTGAAAATCTTCAACCCCATTTTCCTCACAATGCGTCCCCAAAATTTCATCTCCCTCTTTCTCATTTTAACTATGTGTTCTTTTTGCTCCCATTTTACTTAAAATATTCTCACGACTCAAATTTATTTTCCATGGTGTTCTCAGTAACCTTTTGTAAAACCACATACCTTTTGACCTAAGTTTCCTCTTCGTATGTAAGGGAATTGTTATGGTTCAACTGACATACGCAGGTTCGAACTCTGCCGGAAAGTGGCTTTTTTTCTTTAATAAGATTTCTCGAATATCTAGGCTAGTAGATGAAAATAAATATACTCTTTGAAAATAAACCTAGCTTCTTCTCAAATATGGGTATCCACTAAAAAATAAAGTTTAAAGTGATAAAAAAATACGTCTGATTAATAAATAAGAATCCATTACTTGTTTAGAAAAAAGACTATCTGAAAAAGTAGAAAATTGTTAAAATATACAAGTGTAATTAAAACAATGATTTATCTCTCTAAATATGCTTATTAATAACTTAACTGCAATTACTGCTTCTTCTATGTGCAGTGTCCGTTCAGGGCGTGGTCTCTCATGGCTCTCCTTAATTTCCTGTCCTTTGTCGCTTTGGGAAATAATTGTCTTTTCGCTCTCTCTCCGAATCCTTGTTCTGATAATCATTTATACAAGTTTGGTTGATAGGTTATACGCTGCTTTCCTCCGTCTCTGTTGCATTTAATATGTCCTTTGAATGTCAAATTTTCTAAGACATCTTTCCTCGTTATGCGTCTTAGAAATTGTAACTCTTTCTGTCTGGTGTTAAGTATAATGTCTTTTTTGTACCCATTTTCTCTAAAACTTCGTCACTTCTCAAATGTTCAGTCTATTGTATTCTCAGCATCCTTCTGTAGAACTACATTTATGTTTCCTCCAGTGTGTTCTTAATCTGGGAGGAGGTTACCCAGAATTCACTGTAATATAGGAGGACTAATATTATATAAGAGTTAGGCACACTTTTCTTTGTTTCTAACGATATTTTCCTGTTTCTTAATACTTTGCTTAGCTTTTAGAAGGTACTTACGCCATCCAAATGCGCCTTCAGACTTCGTGCCGTATTATCCGTCCTGTTAAATTCTTCTTAGATATTTAAATTGTACTTGCTTGACTTTGGTATTTACAATTTGCAATTGGACACTTCTTTTTGGTGACAATCATCCATTTCGTTTTCTTACAATTGATGTTTAATATTTCTTCTCGCTTTCCTTTACGACGTTCTGTAGGAGTTCCTGTAGCTGCTTTTCTGTGTCTGCTATGAACACTGTGTCATCTGCATATGTAATGTTTCTTATATTGTAGCCACCAATTATGAATACTAGTCGGAATTCTAATTCTCTCAAATGCAACATATTGTAAAGACTGAATAAGTCTGGTGAACGACTCATCCTTATTTTACATCCCTTTCTAGGGATTGTATATTTATTGAATTCTTTTTCTATCCGTATGCCGTCGGTTTGCTACCAATATAGGTTATGAATTATTCTTATATCCTTCCCAAATATATCAAGCTTACTTAGCAGTTCCAACGGTTCTTTGTGACGTACTTTATCAAACACAATATATAGGTATACATTATTTTCCCTTTGCATTTCTATTGCTTAATTGCTACAATCAATACTTTAATAACTATAAAGGAGAATTAGAAACTATCGCAGCGTCCTGGGTAAGACGATAAACTACATCCGCGTCCTGAGTAAGACGATAAACTACATCCGCGTCCTGGGTAAGACGATAAACTACGTCCAACAGCAAAGAGCTTTTGAGGAGTGTGCAAGCACCTCTTAGTTGGTGGTGTTCCCAGGTCCACTATGACCTATGGCGGTACCACCTGTTAGAGTCTCAACTATAGGCAAATAGTTAACCCCCAAATTGGGGTCAAAACACCACGAAGGTGCAAAATTAGGTTTCAATACCAGAAATACATTGTAAAAATGTATTACTAGCAAATATTTGACAAAAAATATTACCAGCTATATATTTTCGAACAAAAAGTATTACCTTAAATAGAATTTTGAAGAAAAATATTACCAGAAATACATTTTTAGAAAAAGAAATGCCAGCAATAAAGATTTTGTCGGCATTAAAAAACCCATTGAGTTTGATATGCCGTAAAGCAAAACAAATGAAACCAAACTAAACCATCGCAAACCAAATTATTATTAAGTGGAAACAGAATTTCTTATGAATACAAACTTGAACAAATGAATGAGATCAAATCATTTCAATGCAAATGTAGATAAAATACAGAAATCCAAAGTGGTGTGAGTATATCCGACATCATAAGTGAATGCAGCAAGATAATTATAATAACAGGTGTAATATAAAAGCAGGCCCAAATGCATCGACACTGGGGACTTTGCAAACGAGTCTTGTTCCTACAACTAAAATCAAGTTATCACCACAAACCAGAAGACTGATAAATTTTTAAAAAATAATAATATCTTCTGAGAAATGTTGCTCTAAACCAGCTCCAAGAAAGACGTGCTGGGTTGCGTGTCGCCTCTGGCTTCCTGCGGCCTATCGGCAAATCTTCAGGTGCCAGCGTAGCATCGCGCGCTGAATGGTTTCTTTTCCTCGCTTTATTTCAGCTGTAGTAATAGTGAAATAATTTCTTGGTGAAATAAAGTGAGAGAGATAAAAAGAGGTAGACAGAAATAAGGTGGAAGATAGAGAGGATGGGCCCCAACAGGTCGGCCAGGGACTTGACATCTCCACACCAATCTACGGAGCGTAGAAGCGTATTCACTTTTCTATCGTTGCCAGCAAACAGCCTTCGCGCGGTTTCCCCGTCATATTAAAACTTAAACAAAAAACAATCTATCATTGTCAGAATTCCATGCCAACTCATTTCGGTCGTCAGCTTCCTGCCCGGGTTGGTTGGTTTGCTATTTTGGGCTCGCCTCTGCATTTTGCAGCAGAAGTTTAGAGCTGACCGTTATAAAGATGACAAAGAAACTTTACTCCTTCGCAGACCTAACCCTTTTCTATGAATCACAGATCCACGGGGGTAAACGAAACTAGAAAATAAATAAATTATTATCATAACCTGCAAATTTAAAACTTTTGGGAAAATCTAAATCAAGTTTTGTTCTAACATCTAACGTGCTTGAGTCAGTCCCTCAAACACTGGAAGCGTTTTTAGAAGAGTTAAATATTAAACTGATAATGTTTGTACCGCAACATAAGGAAGGTCCTGGAAATATAACAGCCATTAAACATGCGAATATGCAGATCAATTAAAATAAAATGAACTGAAATGAAACTTGATAATGTTTCAACTCTGAAATATTATCTGGTTAGAGTTTTATTGCGGATGAAAATATCTGGAGGAGTAAGAACTACTGATGTTCCTATAATGCAAAACACAAGAGTAAATCATGCTAGATGATTATTATTATTAAAATGCTTATGATAAATGAGGTGTAGTATGAATTAAAGAGGAGGTTAGAGAATACATAACTATTGACCACTGACTTTAAGTGTTTCAGATTGAAATGTTCAAGGAAAGAGTCTTTTTCAAAACGTAGCTGTTCTTGGGAAAATACCATTTAACAGGAACTTTCTTCTTCATCATCATCATCATCCTTCGATCTCTCTATGGTTGGTCGGAGCTCCAGTGACAATCCCTTTCCACACTGTTCGGCCCTGTATTGCTGTCCCTAGATCCCCAATGTCTAACACTGAATCCCAAGCTATGGTGTCTGGAAAAGTCAATTTTCGTGAGAAGACACTTCCAGAAGGATGCCATAGGAGTAAGGATGAGACGATTTCCCTGTCCGCTCGCTGGCAATGGCTGGCAATGGCTGGCAATGGCTGGCAAACTGTAATCGTTTTTGTTTGAGCTTAAGAGAGGTTGGTCTCAGTTCTCCGTAAATTGTGTTAAGCGTTGCATGGGATCTCCAACTTATGTTCTGGATTTTTATAAATATATTTATAAATGTTCCATCCAGTCGTCTATCAAGACGAACAAATAATGTACAAGTTACTAATCCATACAGTTGGTCTAGTTCAATCAATGTTCGAAAGGTTTGAACTTGTGAAGTTTGGTACAATCATCCCATGCAAGAGCTTTGCGGATGCTGAAGTCCTTTTGGGAATCGACTCGGATGTTTTAGGTGAGGTTGTGATACATTTTTCCTTACTCACGTTGCAATAGAGACCGACCTGGTTCGCTTCTTGCTTGAATTATTGCAGCAAGAATTCTGCATCCTTGATACATATAGAAATTAATGCAAGATCATCGTAAACGTCAAGGTCAGCCAGGTATTGTGGAGGGTACCGACTACTCTGGTGAGATTTTAAAAATGGGGTCCGTTTTCCTCCATTTTGTCGAGAGAAATATGCAGAACATAATCCAGAACAGCTATAAACAGAAAAGGAGCAAGTGTGTAAACCTTGTAGAACTCTTGCTTTACCGACAAAGGAATCAATCTCGTCATCAGACGATGCAAAGGTGGCAGTGGTGTTTCTTTACAGAGCTCTAATTGCCTCAACAATTCTGGAGGGTATACCATAGAGTTGGGGGATTTTGAACATATGGAAAGTCAACAAAACAACTTCTGTCTAACTTTAATTGTCTAACATATTGGAACTAAAGAAAGGAACTCATCACAAATGTAGATATACTAGGAATAGTCTTGCAATGTTTCAACCGAGGAAAAGAGGCTGTAACTCTTCCTCTAACAGAATGTGTGAACAATTACGAAAATTATCAGATCTGGAAAGGGAGGACTGAGAAGCTCCAAAACAGATATGCCACATTTGGGTCTAATCTGACTCTTGTATAATTATATTTATAAAGTAATTCTTTAAAATAATACGTGATAATTATGACATGAATCGATAATACGAAAATAATGTCGGGGTGACAGATGAACTAGAAATTGTGATAACGTTACGGTTTGGGTCATATGAAAAAGTGGTAAAAGCGAAAATGATTTTAAAATATACTGACACTCTAAAAGAGAGGCTGTCAACCCAGAAAAGAAATGGATCGCATAACAATAAAAAAAAAGAATATCTGTTGATTTGAAAAAGAACATACAGAGTGCAATGGGTAAATTGTCGTTATTTTATATTTTTAATTTCACGCAAGATCGTTGCTTGTTTTTTATTTCTTTTTTCAACTGCACAGTATATAGGGTCAGTTGACCACCATTTGTGAGAAAAAGAGCACCACGACGTAATTCACTCCACCGGAAATGTAGAAACGGCATGCTTTACTGATTGGCATTCGCGCCGGAAGTTCCAAAATTAACATTTCGGAGTGTCTGCGTGTCAAACTGAGGACAGTGCAGAGGATTCGGAAATAATTGGATGATATATAAAGTCAAGATGCTGTTTGGAGTGATCACTAGTGATAGTGACGTTATGCCACCATTCATCTTCCCACTGGACCTCAGACTCAATAAGGAGGCCTACATCAAGTGCCTTGAGGAGGTAGTGCTGCTGGAAGACAATATATCTGGCAACAGGACTCTGCACCATGCGACAAAAGCAAGAGAACCCTGTCATTGCTGTCAGACATTTTCTGCAACCACATCAACCCTTACATCTGGCCACCTAACTCATCAGGCTGCAACCTCCTTGATTATTATGTGTGGGGCGCAGTTAAGCGAGAGGTAAAAAAATTCTTGCAACACCAAAAATGAACTGAAGGCAATGATTATGGCAGCATTCACCGACTTAAACAAGGGGACCGTCCAGAAGAGATGCAGGAGATTCCGAAGTCTTCTGGAGGCCGTGGTGGAAACCAATGAGAATTTTCAGGTTTTACATTAGTCGGACTATTGTCCTCATGTTCGTCGCCATATTTGTCACAACGTTTCGGCCGTTGTACGCTCCGGCCTTCTTCAGGTGGTTGGAATTTCGAACCGAACCCTTTATTTCGATCACTGGGGTAGACTGTTCTAGTTCAACGTGCCATGTTTGATGGATGTCAGTTATCTCCTGCTAATTTCCCCTCTGAAAGTTCTCCACTGCCTGAACCGGGTATTGAACTCACACTCTTTGGGTCTGTCGCTGGATCTAACCAACGCCTTTATCCACTGTGCCATGTGTCCTTGAGGGCATCTGGGTATGAAACTGCGTAATTTTGACGACAACTTGTCTATCGCACCTGTATCGCATGAAGAAGACGAGAGATGGGGGATTTTCAAAACCTGCTACTGGCAGACCTGACTAATCAGGATTCTTATTTTTCACTGATTTAAAGATTGTTTAAATACATTAACTCAGTAATAAAATTTCATTCGAAAATCGGACATTATTTTCCGTACAACCTAATATGATCAACAACTGTGTTTCTTAATTTTATGAACACCCCCAGTCTATGGACTGATATTCCTGCTTCTAAAAATTAACCAATCTTTCTTTATTTAACACCGATATTGATAAAAGTGAACAGCGTGATTTCGTGTATACAGATCTGATCATTATAAATTAAATCGTAGCATGGAGACTGCACGCGTTAAACAACTGTGAACAATCATAAGAAATTACCATTTTCAAATATTGTGAGTAAAATTTATGGCAATCTTGAGATTAGGTCGACTAATGTGGAAATCAATGTATAGGTTTAATATTGGGGGCCTTAGAATGTGGGGCACAGGGTGATCGATAGTATTCTCGACATTCATCTGTGGATGCAATAATATACATCTTATTGCATACTGAAATGAGGTGGGCATATTCTGGCCTAGGGGGTATATTTTTTATTCCGAGGCTATAAATTGGAGTAGCCTCGCCTGACTACACTTGCCTGTGTATAAGACCAGCTAGCCTCGAATAACCCCGTCTATACTCTGGGTTGGGAACATCATTTGAGTTGTCAGAGGAAGATGAACAAACTGAAATAGATAGATAAATAGATGAATAGATAAGAAAAGACTGAGCTAAGTAATATATATATATATATATATATATATATATATATATATATATAATATAATATAATAAAACCTCTACCCCCCCCCGTTTTAAAGTGTTTACTGGTTTTACTTTATTTATCTTTTTTGTCACGTGGTCATGGTTGTTTTTTGTTTTTTGGGTTTAAGCTGTATATTCTGTTCAATTTTTTCCTCTTTGGCCAGTTTTACCCTGACGATACGTTTAGGTGAAACCTAGGTAGGTTTACCTGGCTCTTTAGGTTTATATTAGGTTTGCTCTACTTCCCGCATTAAGCACTTTACATTGTTGCTTTTACTCGTTTTGGGTTGTTTTTTTTTAACTCTGAGCTTGAATTCTGGACGATTGTTTTCGCCTCAATTTTATGTTCTTTGTTCTTTCTTTTTATTATTCCTCATTTTTCCTTGGGTACTAGTTTGTTCAACTACAAGCCGAAATACCTAAGGTTTTTCCAAGCGAGTACCACTATATATATATATATATATATATATATATATATATATATATATATATATATATATATATATATATAGAGAGAGAGAGAGAGAGAGAGAGAGAGAGAGAGAGAGAGAAAGAAAGAAAGAAATGGAGATATCGAGCTAGCGAGATAGATAGATAGATGAGAACACGCCTGGATGGATAGATAGATATTCATTTTGCCTCATTGTGAAAGAATAGCGATATCATCATTCACAATCTACTCTGTCATATAAATATACACACCTATCTTTACATAAGTAATATCTGTATTCAGGTTAAATATGAGAAATGCGTATTTAATTGCGTCATAAAAAAGTAAAGGATTATTAATTTTTCTCCACTTGTTTTTTTCAAAAAAGCCATCGTCAGTTTAGTTTTCTGTGGATTAACTTCATAGAGATAATCCCGGATTAACCTGTCAAATCCATCTAAATATTTAAATCTTTCTAGAATTTACCGTTAATTCTCACTCTCCTTATTTAAAAATCTCTCTCTTTCTCTCTCTCTCTCTCTCTCTCTCTCTCTCTCTCTATATATATATATATATATATATATATATATATATATATGTATATATTAGGTTGGTGCAAAAATAATGTCGTTTTCTCACATGAAGTTGAACGTCAAAAAACGACATTATTTTTGCACCAACCTAATATATATATATATATATATATATATATATATATATATATATATATATATATATATATATATATATGAGTGCAGGTATGCAGAAAAATAAGAAAGAACACGTTAGGTAAATAATCTGGAGTTCCTTAGTATTTTTGCTTTTATTTTTAAAACGACAGTGCTCCATACAGAAGTAGAGCTTATATTATAATATTTTAAAAAAAAAAATATGATTCCTTCGCTACATAAGAGTTCTCATGTTTCAAAAGCGAGAGCCGAGACCCCTAATATAATTTTTGAAATAAGGTTGAATTAAGCTGTCTGGTCATGCTTCCTCGTCAAGCGAGAATTTGGGAATAAGATTTGTAAAAAAAAAAAATAGCCATTTGAATAAACAAATAAATAAACAGATTAATAGACAGATAATAATGAAACAGAATCCCCTCGATACTTAACGACCTGCGACAAGGCCATAAAAATGACTTTTTGACCAACTAGACGTCCACTCCTACTATCAGACTTGAAATAGGCACCCCAATATAACCTGACATAAACTTTTCGAAGGGGACTGGTCTGTAGATAGAAATTAATTCTTAACTCTTAGACCACTTAACCAATATAGCTGACCCTAGCCGTTTCCATAGTAACTAATGTTGCAAGAGATCATACTTATAAACACGCGCTAACCACAAGATACATTATTCCCAAATTCTCGCTGGACGGGGAATGGTGAAAAGACACCTTAATTCAACTTAATTTCAAAAATTATATTATTTATATTAATTTTGAAACATGAGAACTCTTATGTAGCGAAGGAATCATATTTTTAAAAAAATATTGTAATATATATATATATATATATATATATATATATTTATGATTGCAGTGGAAATATCGCTGTTAAATTAAGCAAAAATGAAAATAACATTGACATCTCATTTTAACATGTATTTACCAAAATTACACAAAATATCTTGAAATACTAATGTGGGTTCAACCATGGTCTCCAGACCACTTTGGGATCTCCTGCATCTCTTCTGGACAGTCTCCTTGTTTAAGTTGGTGAATGCTGCCATAATCCTTGTCTTCAGTTCATCTTTTGTGTTACAAGGTGTTTTGTTGGTTTTCCGCTCAAGTCCGCCAATACATCAAGGGAATTTCAGTCTGGAAATTTAAGTGGGCTAGATGTTAGAGGTGATGTGGTCACAGAAATTGTTTGACAGCAATGATTGGGTTCTCTGACTTGTGTGGCATGATGCAGAGTCCTGTTGCCAGACACAGGGTCTTCCAGCAACACTACCGCCTCAAGGCACTTGATATAGGCCTCCATGTTTAGTCTGAGGCCCAGTGGGAGGAGGAATGGAGTCATAAATTCGCCATCACTAGTGATCACACCAAACTCCTTCGTAATCACCATCAAACTCATTGAACTCTCTCGAAATCCTCTGCTCTGTCCTCGGATTGAAACACAAACACTCTGCGGTATTCGTGTTAGCGCTTCCGGCGCAATTGCCAAGCAGTACAGCATGCCGTTTACAAATTAATGGCGGAGTGAATTGCATTATGGTTCTCTTTTTCTTACAGGCGGTGCCCATCTAAACATACTATACTCTGCAGACGACGCACACACGCACGCACGCACACACACACGCATATCAATATTATATATATATATATATATATATATATATATATATATATATATATATATATATATATATATACATATATATATATATATATATATATATCATAATAAGAAACCTTAACAGAATGCACTGGACAGCCGTTTTGTCCTATATATGGGACTCATCAGAAGTGCATCCACGACCGAGAATTAAAACCTGGACTGTTATGACATGAGGCAAACGTCATATCAACTGTACCAACTGTATCAACGAAGGCGAAGAGGTAGCGAATTAGACTCGATATAGCGCTGCTCGATCACATATTCCTTGTTGGAACTCATATTCCTTGGTGGAACTCATCCGATTTTCCCTTATCCATAGGACTATGCCCCCACGAGCCACGACTAGTATCTCCAAGCCACTCCAACTGGAGCTTTAGAAGCCGATTCAAGTAAGGATATACAAGTGATACAAATTATTAGGAGGAACTGAGATAATCATAAGCAGCCTGGGGATATTAGTCGTGGCTCGTGGGGGAACAGTCTACAGTCTATGTGTAAGCGAAACTCGGATGACTTCCACCACGGAATATGTGATCGGGCAGCGCTACATCGAGTCTAATTCGTTACCTCTTCGCCACCGAGGCCCGCTGGTACAGTTGGTATGATGTTTGCCTCGTACGGTAACGGTCCGGGTTTCAATACTCGCACTGCTGATGAATTTCAAATAAAGGATGAAACGGGCGTCCAGTGCTTTCTGCATTCTGTTGGGGTTTCTTCTAGGCTTGATGAATTTCTTAATTATGATTATCTCAAATCCTCCTAATAATTTCTATATATATTGATATCGTCAAGTTTTCTATATATCGATCGATATCTCTATACTGTGTTCGAGAATAGACATCCATATTTCCATTATTCTAATATCTTCCTCCTCCTTTTCTTGTATGCGTTGTGTCCCTCAAGACGTAGATTATCATGGCCCTCTGCAATCTCCTGTCCATCTAGACCCTTAGCAGTGTTTCTCTCTTTAAAAAACATTCAAGTCCCATTCAGACATTGATTTACACAAGCTCTCTACCGACCTGTATCTATCTTGCTCTCGATATGCCCTGTGAATGTTAATATTTCCGAACCATATTTCCTTGTTATGCGTTCAAGAAATTTCAGATGACATTATCTGATTCTGATATGAGTATAAATGTTCCTTTTGTTACAATTTTCTCGTTGCTTACTTGCTCTGTCCATGAAATTCTCTTGAACCACACTTTTGTTGCCGCCAGTTTTTGCTCTATGGAGTCCGGTAGGTAAAATCTGGAGTGTGTGCCCAACTTTTATGTGACCATAAAAACAACATTTTAACGGCTTTTCATTTTATTTATTCATGTTTGATGTCTGACTAGTATTAGATGACCATTTATGAATCAGATACATCTTCATTTATATTGAGACATGTTGTCTGGTAAGAGTCACTAAGTTATTGAAAATTTGGTATGGAAGACTGATACAAGGATCAGGGGTTGATACGGAACTTTACAGAAGGAAAAGTCTGAGTCAAGATGACGAGTGACTGATCAGATTACCCCGTGGGTGCGGAATTCTGGCAGTGATAGATTGCTTTAGTCTAAGCTTTGGATGCAAAAACAAAACAGCGCGAAGATGGCATATAGTCGTAAGTATTCTGAAGCGTCGACACGATTTCCGCACCCAGATTGCATAGATATACAAAGACCGCATGTGGCGGAATGCTAAACCAACGAACAGGTATGCATTCTCCTGAAGTTCTTGTTCCCTCTACCTCCTAGAATCGATGCTAACATGTCTGTCTCATTCGTATAATAAAACGACTAAGAAAAAGAAACTCTATTTCGTTGATGCAGTCTTTGAAGCGGAGTTGGGGTTCTGAGAGGTTGAAGGCAGTGACGGCACCGAACGCAACAGGAAGAAACCAAACTAGTTAAGGAAGACAAAAAAAATATGGCAACCAGAGACGAAATTGAAAGACGGCAATGAAAGAAAGAATTCAAAAAAATATAAAAATGAGAGATAAAAAAGGAAATAATGAATTTATTAATTACACTTGGACTTCTTTTACGACAGATAAGGCCAGTTAAAATGAAGAAGACTTATATTCCACTTTACTCACAAATAAGAAATTATCGAAGAGATGGAAGTGAGAGCTTCGGCTGAACAACACCTGGTGTCGCTGAATTTCTACATTTGTCGGAGCTCTATTGGCTATTAACGGAGTAATTGAGAAAGAAAATACACGAAAAAATTGAAGATAAATAGACCGCCTTGTGGTTAAAAATGTTACGTATTTTCCACCAGTAAAAAAGTTGATGTTTGAGCCTAAATAAAAAGGCGAAATTTTGAATAATTATTTTCTACACACACAAGCATGTTCTTTCTACTTAGAAGAATTAAGAATATATTATTCCTCTCCACCTTTCCATTGAGAAGATTTTGTAAAGTAAATGGCTAATCTTAATAAATATAGTGAAAGAAAAATTCTAGCAGTAAAAAGAAAAGCAATTCTCAGTAGAGGCCACAAGACCGGACTCCTGTTCATAGTGAACTCCTTAAGTCTTCTCATGGTTGTATAGAATGTACATCAACAAGGATACGTAAGGTTGCTCTCTTATTTTGCCCATAGCTGTGATTGTAGAACAAATGAAAACATACTTTTTACCAAGAGTAGTTGTGTTGCGAATGTTAACATTACTAACATGACGGGAAATCGAACTCCGCTAAACGTTACACAACCTGCTCGTCGAACAAATGAATAAATAGAAAGGTGAGAAAGAAAAGTTAAAGATGAAAGCGAAAGTACACGATACGCATGATAGAAACAATGAAAATAAAAATAATAGCATAAAAAGGACAAAAACGAAAAACAATAAAATGCAAAGCAATAATGTATAGGAAATATGATTTGCGTAGAATAATGTTGACGTGTGCGGAAATTTAAATCGACGAGTCCTGTTCTCATTCCAGCCTAGTGGCCCAATGGGGAGCTTATGGGTCAATCTTTTCACAAGTGAGTTATGAGTTAAATGGCAGTGTATATCAGGCTTTCTAGAATTGGGTAGCAACCAGCTTGAGAGAAGGACTACTTTTAATTAAAAACTGTGGTGGCGACAACGGGAAATCTTTGCCGTATCTTCCCCACGAAGCCATAACAATTCACAGATATTGAACAAACAGAATCTGTATAGAGCGCTGATTGCCTACGTCCTTGACAAACATGGCATTAAATAATAAAAAAAGGAATATGACAAAAAAGAAAGAAAATAAAGTGAATAAAAAGCAAGCATCGATGAACATAGAATTGATAGATGACAGAAGAGAACACAGTGTGTAGAGACAACATATATATATATATATATATATATATATATATATATATTTATATATATATATATACATATCCTTCTATATAATAAATGCATACTTTGAAATTAAAGGGAAACAACTCTTTAACTTTTGTTAGCTCATGTTACAGAAATTTGGGATTTGGGAACTTGGGGAGTCAAGTTGCGCTTGTTACATTAAGTCAAGTGCAAATACCGTTGGGCGATCATGAATCGAAAAGAAGCGTGATCGTCGAAGCATGTCACTTCCGTCCTTCCCAAAATTCATTGAGCCAGCGCAGTAGGGTAATGGCCCCATTTCTACCCACGAATCTGGGGAAGAAGTCTTATGTCCAACAAAAGACCTTCGCAAGCTAAGAAGAAGAAGAAGAAGAAGAAGAAGAAGAAGAAGAAGAAGAAGAAGAAGAAGAAGAAGCAGAGGTGGAGGAGGGGGAGGAGACAAAGAAGAAGAAGAAGAAGAAGAAGAAGAAGAAGAAGAAGAAGAAGAAGAAGAAGAAGAAGAAGAAGAAGAAGAAGAAGAAGAAGAAGGTGGAGGAGGGGGAGGAGACAATGAAGAAGAAGGGAAATTATTGTAAGATATGAAATTTCAACAAATCACGCCAGAAACGTTAAGGTAGAAAAGATAATTATAATCTTTAGTGTAATTCGTGAAAATTAATAGCAATTCTGCTTTGAATGAAAATTATACATTAATAAAAAGATATGTCCTTATTCAAAACTATAAATCAGACTTTCTAATTGTCGGTTATAAAAAATAGACGCCATTTGCTTTATTTACATAGAGCGAGAAATACAAATATAGAAACCTCTGTTTCACCGGCTACAGCAAATATCGTACGCGGTACAAACATCTACTTGAACTGCTACTGAAGCGCATTTATTTGGCAAAGCTATTACAATGATCCTGAAAATTTACTGGGAACAAACAGCCTGCACACAAAAAATGAATTGAGCATGTACACAAAAATAGAATGTGATTTAAGACAAGGATGCATCTTCTCGCCAGATTTATTTAGCCGATACACCGTGGTGAATTCCTACATGGGTTTATTATTGGTAGACATTTTAACAAGATAAGATACCCAGATGACATTGTGTGGATGGCAGGCTCAAACAGAAAAGTGAAGGACCTTCAAGACAAGGCAGTAAAGAAGAGTAAAAAGAAATTACTAATTATCAATTGTATGAAGTTAGTTGATCGTTGGCATGAGGCTCAGCCCCAAATGCGAGCTACATGTTAGAGACGACAGAATCACGCAAGCTCGGAAATTTATCTGAAAAGTGTTATAAACGAAAGAAGTGACGACATCCGACGGCGTATTGAAATTACGAAAGTTGCCGTCCAAAAGCTAAGCACAGCATTAACAAAGAGAAAAATAGTTATGAACTACTACATAATTTTTAAGCAATACCATGCATGGTGTAGGCAAGTCGTAATTCAATTGTATGAAAATTCGAAGTTGTCCATAAATTATTTAAAAGAAAATGGTATCGTAGATTTCAAAAACCGGATAAACCAGCCTCCTGGCTTAAATCTTATCAGAAACATGAATTTAAAAAATAAGTATGAAAACTGATCTTATATTTCTTTCGAATTTGTCTTCCTATCGGCTGAAAAGAATCGTGGATGTTTTAAGTAATAAATGAGCAAACACGAAATACTGCTGGTTCTTGTCTTGTAGCAGTCAACCTGAAAAATTAATCTTCATTAATGAAGATTTAATTTTCAAGTTGATTCGTTTAATGATTTTACTCGACAAGCGAAGCTTATTTTATATCCCTATTTAAAAATTGTTGAAATTGGTTATTGAAAAATGGAGAGAATGTTTCTAATAATTGCTTACAGAAAAATTTTCATATATTGATTTATATGTGCATTTGTATGCATATGGAAGAAAAGCAAAATGCCCATAGTGTATCTTGAAAAAGTTCTTTATTTTCCATAAAATATGGTTTTTAACATAATCTTCTTTGTCACTGCTATTCGGAAGTTACTGTTGATCATAAATATCCAACATTACACAAGGAACATTTCAGACCAAAGTTCCACTACTGACTTTACATCGGGCTACGAACTTACTAAGGTAATTTCGTAGATATTCAAAATATATGTATTTATCAATGGCGACATTTAATTTCTTGTCAGACAAAAATTTAAATATATTGCACAAATTCTATTGTTTGTTAGGTGAATTTAATGGAAGCAATGAATCAGCAAATAAATAAGAAATATTTGTATTCTGAATTGACAATGGTTTGTAAGTTTAAAACATGGTAGTGGACTTTCTAATACTTTTCTCGCTGAAAGATTAGTCACTTTAGACTATAATGATTAAAAGTTATGCGTTAGAGTTAAGATATCAAAATACTAAGATATCAAAGACTAGGTACCAGCTTCAAGTAACCAGATAATCACAATTGTGGAGAAATGTAAAAAAAATGACATTATTAATGCTCAAATGTCTGACAGTCCACAAAATACATTTGCCTTGTTAAAGTCCTCAGAAGGCGAAACGCTTCGACTAAGAACAGTTTTCCTCTTGTCTTTTTATTCATAGATATATGTGTGTAATATATGTATACATAGATGAATGTCTATAGGCGGTTAGCTACTATTTTTAATCTATCTATGTTTATGTGCATACATTAAAACATGTATCGCTCAAAGGTGAGCTGGTACAAAGCAAACTCCCATTTTAGAAGCTGTACAAATGCTACAAAAACTGACACGCGTAAGAGGGTCAATACAGACACGAGCGTTTGTTAAGTTCTTGCGCCTGAAGGGCCCGCTTGATCGACACAGGTGACGACTGATAGTAATGGCTTTGAAAAGGGCAGAATTTAGGAAAACAATCGGTGCTAAAATGGGCTGCTAGCTAGTGGGAGAACGTGAGCCCCACCCAGAATGTGAGTGTGCATGTATTTCAAAGGTTGGCTTGATTAATCACACGTTTTCACAAGAGTACAATCTATCAGTATAATTCTCAGTCTGATTTCGCTTGCAATATATCTATCAAATATTCGCAGTAGTTCTGAATATTTGTATTATTCATTGACACGTGTCATCCTTTCGTCACACACTGGTAAGCCGTTCTAAAGAGTATATATATATATATTTCATTATATATATATATATATATATATATATATATATATATATTTCATTATATATATTTTTTTTTTCATTATATACATATATATATATATATATATATATATATATATATATATATATATATATATATATATATATAGCCGAGTTCGAATTCCAGTCGAATCCATTACATTCACTAACGTGCTAACACCCTTGGGAAAGGTGTGAATCCTCTTCTTCTCCCTCCAACTATGGGTAAATAGCAGGACAGACTGGGTTCTATAGCCTTGGACGGCAACTGATCTAGTAGAAGGACAACTCTGAATTCAAAACCTGCGGAGGGTCGTTTGGGAACCTTGTGGCATTCGTTGCACCAGGTCCCTGTATTCGTCCCTCCAAAAAGTGTGGATGGCCCTGCACAAAGCCTTCACCACTATAATCAAATCCTGTGTGGGTGTCGGGCTTTCAGTTTCTAGGATCTGATCTGTCTGACTCTCATACGTCGAGTTCGATGGGAGAGTCCATCATATATATATTACAAATTACAATTAAATAACGCAAGAAAGTAAGAGTGAGAATAACTTTTATTTCTCACATACTTTTCAGGTCACTCTGAGATCATCATCAGGAATGTATATGTGAATATGTAAGGATTATGATAAAAATAAGCAGACATAATGTTTGTAACATATTCAATCACACACACACACACACAGACATACACACACACATACACACACACATATATTTTATATACACTACACGTAAATGATTATTATGTTCGGCACTGCATTTTAATTCAATTGCGAGCATATTTCTATGTTTTTCCCTACATTAACAATACGCGTATGTACCGATGTACAATCTCCTTACCGATGAAGAAGAGATTTGAAGCGACAAAGAGAACACCGGGCAAATATGGGAAACAGGAACAAGGGACGATGGAGTAATGGGTAGCGTCGATATTTAATTAGCGATTCGTTGATTGATTTTTTACGGCTTATCGACCCTTTGAATGTTATTTAAAGCCAGAAAATATATTTTTATAGTGTAAGAATTCTTTTTAAATAATAATGGTTTGATGATACAGGTCTTAGTAATTAATCCATAGCGTGTGGAAGAAAAGGAGGATTCATGTTTTCCACAAGTGTATTTGGGCATAAGTGAATATAATGAACCCAACGAGAATTGGAACACTGCTCTCTGATTAAGAATTCTGAGCCGTTATCTATTACACCACCCGCACATTGAAGCGTACATTACTTGATATTTGCAAGCAGTCAGCTATCTAGGTATGACCAAGTTTGAGGTTCCGGTGTTTCAATCTGATGTGGCCATTGCCCTTGACATTACAAGTCACAGCACCATAATACCAATGCAGCTAGCGGTTAGCTTTCTTGTAAAACCTGTAGCATAATGTGTAGAGTACTCGCTGAAACTTCATCAGGAGCATTATGAAAATCATAAATGCATTATGGTCGCAAATGGTCTGCCAGCTGACTGCTTGATTTATTGAGTCGTTTTCTACGTCTCATCGATCCTTTGCATGTCATTAAAACTAGGAAACATTTTTGAATTTTAATATGTTTTTAGATAATAATGGTTTAATTTATACGTAACGTACTAATTAACACATATCTGGTGGCAGAAAAGGTGGATTCATACATTTTTCATGCGTATTTACGTGTAAGTGCATATAACCAAATCAACTAGAACTGAAAATCGGCTCTCCGATTAGCAACTCCGAAGAATTAGCCATTAAACCACCCGCACATCCAAGCTTATCAAACCTGGTATTCACAATCGGTTAGCCATCTAGGTACTAACCAGGTTCAACATTGCTTGTCTTCGGTGATCGTACGGGAACATGATGTGGTTTGTAAGCCGGGTACCATCTGACTTTCCACAATATAGATGTAATATTTCACGAACTAATACTTACTAATTTTTCCCTTCAGTAAACCCCACCTCTGTCTTTCTTAATCACCTTCTCTCTCTCTCTCTCTTTCTCTCTATCTCTTTCTCTCTATCTCTCTCTGTCTGTCTCTCTCGCTCTCTACTTCTATGTGTGTGTATGTCTGGGTAATTTACTTAACTTCCGGATCCAGGTGTCAAGTTCTACCTTAAATAATAAATTATACTGTTAAAATAACGCGTGCATCGATATGTGAATTCCCGCCTGACTCCTTCTCCGTTCGTATATTTCATGTGAGAAAGACGACGAAACAGCGTCATCTGTGAATCATTCTGCATATATCGTTAGGAAGTCATTTACATTGTACGCCCTAAGGTTGTTTGGAAGAATTCCCAAGATGCAAACAGACAATAATTACATTGATTTTATCTCTACGTTAAATATTTGCCAAATTTCCGCCAAGCAACTGATAATGGTCTTCGAGAAGAATGTTCTAACACAATTTTCTAGGTCCGTTTTAGTCAAAGCGAAACTTTTTTAATTACGACCTTTCCCCATAATTCGTAAGTTCACTATGCGTACTCCTATCCTGTTTATCGATATATATGTAAACTGAAACCTCGGGATATATGTATGTATCTGTCATCAGAAAGACTGACTCGGAGAATGGATGCGGATGCAAGTCAAAGAAGAATCGCGACTCATATTTTTATTGGTCAACACAAGAAAAGAGAGAGAACCAGAGAAACCCAAAGGAAGAAATCGAGTGAGAAATTCCTGAGTGAAATAGAGACACACAGACAAAGAAGATAGTAGAATGTTTGCTTCTATTCCTTGGAAGCTTTTTTCTTTCCTGAACTATAGAGAATGCGCCTAGACAGAATTATTACTGCCGCATATGTTCGGTGCACTGCTATTTGCCTTGAGCTTCTTGATAAAATCCAAAGAAGAGTCAGCAATTAATATTATTGGTCCCGATCAGGCAGCTCGGATTCAGTCACTTTCCCGCCGCCGTAATGTTACGTCTCTGTGTCTTTTCTATAAATAATTTCATGACAATTGTTCGGATGAGCTTTTCGTAATTGTTGTTTTATCCCTCACAGACAATAAATTCTACATATGGAAATTAGTTAAGGATTTCATAGAGACATTGATGTATTATGATGGATGCAGTAAGAACGGTAAGAATGCATTGTATTGGTGTTATGAATATTGTGGTATGTTTGGGTCAGTGATTGTGGCTAGCTAGGTTTAAATTTAAGACAGAAGAAGACTGTTCAATTTCCACATTCCCCATTTTGGCCTTGTGCCACACTTTGTATTTTCACAAATAAATATCGCTCTTCACTATCTAGAATGTTTTTTTTTTTAATTTAAGCGCAGTATTAAACTGGTGTCAAGATTTCATCAAATTATAGTTTAGATGTAGTCGTAAGTTCTATGCTAACAGTTTCTTTTCTTGCCCATCTCGCTAGTGGAACTATCTTCCGGTACCATGCTTTCCAGCCAAATTTAATCTGCAAAAAAAATTAAATGCAATGTCAATCGCTATCAACTGTTCACTGTCTTATCTTCCTGCTCATTCTAATTCTTCGACGCCCTGTAAGCCCTTGCATTTTAGTGGCTTGCATGCAGTGATACGATTTAAGAAATATATGCGTCTATTATAATTTACGTCGATCTGTACGATGCTACTATTGATGTTAGCTTCAATATATATATATATATATATATATATATATATATATATATATATATATGTGTGTGTGTGTGTGTGTGTGTGTATAAATGTGTGTGTGTGTGTGTGTGTTTGATAGAAATTATTAGGAAATTATTATCGAGTCAAGAAGAAACCTCAACAGAATGGAACTCATCAGCAGTGGGCCTCCACTACCGAGAATTGAACCTGGACCGTTACGATGCAAGCGTCATAGCAACTGTACCATCGGGCCTCAGTGACGAAGAGGTAACGAATTAGACTCGATATAGCACCACTCTTCACAAATTCATATAATAGAATTCATAGAGTCAAGAAGAAAGTGTTTCTTCTAGACTCGGTGAATTAATTATATATATATATATATATATATATATATATATATATATGTGTGTGTGTGTGTTTGTGTGTGTGTCTGTGTGTGCGTGTGCGTGTGTGTGCGTATGTGTGTAAGTGTGTGCGCGCGTGTGTGTGTCAAAAATTTCCGATAGAATATATTTGTAAAAAGACAATATGGATAAAGAAAAAAGGAAAACATTTAAGCCGACACGTTTCGTGCCCTCAGGGATTCTTACCAAGGCAAATATAATGATTTTATTTCGTGAGAAGTATTTAAATATAAAAGAGCAAAACTGTTACTGGATTTTCAGAATATTTTGGTATAGGAGTGCTCTTGAATAATCATCAGGCTAGCGGAAAATTAGGCAAGTTCTTGAATTTGAGATCATACAATTCAATACCTAAAAAAACGAATGTGAGTAGGAGATTTCCTCTTTTTTTCACATAGCCAAAAAATATTAAAAAGATTAAAAGAAAACGGTTAAATCCAGAATCTCATGCCATTCAAAACATTTAACACATAAATCAATCCCAATAGCAAATAATTTAAATACTTACACACATATTAAAAAAGTCGTCTAAAATTAGTGTTACTTATGTCTTTAATTTGTGTGTATATATATATATATATATATATATATATATATATATATATATATATATATATATATAGCACATGGTATATACATTGGTATATAATCCGGTTTGATCCTAGTAATATGAATTATTAAAACTGATCAGTTGAATTTATTATAACAGAATATATGTATTTTTACAGTAAAAAACAACAAAAATTACCTCAACATAGAGCCATTTCAAGCCATTCTGTACGCGGCTATTATCAGCTCCTAAGTGCCTGTCTTCAAGCATTGTTTTAAATTTATTTTCAATAGTACTCCTCTGGTAGACACCTTGTTAATGAGAATGCGTTTGTGTTAACGACTGGTGGTGGCCTAAGGTCCCGGGGTATGCGGTCTGGGGTCGGAGTTTATTTATGGCTAGAACCTTTCGTTGTTTGTCGATTAATATCAGTTCCTGCCATGTGGCGTTTCTTATACGAGCCCCAAGTATGTTTTTCTGGGTTTCACAGTAAATATTTTTTGTACTACAGATGTCTAACATTATTAATCAGAGATGGGCTATTTAACCTAAAACCCTATAAGATTAATATAAATTAGTTGAATTATAGATTTATAGATAGTGAGTAATACCAGAGCACCCAATGGAATAAATCATGCTTATATTATTATTATTATTATTATTATTATTATTTTATTTCCTTTGATATCTGGCGTTTACACATTTCTTTCCGGGTCCCGCCCAGGGACCTAAGGTTAGAAATGGCATCATGACACTTTCCACTGAAAAAAAAAAAAAAAAAAAAAAAAATTACATAGATAAAGCCCTTCGTAAAGTGTGGGCTGTACTTGTCAGAACAATTTTTTGTATCTCTTTGAGGCATGGACTTCCAGGGATCCCTTCAATCAGCCTACTGGAATCTTTTCCAACCAGTCCAAGGGCTCCAACTACAACAGGAATTGTTGATGTTCCCATGTGCCACATTTTTGAGATTTCGATTTCAAGGTCCTTGTATTTTGACAGTTTTTCGAATATCTTCAAAGACACATTGCAGTCTGCAGGGACTGCCATATCAATAAGGAGGCACTTATTTTGTTTGTGGTCTTTAATAACAATGTCTGGGCGGTTGGCTTTGATTGTTCTGTCAGTGTATATTGTGTAGTCCCATAGAATTGTAACAGGTCCTATCTCCGTAACCGGGTCAGGGTGGTGTTCGTACCAATTTCTTCCAGTTTCCTTCCCATAGGAGTTGCAAATTTTCCAGTGCAGATATTGGCCCACTCTGTCATGCCGGTTTTTATATTCAGTGGATGCCAATATCGTGCAACCTGATATAAGATGATCAATGGTTTCTGGATATTTGTCACAGAATCTGCATCTTGGGCTAACACAGTATTTTAGTATATGTGCTTGATAATTCCTAGTTAACAAGCATTGGTCTTGTGCAGCAATTATAAAACCCTCAGTTTCACCTTTCAACCCTGCACTACGTAGCCACTGATGGGTGCGGTTTTTGTCTACGTCTGCTTATTATTATTATTATTATTATTATTATTATTATCATTATTATTATTATTATTATTATTATTATTATCATTATTATTATTATCATTATCATTATTATTATCATATTATTATTATCATTATTATTATCATTATCATTATTATTATCATTATTATTATTATTATCATTATTATTATTATCATTATCATTATTATTATCATTATTATTATCATTATCATTATTATCATTATTATTATTATCATTATCATTATTATTATCATTATCATTATTATTATTATTATCATTATTATTATCATTATCATTATTATTATCATTATTATTATTATCATTATTATTATTATTATTATCATTATTTTCATTATTATTATTATTATTATTATTATTATTATCATTATTATTATTATTATCATTATTATTATCATTATCATTATTATTATTATTATTACCATTATTATTATTATTATTATCATTATTATTATTATTATCATTATTATTATTATTATTATTATTACCATTATTATTATCATTATCATTATTATTATTATTATCATTATTATCATTATTATTATTATTATTATTATTATTATTATATGCGTACATAACTTCATACATAAATGTCCATACATATATACCACTATACGCACACATATTGGATTCAACCGATAACGTCAGTTTTTATTTTTAATAAACCGCGCACGAATTAGTAGCACACAGACTGAAGATCGCTGGAAACGGGAAACGGACAGTCGCTATCCAGTGTTGATTTCTATATCTGCAATGTCTATACCTACAAAAGTATGTGTGTGCGATTGTGTGTATTTGCGCGCGTGTGTGTATGTGTAAAATGGAGCATATTTAAGGAAAGTGGAAGATGTAGGAGGAAATAAAATGTGCAGATAGCGCCAGTAAGGAAATATGGTGTCATGAATCTTATGAATATTCAATATTCAAACCCTGCAAATGTATTAAATAAAAATACAGACATATTTTCGGAACGTATACACAAAAAAGTCACTTTCCATATTTAAATGTCGAAATATACATTATTCAAAATAAGAATATATATTGAACTAAATCTGCTGATCCCTATTTCAGATTGAAACTTAGGTAGCTGCGGTAATTATATATATATATATATAAGTGTGTGTGTGTGTGTGTGTGTGATAATTACTAAGCCAGTGTGGTAAATGTTGAAGACTCGTCATTGCTCACATCGAGTGCAGGTTTTAACAAAATCATGCTCGATGTAATATAACAGAGTAATTAAGTATATATTAATAAATATACATTTATCTTCTCACCGTTAGCATAACTTGGAGTTTCATGCACAATGCAATCTTCAGCACTTGAAGATTGCGTCTCTCTTGAGAGGCGTAGTATACATAGTGTTAGGAAGAGTTCTGTAGTTATAGGTACGAATCCATAACATATGTAAATATACATATATATATATATATATATGTGTGTGTGTGTGTGTGTGTGTGTGTGTGTGTGTGTGTGTGTGTCGGAATACAAGGTTAGTATAGATGGAATAAACTTCATTAACTAAAAACACTATTTTTTAAAAAGTGCTCAATACAGAGGAGAGTGAATAATATTTTGTTTCAACACTTCTGTTGTTTTCTCAAGTGATGGTGCTTGATAAAACACCAGAACTGTTGAAACAAAATGGCTATTTTTGTAGTAATTTTATAATATACTTATGTTATAATATTTAAATATATATATATATATATGTTTGTGTGTGTGTGTGTTGTACGTAGATATATATATATATATATATATATATATATATATATATATATATATATATATATATATATATACAGAGAGAGAGATGTCTGATTGAGTAAATTGCAACATTATATCTTATTATTATTATTATATTCCTTTCATATTCACGAACATTTTTCCCTATAATACAAATAAATAAGGCAAGAAATGCAAATGCACTGTAACAGTGAAAATCACTTTTATTTCCCCAAGTACTTTCCATCTCTTTCTGAGATCATCATCAGGGGTGCAAATGGTAAGGCAAAAACCCTGTGTAGCTATCCATTACTGAATCTTTTTTCTTTTGCACTTAAATGTGGACAGTTATGCTTTAGCGTTCATTAACGTGAATATTTATCCATTATGGACTTCTTTTTTTTCTTTTAGGTTGGAATGTTATAGTCGAGCGTGCATTAAAGCGTGAAAACTGTTCGTTTTTTAAATGCAAAACCAATTCAGTAATAGATAACTACGCATACTTTTTGCCTTATATTATACGGATATATTTAATGATGACACTTTAACATTCACCGCACTACTTTCACTGATTGAAAACTACACAAACGATAATTGCATAATAATATGTATATTTTCTGTTTACTGCATCTAAATAAAAATCGCCAAGATTAACGCTCTTTTAAAAAGAAAGCAACCACCATTTCCTGGATAAAATACGTTTACAAATCTAACTCTATTGTTTTGGCTTTTGTTGGCTTCAGAAGAGAAAGGAATGTTTTCTCTTTGAAACAAAGCATAATGAACAAACAAGCTATAAAATGTAACTGTTATAGAAACCTTGTGAGGCTTAATGTGATTTCGAAACGCATTTTTTGGTTCTAATGAAATTGTCGGTTAGTTATGAATCATTAACTATTGTATTATTGTTTTTTAAGCATTTCAAATCTATTTTAATTTTGTTCGGTCTTTCATATTTTTTTTTCTTGCTTTATTGAATTACGAATTCTCAAAAGAGTATATTTAAAGTTTTTGCATTTACAATAAACCCCTTTAATATTCACTGTGGAATAAAATTTAAATCTCTACTGCAACAAATTCTTTATAGAAACCATACCAAGATATTGTATTTTGAAAAGGTCGTTAATAAGCAATTAGCAAGAAATACGTACACTACATTAATACGTACATACATACCTACATATATATATAAATGAGCAGTTGTTGATTATTGCTCAACCTGACCAATTTCTCAAGTTAGTTTGATTTTGATCAATGCAGGTGTGTTACGCACACACATCAGTCATAGCCCGAGGAACATGATGGTGTCGAAGCAGCTCGTTCGGGGTTTATGATTGTCAGGTGGACTTGTCCGAAGACGGATACGTCAAGCCTTTGGGATAATGCTGTCAGTGAACGCACCGCCAGGCATCATGATTTACAGAAGTTAACTGTGCCTTTTTCATGAACCTGACGGTGGCTGGCCATAGGTCCTGGATGATTAAGCCCTGAAGGGGGCATAGAGGAGGACACCAGCCAAACACTGAGATTGGGCAACTCTCCCGGTTTCTGATGAATCAGTCAGACTTCACCTGCACCCCATAGGGAATGCGTACAACTTGAATAAGTGGAAATCCTACACTCTATCGGAAGCCAGCAAACAACGTGTAAAAGCCTGTTTCTCAATGCTTTCATGGAACCGCAATGTACCCACATCCGAATGTTCACTAGCGGCGAAAAGTTGGTCCTGTATGACTCTCCAAACCGTGCCAGGGATTGTTGTTACCCCCGGACCCTGTATCTCACCCAAAAGACCACCTCTACACCCACGCATGACCATTATGAGCTGCTACCAATGACCTAAACAATCACTGCGGACCTTCACACACAGCAGTTGCAAGCTGTGTGAAACAGGCACCGTAGTAGAAGGAGCCAGCATTGGTTAATCGCAATGGTGTAATGTTCCTCCATGACAATGCCAGGCTGTATGTGTCACGGGTGTTCAGGGACATCATACGGCGACTTGGCTGAGAGACACCGTGCAATCCACTTTACTCCTCTGACTTTGCGCTAACAGATTACTATATCTTTCCTTCACTGGGAAATAACCTTCACGAGGCAGACTTGTGGAAGGCAATCACAGACTTCTTTGCGTTCAAGACACTGTATTTTTACGGCCATGGCATTGCGCATCTGGAGGCGCGTTGGTAAAAGGTTCTGGATGCCGACAGGGATTACCTTGAGGATTAATGTTAATGTCAAATTTGCTGCATACATATGACTAATAAATCAAAACCTCAAGGACAAGGACTTTTCTGGTTACCTTGTATCGAAATACTGATTTTGAGGAGGTTATCAAGTGCACATTGGAAACAATCACAAAGAAATCCCCATTCAATGATCTGTAATTTAGTTCATTTATTTTGGAAAGTAAGATGCTGAAACATTTTCGGCCCGACCTATTTAATTAATACAATTAATACATTTATATGTGTTTCTGTTTATATCTCTGAGATGATGCATTATGATTGCTTGTATTATTTAGATTATTCGGACTATTATCCTCATCTCCATTGCCATATTCACAACGTTTCGGCTGTTATACGTTCCGGCCTTCTTACGGTGACTGGAATTTTGAACCGAATCATTTAATTCGTCCACCGCGGTAGATTGTTCTAGTTTCACGTACCATGCCTCTTCCGGATATCTTAGTTATTTCCCTTTAACTCAACTCACCAATGTTTTGGTTCAACACTGATGTGGCCTGGTATTGAGCTTACAACTCTTTGGGTTTAGTCAATGGATCTAACCAACGTCTTTATCCACTGGTCCATGTATCCTTGGATAATTAAGTTAAAGGAAAATAACTGAGACATCCGTAAGAGCCATGGAACGTGGAACCAGAACAATCGACCTCAGTAGATGAAATAAGGCGTTCGGTTCGAAATGTCAATCATCTGAAGAAGGCCGGAGCGTAAAATGGCCGAAACGTTGTGAATATGACAATGAAGATGAGGATAACAATCCGAATAAATAATGCAAGTAATTATATGAGTTTCTCATCTTATGTGCCCTATCCTTTCATGATTTCGGATATCATGGCAAACCACAGCTTCCTGTTTTTAACACTTTCTTTGTCCTTGTCTATCCATTCACACATATACGTTAAGTAAGATGCTCACTGTTCCTCTGTGCTTCTCTTGCCTTCGCTATCTCCCCGTGAACTAACCACGTTCGTTTCACGCATTATTTGTCCGAGAAGTTTCAGTTTTCTCTTTCTGATTACAAAATAGGTTTCTTCTGTGATCAGACGATGCAATTCGCGGCATTTGCCTTTGCAACCATACATCTTTCGCATCATGTCTTTTCTGCAGCTGGTAAAAAATTGCCGCACACACGTATCCATATAGAAAATTAAATATTAGATACGAGTTGCCTTCATCTGCACGAATATCTTGCCTTTGACAAACTGACATGTTCTCGGAGTTTTACGAAAGTTCAAATATCCAGTCTTCGCCAGATTTCTTGGTGAATTAGCTTTATCCATATACAGGCAGTATCATCTTTTCCCTTTCTCGCTCTTTCTCTCTCCGATTTATATATATATATATATATATATATATATATATATATATATATATATATATATATATATATATATATATCTGATTCAGTAAATTTTTATTTTTTATAAACTTAGTAATATATAGTTTCTCATGTATGCATAAAGGACATGGGTCATTTAATGACCTACATATTCTAGCCCTTCTTATTAACTTCCATTTCACTGTAGAGCACTATTGTGTAAAAATAAAAAATATCTATAAGAACACCGGATTTTATATCTTACTGTTCTTTTCTTTTTATTTATATATACATATATATATATATATATATATATATATATATATATATATATATATATATATATATATATATATACATGTATAATTATAAGACTCTCGAAGAACTGGACGTAGACGTAGATTCATGCAATTTAAAAAGCTAGAATCTCCGCTAACATGTGTATCCATTAAAGAGAACATCCAAAGTAATAATATATATATATATATATATGTATACTCCGGAAAAATTTAATTCGGTTGATCTCTCTGGAGAGTTGGGGGAAAAATGTGAGTTTGTAAACAGTGACTATTACTGCTAATAATGCAAGACTCTTCGGTAAAATGAATTGAGTTCCCTCCGTCACTTCCTGTTTATCTTAAAATAAATACGCTTAAATTCACCTTCATTCCTACCGTGCGCCAACGGCTTAGTTGGTGGAATCTCCGACTGACGCCAATTCAGCCGTGTTTCAATCCTAGTTAAAAGCAACAGGATGTCTAGCCACACTGATAAGCTGTCATACAGCGAAACAGTCTGTATGTGGATGACTATGGATAATGAACACTTTTGCCGATACATATAGCATATATTAACAGAATATTTTTACAACATATATATAAAATTATCTATATAACTTCAAACACTATTGTAGTTGATTACTTGTGTTTGAATTTAACGGTTGAACTAATAAAAATAAATTCTTTATATCTAATATGCATGCTGATTTTCATATTTTCTTCTTTCTTTAGTTACATAAAAGATCGTATGCATATATGTGTGTGTGTATTTGTGTGAGTTTGTGTGTGTTTGCGTCTTGGCTGATCCCAACAGGAATATCAAACATATTTTTCAAGCGAATGCAAAAGATGACATCCATAAAAAAAATGAAAAATCAAAACTAACATAATCGCAAAAGTTCTGTGACATTTGACAAAGTGGAAAAAATTGTACAGCTTGATTTTGAAAAACAGACAAAAGTTACCCATCACTTCATTTGAACTATAACATGGTAGAGTATTCCGAAATAGTTTCATAGGTTTGCTATAACGTGAATAGCGCCAATTTGATGTATTATTTCAAGTCATTTGGATAATAATAATCATGGCACCGATAATGAGATTTGAACCCGCCATCCAGCGCTCGAGATTGCGTGTCATTCTGACGCCTTGCCTGTTGTCCCTGACCATTTAGAAATGTAGAAAATATTGATTTCGTGACAAAATTTTATCAAACATATTTTGGGTTAAATATAATTAAATTTTGTAGTAAAGTCTTTCAAGTTCTAACGTGCGCGCCAATGTTATTATGGCGATGTTTAAACATTTGTAATTATTCCTAATTTTCTTCTTACATCGTGAACAACATTCGGTAAATTGGGTTTTGCAAATTCTTCTGAGACCAAAACATAAAATATGAACCTCTACACCTACAATTGAAGTTAACATTTTGAATATCTATTTTTTCAGAGGACAGACCAATATTACGTGATTTCTGATATATGTGTGCATTTGCTGATTAAATACGGGATTATTAGCAATTCTTCAACTTCCTATATTTGATTTGAGCATATATCCTGTTAATTCAATTTCTAACTACCCATTTTGCCCTTTGTTCTGGTCAGGGCGACAATAATGGCATATATAATATTAACCAACTATGAAATAGCGTGCTTACTGAATAGAAATGCGTAAACCAGCTATGTTGATCTCAAAGTAATATATGTACAACCCAATAGAGACTTCCTTTTCGCGTTCTTCTTTCAAGCTCTGACGCCACTGATGGAAAAACTGTATCGATCAGCAAAATTTTATTCGTTTGATGACGACTCAAAATCCGAATCATATCAGTGTAATATTTAGCAAGATTGTCTCGCTAAATCAATTACGATTGAGTAGTGAATTAGGTCCTGACTGGTTGTCCCATACTTTCGTCCTTGTACCACGTCTAAACAACACTTAGAAAATAACCAGGACACCTCAACGTGGTCTAATGGTTAACAAGCTTGTCTCGCTAGAACAATTACGACTGAGTAGTGAGTTCGATCCTGACTGGATTTCCCATACTTTCGGCCTAGTGCCACATCTAAGCTGCGCTTAGCATAACGACACATCAAACTGCGGAGGCAATGCGAGCCCAAACCTGGTTAATATGTTCTTATACCATGCTGTCCGCGTGTACTAGCAAAGATGTGAAGCAATGGGCCGAGGTCATTAAAACGTTATATACCACATCCCAAACGAATCTAATGGTAATGTTTCTGTTGTAGCATACCTACGGACAATAATGGGCGGAGAGGATCCCCAGACGGGGTTATGTCGAAGAGCAGTCTCGTCTCGGGAAACAGGTACCCAAACCCGTTTTATACGGGTCTACGGGGAATTTTGGGCCCACATTAAATTCAGCCTTGTGCCACATCTGACCTTGTGGGGCGGTTGGTAGATATCCTGCAGTTAGAGAATCATTGTGGAATTCACTTGACTCACTTCTAGCAGTTGAATACTTATTCTGCGCGCCGCTGGCGAATCTTATATGTGTTGTTCTTGTCCTAAGTATTAGCGTCCATTACCAAACTTCGTTTGATTATTCTGTTCAGTAACCTTCCCTAGTTTACAACAGTTTCCCGACAGATTTTAACTTACTAACGATAGTGGAGAGTATTAAAGTGACTAGCAGGATATACTGATGACACAGAACTTATAGTTTGTATAAGAATGATCTTAAATAACACAAATCAGTATTCGTTACCAAATATTCCAAGAAGAAATGCTTAATTTAAACCTTTCCAAAACAGAAACAGATATGGAAATGAAATAGTACTGATGTCACATACCTTGAATCCATTATAAAAAAAAACATAAGAATGTGGCTTTAATAAAGTCTAAACACTTCCAGTTATATCAGATTTTATATAGGGAATAAGGAACTGCGATGGTGGTACTTTTGTACTACGAAATCTATTCTTGATCGGGACTCTCATATCAATGTCATGCATGGCAACTTAACTCGTTCAGATATGTCTAAGCTATCATCTATATACAACCGCTATCTCACATCAATGATTTAATCAATGATTGAAAATGATTTCAAGTGAAAGACCCTGCCTGTCTTAAAGAAAAGTACTCTTCACCAGACCCTATAATAGACAGGATCTGATGATGTATTGCTATTTTTAAAGATAGAACCACAAACAAAAATCTACAGTCACAAGAAAATATATTTACCAAGTACGAAAAAAGCTCATATATTGAAAACTTTCAAGAAGATCGTCAACTAAAGACAGAAGAGAATATGATAATATAATATGGACGTTGCCTTTTCACACTACCTTAAATAAATCGTTAGGAAAAATGATATCCCAATGAACTTGAGAAATCTATTTTCCTGAAAAAATGTTTAAGAGAACTTTTATAAATTTTAATCGATAGAAACGCTAACTGTTCAGTTTATAAATGTTGAAAGTTTCTTGTATGAAAATGATTAATTTCGCCATTTACTCAGCGTCAAAATAGAAAATATATAAACTATATACCAACCTCTCGGACAGATTGTTTTGGGTGTATGTTGGATTCAACCTGGGTGCTATTCCCTCACGTTTTAATAACTAATTTCTGTAAATCTTGATACTAGTGAATTCGCTTCCCTTGCTAGTCAGTAGCAATTACTAAAAGGTCTAACCGTTTAATTATATTCCAGACCAATTCCAGGCTTTGTTTTGCGTTGAGTCAAACTCATACCTAGCGAGCGGTTTCCATACATATATATATATATATATATATATATATATATATATATATATATATATATATATACATACATATATGAAAAGAAAGAACAGTAAGATATATAATCCGGTGTTCTTATTGATATGTTTTATTTTTATTTTTACAAAACAGTGCTCAATGTAAATTTACAGAGCATAAATATTATAAATTAACTGATTTGAAATATGTTTTTTTTCGCTACACAGTAATAACCATGTTTTAAAAATGGAAGCTAAAAACTTCAAATTTAATTATATAATTAATCTTATTGGAATATTGGAACAACTCATTTTTAAATTTACTGAGTTTTAAACGCACATATAAATACATAATTTCCTGTTTTCAATTTTTTTATATATGTGTTTTAAACTCATTAAATTTAAAAATAAGTTATTCTAATATTCGCTTGAAGATGAAACGGAACTAATGCTTTTAATTTAATTATATAATTAAATTCGAAGTTTTATAATTCATTTTTGAAACATGGTTATTACTATGTAGCGAAACAAAACACATTTTTAATTAGTTAATTCATAATATATATATATATATATATATATATATATATATATATATATATATATATATCATTAAATGAGGTAGACAAGGAACATTTAATTAATTTTTTATTTAGTTTTTCCAGCATCCTTACTGTTGAGGGGTCCTCGCCTTTTTTTCACAAATGGACTCACCTAAGGTATACGTATACTACTGCTAGTGAATACCCGAGATCGAACAGGAGAACAGAGAGCTAACGAAGGAGAATGAACGAACGTACGAACGTAGCGGGCAAGAGTCACAGTGAGCAAGCACGTAGACTCAGTAAGAAGTCATACAGCGATACGTCGATACCAAAGACTATATATATATATATATATATTTCTACTAACCCGAATTCCTGGAACTACTAACCTGTACTACCAGTTTGTATTATTACGTTAATACATTTATTTTCCTATCTTCATTCTTGGCGTTTGTTATTATTGGTACCGGATTTCATCCCGGAATCCACAACAACTTGCCGACGAGGAATTCGAACACACACGCAAGGAAAACGAAAGAAAATTCTCTCTCGTCGACCACAACAACTCGGCGACGAGGAATTCGAACTTACACGAAAGGAAAGAAAAAATTTTCTCTCTCGTCGACCACAACAACTGGGTAACGAGGACTTCGGACCTACACGAAAAAAAATTGGCCATTTGCCAGTGTCCACAACAACTTGGCAACAAAAGATTTAGGAGAATTAAAATACGGAAAAACGATTTTTTCGTAAAAATCTTATCATGGAGGATTTTAAAAGTATTTTAGTAGAGCTTGTAAAATACCAAAATGAACAGCAATTACAACTCCAAGAAAGAATGGAAGAGAAGTGGCAAAAACAATTATTACAAACGCAGAAGGAAAATGAAGAATGGTAAAAACAATTATTACAAACGCTGAAGAAAAATCAAGAAAGACAAAAGCAAAATGAATGACTAATGCAACTCCAGGAACTAATATTAAAGGTAGCGGGTAAAAAACAACAAAATATCGAAAAAGAGGCGACTTTTTCCCAAGACGCAGTGTGGAACACGATAGAAACATTCAAATAATCTCTAGAAGAGGATAACAATTTCGGTGACTATTTCAGACGTCATGAAGACATCCTCAACAACTATTGTCAAAATTGGAAGGAAGCTAAGAAGATAGGTCTATTACGCAGGAAATTAGGAACAGAGGAATACACAAAATTTGTGGATTACATTTTGCCAAAAAATACAAATGATTTAACGTTTGACTAAGCAGTTACATGCGTTACGGAGATTTTCTGTCCAAAGACGTCACTTTTTCACAAAAGGTGGAAATGTCTTAACCTCGTAAAGGGCGAAAATGAGGACTACTCCACATTCGCCGCAATTGTGAACAAACATTGCGACGACTTTAAGTTGGGAGAATTAACTCCGGACAATTTCAAGTGTCTTATTTTTGTACAAGGGTTAGTTTCAGCCAAGGATATTGAAATTCGCAAAAGAATGCTTTCAAAACTGCAAAATGAACCTGGATTAACACTACAAAAATTATCAGAAGACTGCCAAAAATGCCTGAGTATAAAGAAAGACTCGAAGGATATCGAGGAGTCAGGAGTAGCACACATACGTTGAACAAAAGTTTACGTTTTTCACCTTCCCGGGAAAGAAAACAAAAATTCTGTAATAATGAAAAAAGTACAACGTATAGGGCAAATAATGACAAAAATCTAAGCAAATATAAGACCCCCCTCATCTGCATGTTATCGATGTGGAGGATTACACTGTAATAAGGATTGTCGTTTTAAATATAAAAACTGTCTAGCGTGTGGAAAATGGTTCACGAGGATATCCCAATGTAGGAACAGAAAACCTACTAGTAGGATAAGAGCTACTAGAATGCATGACGAAGACAGTATTAACAGAAGAAAATACGTGGAACTTGAAATTTTAAATAAGATAAAATTACAACTAGACTCAGGTTCGGATCTAACGATAATTAACCTACAGATATGGAGAAAGCTTAATAGACCGACCATGATGCATACACAGAAAATTGCTAAGTCTGTTACAAGGAAACGTATAAAATTTGAAGGAGAAGTAATCCTAAATGTAAAATTCCACGGAATAACAAAAGACTCAAGATATTAGTAAGGAGAGATACAGAAAATCTGGTGGGCACAGACTGGATGGAAAAGTTCGACGTATGAGATTTACCTATCAGCTCATTTTGTCAGAAGATAGAGTGCGAACCATCAAAAGCGACAAAATTAAAGGAAGAATTACATAGTCAATGTCCCGAAGTATTCTCGAGCGGTTTGGGACGATGTAACAAGTTTGCAGCTAGAATTGAATTAAAAGAAAATGTCCAACCAGTATTTAAAAGAAGCGAAACGTGCCGTTTGCCCGCAGAATACGGTCTGTGTTTGATAAGTTATTGTCTAACAAGAATAAAAACCAGCATACACCTATAGTACTCAAGAGATCATTCAAACCAAGAGAACGGGCCTATTTAAGGATGTTCAGGAACAATATGGCTTACTGGGAACCAGGTACAATAATTAACAGACTAGGAAATATGATGTACACAATACAAGGCGAAAAATTTACCCACAGAAGACATATTGACCAAATACAAAAAAAGACGGGTTGACAAACCAAGTTCGTCACCTGAAGAAAATGACGATTCGATGGAGGCGATCATTGAAGCTTTTGAGATTCAAAGACCAAAAGAAGACACAGAAATTAGAAGAGCTAGCAGGAAAAGAAAATTTACCGAACCTCTGATTATCGAACATAAGAGGAAAAGATACTAACTCCCCCCAAAAGGAATCTAAGGAGGGGGTGTTGAGGGATCCTACCCTTTTTTCACAAATGGACTCACCCAAGGTATACGTATACTACTGCTAGTGAATACCCGAGATCGAACACGAGAACAGAGATCTAACGAGCGAACGAACGTAGCGGACAAGAGTCACAGTGACCGAGCACGTAGACTCAGTAAGAAGTCATACAGCGATACGTAGATACCAACGACTATATATATGTATTTTTCTACTAACCCGTATTCCTGGAACTACTAACCTGTATTACCAGTTTGTATTATTACGTTAATACATTTATTTTCCTATATTCGTTCTTGGCGTTTGTTATTATTGGTACCGGATTTCATCACGGAATCCACAACACTTACGTTTTTCGTTTTTTTACGAGGGAGGGAATAGAGAGCTAAGAACACCAAAAACAAAAACCCTTGAAAATGGCTAAAGCTTAAGCCGGTGGGCCAATAATATTTATGGAAATTTCTGTAATTCCTTGTATCGTATAAAACGTAAGAATGTTGGAGATGGTTAATGAAAAGAATAAATCTTGTCTGCCGTATAAAATGAAAGATGTTAAAAAGAAAGGTTCCTGCCCAAATATAATTATATATATATATATACAGTTGCGTCCAAAATGTTGGTAACGGCATTGTTTTCGTCAGAAAAGTAGGTATAATTTGTTATCAAAGTTGTTTATATTCTATAATTTTCACAAACAATAAATACGATATTATTTGTTATTCTCTAAGATTTTGGTCTAATTTGAGAGGATAATACAAAAGATATGGATGATTTAGTAATTTACTTCAAAACCCATGGCGGCCAAAATGATCAGAACGTTTGCTTTTACTCCGTGTTTTAGTATATTTGACTGGCGAAGTCTAATTTTTTTAATTTGTTTACGTGACGGTTCGTTTACTAAACATTAGTAAGAATATCTGCAGTGTACTTTGTTAATATAATGCCACTTACTCCGTTACCAATTCGTCAGCAGATTATTAAGGTTCGAAAGAAGGATAATTTAAGTATTGGGTCTATTGCAAAGATTGTTAACAAGTCAAAAGATGTTGTTTACGGTATTCTTAAGGTCTACGATGATTGTGGTTCGTGTGAAGCAAGAAAGTCTACAGGTAGGCCAAGAAAAACGACCAAGAGAGAAGATCGTGCTATGGTAAAGTTGGTTAAAATGCACAGATTTAAAATTGCTGCTGCTGTTTCTCGGGAAATGAGTATTGTATTGAAGAACACTTTATCTCGAAGAACTGTCTCGTCGTTTAGTTGAACATGACCTACGAGCAAGAGCACCTGCAGTGAAGCCACTGATCAGGTCCAAGAATAAAAAGTGTCGTCTTACCTTTTCAACCGAACATGTGTTGTGGTCTTAAGAAAAATGACATACGGTGCATTTCAGTGATGAATCTAAGTTTATGTTATTTGGCTCAGATGGGAAAAGGTACGTTCGTCGAAAAGTAGGTGAAAAATTGTCGCCTAAATGCCTTAAGACTAGTGTTAAATTCGGTAGAGGAAGTGTCATGGTTTGGGGGATGACATCTGGAGATGGTGTGGGCCCTTTGGTGAGATTACATGCAAAGGTAAGTGCAGGAGTTTATAAACAACTTCTAAAAGATCATGTCTTCCCTGTGCTGAGAAATTCAACTAAGCGACCACCTATATTCATGCAGGACAATGCCCCATGTCACAAGGCTAAGGTGGTCATGAACTTCCTCAAGGCTGAAAAGGTTATTGTTATGGATTGGCCTGCTCAAAGCGCAGATCTCAATCCTATTGAAAATGTGTGGAATATTCTAGGAGAACGTTCGAAAGCCAGAAATCCTAAAAGAACCGAGCAACTATGGAATGCCCTTCAGGAAGAATCACCCAGCAAGAAATTGAAAATTTAATTTCCTCGTGCAGTCGAAGATGTCAAAGTGTGATTGAAGCTAAAGGGCTTCACACTAAATATTAAATAATTCCAGTTTTCTCTGTCATTTTTTATTATTTTGTAATTTTTCAACCGTTCTGATCATTTTGGCCGTCATGGGTTTTGCAGTAAATCATTAAATCATCCATAACTTTTGTATTATTCTCTCAAATTACACCGACATCTCAGACAATAACAATTAATATCATATTCATTGTCTGTGAAAATTACAGAATATAAAAAAACTTTGATAAAAACTTATACCTACTTTTCTGACGAAAACAATGCCGTTCTGAACATTTTGGCCGCAACTGTATATATATATATATATATATATATATATATATATATATATATATATATATATATATATATATATATAGTTTTAAGGTGTGCTATATTTACGGGATAAAGTGCTCAATATCAAAGATAGAGCGTATGTAAACATAAATATAAAAGTGAACATTGAAGTCAACACTCAGGTGCGGCATGCTGTTTCATGCTAGACGCAATTGTCAGACCGCGAACTCATGAAATATATATATATCTACATATATATATATATATATATATATATATACATATGTATGTACATGTATACATATATATATACATATATATATATATATGTAAATATATATGTACATTTATACATTAATATATATTTATACATATATACATATGTATACATATATATATATACTTTTATATATTTAATATATATATATTTATATATATATATATATATATATATATATATATATATATATATGTGTGTGTGTGTGTGTGTGTGTGTGTGTGTGTGTGTGTAGCAAATGTATTTTCTCTGTCTTTATTGTCAATCGTTTGGATTCGTACTGACGAAGGCTTTTTATGTTATACTAATAGCCTAAATCTTTTTATTTTTCTTATTTCTCTCCTATATTTTCTATAAAATTACTCGGCTTTTAGAAGGCGGGTTCATGAACATCCGACTGTTATAATTTATAAATTACATGTGCAGAGTAAAACTGACTTAACTGAAACAATGGCTAGTCAGACAGCATTAGGTTCTTGGGACAAGGAAAATGTTCTGTCTTAGATTCTGAAAGGCAGACAATCGTCTCTGTCTCTTATTTGACTGTTAATTTACATGCGTCTATTAAAACAGGAATCATTTAATGGTTAAATAATATCAGATAGTCTTTAATGAATATAAAAAAGGGGGGAATAGAATTATAAACCAATTACACATTTGAATTTCGGCAGCTAGTTTATATCAGTTGGCATTTATCCAGCGGTGAATGATAGTGAGGAGTAGGTGCACCTTGTTTCTCTCGATCTCGTTTTAAACTTTTTTTAGTTCACGCTCAATCAATTCCAAGTCCTAATTCATTTGATTTTAATTAAATGCCGTTCACAATCCAATCTTTTCAACTAATCCTTTGTTATGTATGCAAGTTTTAATGTCCGTAAATTCCCTTACCTACATACCTAAGCGAAACTTAGACAAGTACAGACAATTTTTATAAGAATAGATTATTTCAGTAAAATATATATTTTCCATATATATGCTGATGACAAAATTATCTACACCTGTGTTAATGGAAAATCTTATCGGTACGAGGAGGTCAAAAATGACCAAAAATCTGTTTTTAACGTGGGCTAGAAACGACCTGTTAATTTTATCTCCCCTGAAGCGAAATTGATGTCTTTTAATTGTCTGAGGGAACCCATGTTTCCTCTGATTGATGCTAACCTCCAAGAGAGGGACTCATTGCGCCTTTTCGGGTTAAAGTTTTCCGTTGGTAGGAAGTTCTTTGCTAACAGTTTGTTCCCTTCCTTCTCGCTTGTGAAATTCTCTTACTACTTCTTGCTTTCCAATCAACTCTGATCTACAAAAATTAAAATGAAATGTCAATTGTTATCCTCTGCCTTCTTAATTCCTGTTCTTTCATTGTTCCCTATCTTTTTCATAATGTTCTCTTTTTCTCATATTCTTTCACACTCAGTAATCTCTTGGGTCTTAGTGGCTTTATTGCCTTGCTTGGACTGAAATGGCATTAGCGATTAAAAAAAATATTTCATTTTTTTTAAATCAAAAACTCCGAATGATTGTTTCCAGTCATATATACTTATATCTTTATACTTTAGTGGATCGTGAACTTTATGTATTTCACTATTTGTTTGCTAAGAGATGTATCCCCAAATCTACTTGTGAGGGAAAAATACCTATTAAACTAGTTCTACTAACGGGAAAGCCCTAGCCGAAAACTGCTCAGTTGAATTGTTTATATTTTATAATCTAAAATAACAAGATATATTTTCTTTTTAGGTTTCTGTTGTTTGAAGTCAAGAGGAACTAGATAAAAAATTTCAAGCAATTCAGTGTCTATCGTATTCCATAAAACATGTATATATATATATATATATATATATATATGTGTGTGTGTGTGTGTGTGTGTGTGTGTGTGTGTGTGTGTGTGTGTGTGTGTGTGTGTGTTATACCTTTCACAGAGCCAGGAGACCAAGAGGGACGACATTTGGGATGCTAGACATAGCTCATAAATACCTTGACTCTATGTAGAATGTCTAATCCACGTGTAATTTTTACGGGTAATATGATCAGAAATAAATTATATGCATCCAAAATTCAATTTCGCCTTTTCCTGTATTAACATAATAATAAATGTGATTAAGAGATCAATTATGCAGTTATGCAGTGACTTTTATGATATCTCCAGTGAATATCTACAGTGGATGTTTTACAGTTAGTTTTTAGGAATCTACAGAACATTCTCGGGGTCTTATTCCCCTTGCCACGTGGTCAGTTATAACATAAGTTTAAAGTGGTGCGCACACGTTCGGGTGCGATAAAAGCAGGAAATTTGACTAATCATTTGACAGTTTTGTCCTTGGAGATATGTGCATCGCTTTCATCACAATGAGGGCAGATAAATAATTTCTGTTTTGTTTATCAGTTTTTCTTCCTCAAAAAATCAACTACAGTTATATATTATACACTCATCATTATTTGCAATGATTTGTTGCCTCTTATCGTTCGTCGGTATCTTTTTAGTGGAATTCCAATGGTTTTCATTTGAAAAACGTTTCGACTAAACCTTGAATATTGTTGTCATTGTTTTTATTATCAATGCATTTCCAAAAAGGTAGTAATCCGTTGACGAAAGATCAGGCCAATATGGCGGATGGATTAGAACAGATTAAGTATGTTCCAACGTGTTTCTCGTGTTATTCTTATCGTATGCGTCATTGCACTTTCATGGAGGAGGACAGCGTTTTTCCTTTAATCCAGTGAGTACGCGCTGTCTGTCTCTACTGTGTAAAATATTAAGTTATTCCGACTTTAATGGCAATACTATATTGGTAGCTAAGTTTCTTCATTTTAAAGTTGAAATTGATGGATGTAACCATAAATTCTAAATAAATACTTTCTCCTGATGAACATTCCATTATGGCACCTAGATTTTATAAATTTAATCACAGTTCAAGATTGGTGACATAATCTCATCATTTTACAGCTCAAATGGCTAGTTGTAATCGTAATCTTCTATTGTTCTATTGTTTCTTCTCTCGCACTTCCCGCTTGTGGAACTCTCTTTTGGCTTCTTGGTATACAATCAGCTTTGATCATCAAAAGATTAAATGCAGTGTCAATTATAATCTACTGTCTCCTGTATTCCTGTTATTTTATAGTTCCCTCGCTTTAATAATTTAAGCCACTTGATATTATAACGAGAGGAATAGTATATTATTTCTTTATTATTTCTTTATTTGAACGTCCAAAATAAAATAAAATATATGATCGATATTTAATTTAAGGTATAAAAGAATCATACTAAAAAGGAGAAATAAGTAAAATAATTGATGTTTGTCTTAAAAGGAATTTAGAAAATCGCGTTTTGTCTTAATTACGACTTTGGATTAGTTGTTAGAATTATGCATTCGTCGATACAATTACTTCCCAAAAAACTAAAATTACTTATGACTCAATTCAACACTTCTGCAATAATTTAGAATATTGGTTAATCTTTTACATAATCGATAGACATTGATAGTTTTTCCTACTTGCGTTCTGTGTCGACTCGGGATCCCCCACACCATTAATAAAAACGGTATCAACGAAAAGGTCATTTACTTTTGGTACTCTATTTAATTGACCCTGGCAGCTTGCATTCTAAAAGTCATTAGTAGGACTGACAGGAACACGCCTTGCACGTTGTCTCAACGTTCCTACGCGGGTGGTATTAGTCGGTCGTAAACCTGGGCATTGAAGGCCGATCAGAATTCTCGAGTCCCTCTGTTGAATTTGCGTGTCAGAATTCTCGAGTCCCTCTGTTGAATTTGCGCCCTTTTTGATTTATATTAAAAACCCAAACAAAAGCAATCCATCGCTGTCATAATGTTCCGCCCAGGAGTCATTCCGGCCAATTACTGACCATTTTGACCCAGGCGTTCACATTATGCAACATTACCCCACCTTTTTCTTTTTCAAAATACATACTAATATTTCTCGAGTTGGGTCATTTCATACAACTTATTCTAGTGGTGTGTCATTCTTTATGACAACTGTTGCATAAATACAAAATGCAATTGTTCAAAGCTGCACTTGTGGCTGTTAAATATCTCTTTTTTTGTTTTCCCGCCTGCAAAAATGTGCATGGGTGTTTGGAAATGCATTTCCGTTTGCTCTGGGTGTGGGAGGCATATCGATGCGGCAGAATTCTCGAGGCCCACTCTTGAATTCTCGCCGTTTTGGATTTATATTCAAAATCCAAAGACAATTCATCACTGTCAGAATGCCCAGCCTACGAGTCACTCCGGTCAATATCTGATCATTCTGGCTTTGGCCTTCGCATTCTGTAACAGTTCGTTAACAGACTGAATATCTTTTTAATCATTTCATCCCAAACAAGGCAATAAAACCTCTAAGACGCAAAGAGTTACTGACTGAAGCAATATTAAAAAAGAAAGATCTTATTAAGAGAGATCATAATTGAATATACAATCGAAATTTCATAAGAAATTCCACAAAATAGAAAGCTTGTCTGGATGTCATGAACTTTAAAACTTTGTTTACATTATCGCCAACATCATCATCATCACCACCAACACTACCACCACTAATACCAATCACATTATCAGGTGTGGTCGTAGATTTGCTGCGCATCTGAGTACACGAGCAAACATCTCCATACGTCTCGGTTGCGTGGTAATGTTTGAGTGCGACAGAACGTCTAATCCACGCAATGATGTTGTTAACGTATTTTTCTCTATTCCGTCTTTTTTTGCTTAAGGCGGCATCTTGTAGAATGGCAGTGGAAATTTCAGAAAAAACATACAATACTCTGAAAAAACAACAACCTGTGATTTATTTTTATGGGTTTCAACATGATAAGTTTCAACGAGTCTTACATGTCGTGGATGTTCAATGTTCTCCACATTTTCCTATCCTTTGCGGCTCTTAGAAGTGTCTATCTTTTTATTCTCACTGTCAACTCCTTTTTGAAACTACCTCTTTAGGTCGATTACTCACTGTCTTCCTTTCTTCTCTGCTTACATTCGGTATGTCCTGTGAGTGTCAAATTCTCCAAACCCTCTTTTCTCATTATGTGTCCTAGGAATTTCAACGTCCTCTTTCTGATTCTAAGTCTGTGTCCTTTTGGTTTCCATTTTACTCAAAACTTCCTCTCATGTACCGTTCATGATATTCATGACATCTCTTTGTAGAACCGCGTCTCTGTAACCACCACCCTGTGAAGATATCGTCCAGCATCCGCTACCATGTAGGAGGATTGATATTATATAACAGTTCAACAAAATTCGTTTCTAGCAAAATGTTTCGAAAGCCAAGTTAGTCTATTGATTTTGTTTGTAATGCATCAGTGGTAGCAATCATTTTATCATTTATTCTCGTCTAACTCTAAGACCCAAGGCTACGTGGGAATAGACAGAGGTTCGGATAGTGTCAGCAGATAAAAGCCGTTCTACAAGGAAACGGGGACGAAGTACAAAAGGAACAAGTGCGGGAAATAGCAAAAAGGGTACACGACAATCTGGCAACCTTACCGACCTGAAACTAAATCTTTGATCGACTGATTTGCATATCCTGGAAATTGTTCCATTTAAGATACGTGCCAAACTATGAAAGCCAAATCGGCTATTCTCTTGTAATCGTTGGAATATGATGCATATATCGTATGAATGAAAATCAATTCCTTGCATACCCATATGTTATATATATATATATATATATATATATATATATATATATATATATATATATATATATATGCTCCTGAAAAGATTATTTCAGTTGAACTCTCTGGGGAGGAAGTGTGGGTTTGTAAACAGTGACTATTACGGCTAATAATGCAAGAAACTTCGGTAAATCGAATCGAGTTCTCTCAGTGTGTTTATCTAAAAATAAATACACTTAAATTCACCTCCATCCTTGCCGTGCGCCATCATATTAGTGGTAGAATCCCCGATTGATGGCAATACAGTCGGGGTTCGATCCTAGCTAGAGGCAACCGGACGTCTATCACACTGATTAGCTGTGATACATATTTTTATAGTTATTTTTTCGTCCGATTCTTGGTTTGGTTTTTATAGTCTAACTAATATTTTGGTCATAATGATTTGCTAATTTGTTTATTCTTTAATATAACGATACAAAAATGAATAAATATAAAAAAATAAAAATAATATACTGCGTTACTTAAAAATCGAAAATCAAAAAGACAAAATATACAGTGTAACAAATAAATAATAAGTAAAATAAATTGATCTAAATACATCCAAATATATAATTAAACTAACAACCGATACCGATAAACTAGCCGTTAGAAAAAATAAATAAAGATAATCAATCCAAATAAATACATGAAGTAATAAATAAATTAAAAACTATTCCCGCCAAAATAATAGTTAGAACAAACTACAACAATCAACCCCAAAATTGAACAAATAGCTTTAATTATCTTCCCAAACAAAAACAAAACTATTAAATAACCTATATAAACAAATTTTTACTACGTTAATAAAAACATTTTAATTATTATTATTTATTATTATGTTAATATCAAAATACGATACTTAGAATTTTATGCAATAACATAGTCATGCGTTTGAAAAAACAATTTTGATATTGTATTAATAATATGATTATAATATATATATATATATATATATATATATATATATATATATATATATATATATATATATATATATATATACTAGTTGTAATCTTATAAATATAAGAAATTATACTCGTCCGGAAAACCTTAGGTGCCTTGATTTGTGAATAAACAAACCAATACCAAAGGGAAAAAATGGTACAAAAAAATAAAGAACAGAGAACATGTACGTCAGCCGAAAATAATCATCTAGCATCCAAGTTCAGAATCCAAAGAAAAGAAAAAAACCCGATACGAGTAAAATATCTAAATAAAGAGCTCGATACGCTAAGTAGAGCAAACCTAATTGAACCTAAAGAGCCAGACAAACCTACCACGGTTTCATCTAAGCCGATCATCAGGGATTTCTGGCTAAAGAGGTAATGTGGGAACGGAATATATAGCCTACAAACCCAAAATCATGACCACGTGACCAAACCAAAAGAAACGCAACAAGAAAAAGAAAAACAGAAAAAGAAAGAACTCAAAAGGAAACAGAGACGACGGGATGGGTAAACCTTTATCCCAAAAATAAAATCAAGATAAAAAAACCAAGAGGAGGGGGCTTAATCTAACAACCAACGTTTTTTATGTCTACATTTACTTAAAATGTCAGTTTTTGAACTTAGTGAGTGATCAGGTTCATTGTATAAAGCGATTGCTAGTTTTTCCTCTAGACATAGGTGACAAACTTTGTTCCCTGCTCTATATTTGGGACATCTTTTTAATATTTCCCATTTCAAAATGGGTTCTTTATTATTGTCACATCTAAATTTCCATATATAGGTCGATAACGTGGTACTATGTTTAAGTTTTTCATTGTTGAAGCTACTAATATGGTTATAATACCGTTTTTTAATTTATATATATATATATATATATATATATATATATATATATATATATATATATATATATATAAAAGTGAACATAGAAGTCAACACTTAGAGGCGACAGTGTCTGTTTCTGTCGCCTCTAAGTGTTGACTTCTAAGTTCACTTTTATATTTACACACGCTCTATTTCTGATATTGAGCACTTTATCCCATAAATATTTTAAGACTATATTTCTTTATATACATATATATATATATATATATATATATATATATATATATATAAATTGTTTTTTGAGTGGTGACAGTCTGTTTCATGCTTCGGACGCATGGAACAACTTAATATATATTCCATAGTAATAAAACATAATGCTGTATTTAAAAAATCAGTACCTCCTCTAAAAACGAAAGTGCTCTCTGTTAATCATCTTAAAGAACCTTTATGCCATCCATCAACATGGCTGAGGAGAGCAACTCACTGCACTTTCTTGATCTCACATTTTCCCCTGATATGAAGTAGAATGATTATATTGATTCAAATGCTGGTTTTTCTATAAGTAAAGCTGGTTCACTATCTCAAGCGGTACAGTTTTTCTCGCCAGAATCTATCTTGTACATTTATAAGTCTACCATTCGTTTGTGAATCAAATATTGCTGCCACATCTGGTTTGGTGTTTATGGAGATTCTTGACAAAATCCATACAATCCTCAATGTTATCGCCCCTGACCTGACATATCGGCTTCAGTCACTTTCCTGCTTTGCCTTTTCTATAAATATTTTCATGTAAATTGTTCAAATGAGTTTTCTCCCTTGTTACTTCGACTTTACGGATTTAAGCGCAGTTCTATATTAGCTATGAAATCTCATAATTTCAATGTTGAAATTCTTAACGGTAATCATGAGTTCTTTTCTCTTATGAAACGTTCTTCCGGATTCATGTTTTCCTGTCAACTGCGATCTTCGAAAATATAAATACAATATCATTCCTTATCTTCTGTATTCTTAAATTCTGTTATTCATTGCCCCCCCCCCTCTCTCTCTCTATCTATCTCTCTCTCTCTCTCTTCACTTTTACTAACTTCTTACACTACTGGCTTTTATTACCTTGCTTTATCGTGAAATGATGGAAAAAGTTTTGTGCATGTGAATTGACACACACAAACCACATACGTAAAAATACACTCACATTGGCGTTGTCCTGATGGGCCACGACACTTCTAATTGGCCAATTCCGGACGCCTTTTATCGATTTCTGCTTTTAATTGTTTTAATCGAGAATAATCCTTTTTTCTGAATTCAACGTCTGTTTTTGCAGGAGCTTGTAATCAAAAACGCATTTCTAATATACAGCATCACCTTTCTTGTATACAGATTGAGTTTGTGTTCATAGAATAGTTTCCCTTGAAAACCCTCTGTGGTCGACATGAAATTACTCACATCATAAATTGTTTCCACATTTGCTCACGGGCACCTAAAATATTCTATCATTAACTGATTTTTGTATGCATCGTTTCACCCCAAATCAGGTTTCCTCAAATTCTGCAAACGAAAGGAACATTATAGGATGCCATCAAATAATTATACTTATTGATATCGTTCCATCTAACATTACTTACATTATTCAATACAACGTAGTCAACCTACGGTTTCTATGGGTACAACACAGTGGCCATGTTATCTGTGGGTTGTTTCCAACTTTATGCCACAGGCTTTGACGTCTTGCTGTCGATGTTGGTAACGGCATCATTGGTTTTGTTTGTAAATTTGTTCAAGCAATTACAGAATTTTCCCGCTCTTTATTTTTGTACAATACTCAACAGTATCCGTGTTCGTTAGTTTGCTATCAAAGTAACTATACTCTTCGTACTGTTTACAATAGGCGGCCAAAGCTTATCGATTCTGTTGTCTCTAAAGCAATTAATGAAACTACGTAAATGGAAACATCAATGCCATTCGACTAGAAGACAGAAACGCAAAATTCGAAGTCAAACCGGAGGTAACTTTGAAACCTACATGAAGCGTATACAATTTAGCTAATAATACAGAAACGTTGGGAGGTATATTAAATACAGTTTCTTGAAAGTTAAAGATAACGTATATTCGTCAATTTTAATAATTTATAAATGTAATACTATAATAGTACAATATGGGAACCAGTAATAAGGAGTGCCAGAGAAAAGCAATAACACCGAAATATGAGCTCTGGTAAAAATAACATGCAACGATAAAAGCAAAAATTGCAATATGAGCGCTGGTGAAAAAACGATGGTTGAATTTTATAAGTCCCAGAAATTCATACACAGATGTCACTGAGGACACCTGGAACAGTGGATAAGGGCGTTGATCCAGTGACAGGGCCCAAAGAGTTGTGAGTTCAATACCTGGTTAAGGCAGCGGTGCATTAACACGATATAACTGATAACTGACATCCATTAGACGTGGAAGTAGAACACCTCCCCCTAGCGAGCGAAATGAATTGTTCAGTTCGACATCCCAACCACCTGAAGAAGGCCGAAACGTACAACGGCCGCAACGTTGTGATAAATATGGCAACAAAGATGAGGACAATAATCCAAATAATGTAAATAGTATACATAAAACCTCATATCAGAAATATAGACAGATATATAATAGTATAAGTTTATAAATTCGTAATATAATTAAGATATAATTGTATAATTTTATACACACACACACCCATATATATATATATATATATATATATATATATATATATATATATATATATATATATATATATATATATATATATATATATATATATATATATATATATATATATATTGAGAGGGGCAGAGGGAAATAAACTATTCTTTACCAATGTGATGCGTTCCCTGAGGGATTTATCAAGTAAAATGTTGTAAACGGTAAGGAGATGTCTTTTATTTATGCTGTCTATGCCGATATATTTTATTTATATTTGAGATTTATTCATACAATTACATTTAAAATTTAAACTGGAAAGTGCTCGTTTACAAATTCCTACTATTCGACCTACAAACACATTATGACTTTATTCACTAAACTCGTAGTAATCGAAATGTGAAAATTTTGTTTCAAATCACAAACTTTAGAGCAGAATTAAACGCAAAAATATTAAAATATTTTTAAAAACATTTATGATATATAAAAATATAATACAATAAATAAAATATAAGAGAAGATGATCAATAATGTAAAACTTAAGACCGTTTCCCTCTTTCCACGGCTTCCCATAAGGCTTCAGCAACCTACATACAATGGCCATGTATGTGCATATATATATATATATATATATATATATATATATATATATATATATATATATATATATATATATATATAAAACATCGTTTGAAAATTGCTTAAGGCGTGGGACTGATAGTCAGCATGAAATGTTGATTCTGTTCATATACACGCACACAAATTCAGACACACATATATTAACACACGAATGCTTACATACACAAGCAAGTACACACACACACACACACACAGACACACACACACACATATATATATATATATATATATATATATATATATATAAATATATATATATATATACATATATAGGGTGTAACAAAAATGCTTTTACAAACTTTGGCTTCTGCTTCCTCATGCTCATCCTTAACAATTCAAAAACGAAGGATTTGCAGAAATAGGTTTTGCTGGTGAGGAAGCCGACCTTGTAACAGTATTTCTGACACACCCTGCACACCCTGCACACACACACACACACACACACACACACATATCTATATATATATATATATATATATATATATATATATATATATATGTGTGTGCATTTGTGTGTGTGTATGTGTTAACTACCTACGGAAGGACCTAAAAGAAACAACAATAATTGCAAAAGACAAGAAACCTTGCACAAAAATCAATCTAAGAAAGAAGAAAACAAAAAAGTAAACACTTACCTAAAGGGTAAAAACCTATGCTCATTTCCAATGTTAACGAGACAGAGTCAAAAACGATTCACAGTCTCAACTCTTAACGAGAATCAACTCGAATCCCTTCTTACGTTTCGCGATCTTTACAATCTTCTTTCATTTGCGTTCTGGTTCCCTGAAGATCGTGACAAAATTAAAAGCGCCAGAAATTTTCTGCGGGTTAATCTGAATTATCGACTTTTTTCAAATTACGAATAATCCTTCTTAGACATTGAGGAAATTCTGACAAAAATTACCAATGTTCGTCTCGGAAAAAAAGTAGAAGGAATATGATCCAAGCGTTTTATTTCTTTAAGTCATCATCAGAGTAGGTAAAGACAATAAGCAGGTTTGGTAGAACTAGTGAGTTTTGTGCCGTAGGCAAAGAGTGCTGTGACGTAATAGAGGTGGGATGAATTTTTTTTTTCATTTTCTTTTTAGAGATATGAAGATTCGCGCTCTTAAGTTATAATTACTTTTATTTTTCGATGGTTGTTTCTGTTGTATGAGTTTTGCCTGACTGAGAAAGATTATTCGCAATTTCGAAAAGTCGATCAATAAATTTACTCAATACAAAATGTTTATCATTTTTAATATTTCCCTTAATGAAAATTTGTTGCCTACACACAGAGAAAACACGCACACACACACACACACTCATATATATATATATATATATATATATATATATATATACCCAAGTTTAGGATTGGTATATACGGAGTGAAATCCAATAACCAACAATTAATATTCTTTAAAGAGTGCTTAATACAGAGTAGAGCAGATATAATTATTTATTTGAATATTACAACATAAATATGTTATAAAATCACGACAAAAGTAGCCATTTTGTTTCAACACTTCTTGTGTCTTGTCAAGTGATGATATAGAATAGGTTCTATATTCTATATCATCACTTGACAAGACACAAGAAGTGTTGAAACAAAATGGCTACTTTTGTCGTGATTTTATAACATATTTATGTTGTAATATTCAAATAAATAATTATATATATATATATATATGATATGAGGGGTATCCATGAGTGTGTTTTTGTGTTTGCGTGTGTGTGAATTGCTTCGAATTTCATGAAAAACAAGCGATATCCAAAGATATTTTTGAGACCAAGTGCTTAAGGAAACTTGAATAAATCTGCCGTCTTAAAATGGCAAAGATGTTTAAAGAAGGTCATTACTGTCCTGGAATCGACTATCGCTAAGGTCATGTATCAATTTCGATTTAACCTCGCAATATCTATACCGTGAAGAGAAAGGTTTTCCAAAGTTGTTATAGGTCAATACATCAACCGACCAAACAAAACATATTCTGCTTGTAACTTGGGCATTCGTCCGCAAAAACAGTTTTCATAATTTTACATTTATTATTTAGAACAAGCATTAAGATATATTTTCTTGTCTTTTGTTTTATTTCCCCCCTCCCCATATACTTTCTGGCATCTTTGATCTTCAAAAGTTTAAATGAATGTCTATCGTTATCATCTTAATTCCTGCCATTTTATTTTTCTCGCTCATTAATAGCTTTTTTTCCCTGTTCTCTATCACTCAGTAACTCATTGTTACCGAGTGGCTTTCTTGCCTTGCTTGGAGTGAAATGATTAATACATACACACACAAACACACACACACACACACACACACACACGCACACACAAACACACACAGACACACACACACACATATATATTCAGGCATGTGTTATTAAAGACTACGGATGTCTTTCGTTTGATGATCTTTTTCTCAGTTTTATCTTGCTTCCTCGCAAAGTTCTTAATGTTTGGACCAGGTTGTTTGCCAAATAAAAACAAACACCATGATGACGGTCGAGGACAACCGAAATCGCTCGGCAGAATCCTATCGACTGGGATCAAACTTTAACAACCTGGACACAAACATTAAGAAATAATGACATTATGCCAAAATACATATATATATATATATATATATATATATATATATATATATATATATATATATATATATATATATGTACTCCATTATTTTAGCCTTGTGCCCGCCTAATAGAGTCTTGATCAATATATGCCGACCATGGAGCGATAGTTAAGATCCAAGTTACTTATATTATAGTAAATGAGTGCGATACTCATCGCTGGCCATTTTGACAGTATTTTTGGGGCACCTAAATAGAAGGGAATAATGTGTGATTTTATCTGAGTCTTAAGGGTCTCGTGTATTATAGCCAGCAAGAAGGTCTGTAAAAGCGGCCGCCCACTTGACTAAAAAGGAATAAAATAATATATAAATAAATGAAAATATATGGACGCAAGTGATATCAATTAATGGTCACACTTGGTATTTAGAGGAGTTCTCTACTGGAACAGTCTGTCCTTCAGGGTAGTTCTGATATCGCTAATTAGAGTAGTCAGAATTGGTAAGAGAAAATAACAGTTCTCGCTGGTTGAGGGGGAATATCTGATCTGTTAGTCTGAGATGACAGAAGTGGCGTAAGCTATTCCCAGGTGTCACCTGCCTATTTACTGTGCAGATTGATATCTGAAATAAACAAAAATATATTGAACAGATGGTTCGAACTTCATTTCTCGGGGTGGCGTTTATTTTCACCTTTCGTTTCCTTGTGGGCGTGCAAGAGGCCTTTACCAGCTCTTTGGTGAACACTGACATGAACGGTTATAGACATGCAACGTGGGGTTTTATTTTTCCGTCCAGTGAAAACCTCGTCGGAGGGTGTCGGCCGTTGTTTGATAATAACATCTCTGTTAGGATCACGTGATGTTGTTAACTTTGCCTAACAAAATATTGGAATTAATATCAATGCATCGATATCAATGACGCAATTTCTAAAGTTTCCTCGAGCAAGGATTTCAGAAATCTTTGAAGTTTTGATTTCTTGTATATGAATGTGTCTGCTAGCGACTGACTGGTCAACTGAGAATATTAGTTTTCAATACAGATAGAAGATGACATGGACTTAAATCTCGTAAACATATGTCGACGAATAAAAAAGTGATTCTCTTTTTAAAAATGCCGATAATGAAATAAGATTATCAATAACAAAACCAACAAGTTAAAAACACGATTAAATATTGAAAGTGTTTTAATCAAACTATTGGTTATGTTATGACATTAAGAATTGCGTAGTAACGGGAGAATAATGGATTTATGAGAAACGTTGCTAATTAAGATGCGTTTGTTTAGAAAAAAGAACTCTGTGAAAGAATTCGGTAATTTCCTTTAGGCTTTTATGGAATGTTCATCGATTGATCGATAGGAAGGAAATAAACTCATCAAAAATGGAGAAAGGGAGAAATAAAGACAAGAAGCAAATGAGTTACCAGAAAGATAAAAGAACCCTTAAAAATAATGAGCAAAAAGGAAGAACGAAGTCCTAAATAAGAAGAAAATACACAGGAATGAAATACGTCTAGAATCGAAGAAAGAAAATAGTAAAAAGAAAGAGAGAAGAAAAGAAAGTAAATAAAATAAAGAAAGAAAAATAAAGAACGGAATAAATAAAGGAAAAAGAAAAGAAAAGTAATAGGTTGGAAGTGGATTTGATTGAAAACAAAAGAAAAATGGAATGTTGTCCATAAAGTGAACATGTTAAAAATAATTCTGTAAATATTGAATCATTATTGGAAAAATCGGAAATGGTTGTCAGAAATGGATAAAAAAAACACAAATGGAGATTTCATGCAAAGCAACTTTCCGTAGTAAATTCGAATCTCACGTTATGCCTCATTATTCTGTCCTCATTCAATAATTTATACTGTGAATATGCAAAAAAGAGATGGGATCGAGAAAGATTAAGATAGAAATACTAGAGAGAACTGAATGAAATGAAAAGAAAATGTTACTGAGTTTGAGGAAAATGTGAAATTAACTAAAATAAGACAACTAAAGAAAAAGAGCTGGAAGCAAACTAAATTAATATATGGATAAAGAAATTTTATTATAGCTTTAAAAAGCGGACATATGAAAACCCGGGATGAATGAGCAAGAAAATATGTCCTAGATTTTTTAGAATAATTTTTCAATTATCCATATTACAGTAAATATTATTCCTTTCTGTTACTCCCATTATTTTAATAAATTTACATGTATATCATATTAATATATACTTTTTAATATGTACATTTTTTAAAGGTAGACAGAAAGAAAGAAACAAACAAAAACATAAAAGTGTGCAATAAACGTGTAATTTAAAAAACGTGAAAGATTTCTATTTAAAAAAATGAGCGGTCCAATGTATACATGGTGGCAACGCACAATGAGAAAGACACGAAAAAGAAGAAAAAAATAGAACGAAAAAGAACGCAGAAGAGAAAAGCAAAATCAACGTTATTTTGAAAAATGACGATAAATTTAAAGGAAAGTAAATACAAAAAATTAAATAAGCATTGTTGCTTGTTTTAATTGACATGAGGAAAAGGAAAAGGAATTTTTTAAAAATATTACATGAAATACGCAAATGGTAAGTTCATTTATTGCCAATTTAAAATCGTTACGCATTTTACCAGAAACAAGAATTCCCTTGCAATTAAATGTTAAGTTCGTTCATTGTCACTTTCAAATCATTACGCATTTTCCTTATGATTTTCCTTGCAATTAAAAACAGTAATTTCCTACAATATATTATGTTCTTTTTAAAATTAATAATATTAAATGTAATTATCACTTTTTATAAGAATTATATTTTAGACATGATATTTTTATTCCTATGTGGATTTTCGACACTTCGCTTTAATGAATCTTCGTAGTTCCTATAAACTTCCCTTCTGACTTCCAATAAAGTTATTTGTTTCTTCATTTACAACTTTCACACCGATGGTCTATCGCAGGTGTTTCACGAGGGATTAAGTCAGAGCGTGTCTTATTTAAACTTACTGTCATTAAATCTCCATTTGGCCTAATCTCAGTTCAAAGATATAATTATTACTAGTGTACCCGTGCCGTCAAAATTGACAGCAAGAATGAATATTACATTGTAAGTAATTTTCTTTTAATCCAAGTACAATTTTATAATTTAAAATCGTTCGTTGTTAGCGTTTAGGAGTGAACCGTGCACGGTGGAGTAATGGATAGCGGGTCGGATGGAGGAATCTGAGAGCCGAGCTCGAATTCCATTACACTCACTTACGTGCTAATACCCATGGGAAAGGTATGAATTCTCTTCTTTTACCTCCAGCTATGTGTAAATAGCAGGACAGACCGGGCCAGCAATTGGTCTAGCGCAGAAAGAAATGACAACCTACTGCGGGAAAAAAATCTGCTTCGTCAGTCATGTACCGAAAGATACATGATCGCCTAAGCGTGTATCACGCATGACTGACTGAAGGAAAGATATCCGTATATCATCATCATAAATGTTACATTACTAAAAACATAATTATGTTTACTGCAAAAGTTCCCAAAACAATATTTTTTATGTAAACTTTGGAAGGTCTGAGTAATCTTTAACAGTCCGGAGTTCAATCTGTAATTTAAGAGTTTGCTTATTTCTCGTCCTACTCAGAGCAAGGTATCATATATATATATATATATATATATATTTTTTATCAAGCTATTACAAAATTGCACAAGATATGCTCCAAATCGTAACATAAAATCTACATGAAAACTATTTAATTGTATAAGCTTTTAGTTGCTATCATAGATAATATAAATGAAGGATGTATTGTAGTGTGAATAAAAAAACCTTTTCCGTTGACTAATTAATTATTACAAGAATTTTTTCCGGAGTTCTTTTTTATAAATAATAATTTTAAAAATTTAATTTAAATTTCTAAAAATGAACAAATCATTCTTGAAGATATATGTGGCGTATTATATATACGAACCCCCTTCAACAGCGATGTCAGTACACGTCAACGTGACTAAGTTAGCACGGACACTGGGTTGGTCATCGTTATGTTTCACACTGGCCCTCAATTGTTACGCACAAAACACACACACACACACACACACACACACACACACACACACATATATATATATATATATATATATATATATATATATATATATATATATATATATATATATATGGCTTATTATATATAGAGAAATTATTAATTGTAGTAGTAGTAGTAGTGGTGGTGGTGGTAGTAGTAGTAATAGTAGTAGTGGTATGTGTTTTGAATACACCGGTTACACTAAGCTATCCGTCAAGATACAACAAGGACTTCCGACAGAGAATACCTTCCTCAAAATACGCGTAGTACCCAAATGATCAGATATTTGGATGACATCAAGTTGGGATTTTATCCCTAGATGGTCAAGGAAGTCACAAGGAAGTTTTAATGAGATTGGTCCCAATGTGCCATTTGGTATGGCAACATCAGTAATATAATAGTTCTTAGAGCTTTTATCTCGCACAATAATATGCGGATATGACTCTCTATCTATCTGGCAAATCATCGTTCCAGAATAATGTTAGCTTTTTAAATCCTTCACTTGTTCGGCAAAGTACATTGCTCGTCCCAATCTTTTGTAATTTGGCATGTACATTATTATTATTGTGATTATTGTTATTAATTCGAGTCATAGATAATTTCTGCCTTTGCATATCAACCTTCTTCTTCAAACGTAATTGACAATGATATTTTATTCAGCTATATATGCACCATTATTTGCTATGCCACTTATCAAGAAGTTTTTTGATTCATTTTGAATAAAACTCTCCATGTTTTCATACGGAAAGTTTTTTAGGCAACTCTTACATCTGGTTTTCATTAAAGTACATTTTCCGGGCAACTCTTACATCTGGTTTTCATTAAAGTATGTTTTTCGGGCAACTCTTACATCTGGTTTTCATTAAAGTATGTTTTTCGGGCAACTCTTACATCTGGTTTTCATTAAAGTATGTTTTTCGGGCAACTCTTACATCTGGTTTTCATTAAAGTGTGTTTTTCGGGCAACTCTTACATCTGGTTTTCATTAAAGTGTGTTTTTCGGGCAACTCTTTTACATCTGGTTTTCATTAAAGTATGTTTTTCGGGCAACTCTTACATCTGGTTTTCATTAAAGTGTGTTTTTCGGGCAACTCTTACATCTGGTTTTCATTAAAGTGTGTTTTTCGGGCAACTCTTTTACATCTGGTTTTCATTAAAGTATGTTTTTCGGGCAACCCTTACATCTGGTTTTCATTAAAGTATGTTTTTCGGGCAACTCTTACATCTGGTTTTCATTAAAGTATGTTTTTCGGGCAACTCTTACATCTGGTTTTCATTAAAGTATGTTTTTCGGGCAACTCTTACATCTGGTTTTCATTAAAGTATGTTTTTCGGGCAACTCTTACATCTGGTTTTCATTAAAGTATTTTTCCCCATTAAAACTTTTTGCATCGATTGAAAAATGTCAAAATCAGTTGTACCAGGTCAGATAAATATGGTGGGTCGGTGGAACAGACCAAACCTAGTTTCGATTTATTTCCCGTGTTATGCTTGTTCTATGCGGTTTTGTGTTTTCATGGTCGAGACCAACCTTATTCATACTGACGAGAGCAGGCCGCTTTTCAGCCAAACGTTTATGGACACGTTGCAGCTGCTGAACGTATAAATGTGTATTTAGGGTTTCATTGCGTTTTCAGAATTCTAAAAGAATAATACCCCTATGGGCGCACAATACGCAGAACATTACCTTTTTTTTTCAAGGAGCTAAATTTCTGGGGACGGTTGTGGAGATTTGTGAACCCTCTGATTTTTGCGTTTAACATTTTCATCACTTGTTCTAATATATTAAGAGAACGGTTAAGTAGAATGACAGATTCTTCATTACAATTGCTTCTCCAAAACGGAAATTACTCAGGACACAGCCTACCACTTCCATTGATATCTGTTATATGCTCATTTCCTCCCGGGTCTCAGACAGAGACCTCCTGTCAGAAGTGTCAATATGACACTTCCCACTTCACAATTCTGTGACAAAATCGAAAAAGTAAACATACAAATAACAGAAGTTTTCCATGGATAAAACGTGTAAGTTGTAAGAAAATGTGTGTGTGTTTTCTTAAGACATGCGCTGCCAGAGAGACTTTTAATACGCCTATAAAAATCTTTCTCAATCAAACGCAGAGCTCCAACCACGACTGGAATTAATGATGTTTTTATGTGTTTAATTCTTGTATCATGCTTTTCAAGGAAGTTGTATTTTTTTTTAGATTTTTGACAATATTTATAGCTTCCTTACAGTTTGCAGGAACTGACATGTCATTAAAATGAAGCTAATGCTGTTTTGTGGTGTTTGATCTGGGCAGCTCGTTTGAATTTTTCTCTCTGTGTATTGTAAAGTCTCATAAAGTTGTAAGATCCTATTTCTCTCAGCGAGTCCGGGTGGTGTCCGTACTATAATTTTCAGCTTCCTTCTCACAAAAATTTGCAGATATTTCAATGACTATATTGAACCACCCTGTAATTATGAGTTTTATATTTGGTGGATGTTAATACCGTGCTATCTGATACAAGAGTGTCAATTGTTGTTATTATTATTTTTCATTTTTATTATTATTATTATTTCCTTTGATTTTTGTTGTATACACATCTCCGTCCGGGTCCCAATTAGAGACATAAGCTCAGAAATGGATTAATGACATTTTTTTACTAATAATTTTTATAAAAAGAAAATTAAAAAAGAAAACCTAAGATCACATACATTTTACATAGATAAAACTCTTTTAATGTGTCATATATATTTGTGAGTAAATTTTTTCTATTCCTTTAGGGTGATGGGGTACCAGGAATCGCTTCAATGAGCCTATCGGAAGCTTTTCCAATCAATCCGAGGGCTCCGACTACAACTAGAATTGTTGATGTTGACATGCGCCACATTCTTGACATTTCGATTTCAAGGTCCTTGTCTTTTTATACAGTTTTGAAGATATTCAGAAATACATTATAGTTTACAGGGTGTGCTATATGGTTTTCATGAAATCTCATTTAGTATCGTTAATTCGAATCTAATTTCCTCTATTTCCTTGCCTTCCAAGCTGTCTGTTGTTTGATCTTCTCTTTGTCTTTACTACTACTACTATTATTATTATTTGTTATGGTAATTTACCCAAGCACGTATGAACTCTCCACAGCTATAAACAGGAGCAGGAGAGGGAAGTTTCCAGCAGTCAGCTCTGACAGTCGGACCGAACATTCTTGCTGTAACACTCTCGTTTGTATATGATTCTATTACTGTTTCGGTTAATATATTTGTTTAACTCAACTCTTCTCTTTGTGTCTTTATTTCTGGCCCTAACAAAGCCACAACATTATTATATCCACTTATTAGTAAAACGTGACTGTATCTCTCTTAGATACGCGACCAATCCTCAACCATATTTTAGATAACGCTGTAATCTGGATAACTTCTATTCACGCTCACCTTTCCGGTCTCTCTAATTTTTCCCTAAGGCCTTTCACGACTGTTCCGAGTGCTACTATAACAACTAACACGACCGTCACCTTCATGTCTTACAACTTCTAATTATTTTTCAATCTTCTTTCAGTGCTGTTCTGTTATCTAATGGCGCATCAAAATCTTACATGTGAACCCTTTCCATTCGCAAGAATTTTTCTGAGAAGATTTTTCTTAAGCCTCGACTTCATTGATTCTGTTATTTTTATGACTCTGTTTCTTCTTGTCTAGAAACAGCTGGAACAATATCTTCTTAATTACCATGGCTTTGCCTGTCTCGCTACCCTGTAATTTTGGCTATTTCGTGTGCAGTGACTTGGAACTATTCCCGATGCATCTGCAGAGAACACGATCCGCCAACTGGTGCTCCATAATGGCACCCAATATATTTCCCGCTTTTCGGACCGATCCAATGGTTGCTATCTCCTTCGCAACACTTCAGCCAAATGCGTGCAAGTGAAAATCAATAACGCGTCTAAAGTTGATGGCGTCTACTACAATATACTGTAAGCAAACACAGAATCAATACTGGCTGTCATCATTGTAAAATGAACCGATCTAAATATTTCTAGAAATTAAATATACATTTATCTTTTCACGAAAAATAAGATATATAAATTAGTGAAAAGTTGTGTTACGGCTTTATTACTGCTTTTGTGTTTTTTAGTCAAATTATTTTATATTTTCAATGATATCAAACTGATCCGAGTCTTCAGAAAAAATCTCTAGGGATAAAACGGAATAGACGTTTATTCCTTATTTCCTGTTTAGGTTTGAGTTTACAGTTCCTTCTGAAGTTTACACCAACGCTATACTTCTAACGTCTCCACTTAAACTCTGAAATATTATTTACTATTTATTTTTTCATCAATGGAAGTATATATGTTCGCCTATCGTGCGGTTTACACATCTCACCGGTCATTTGAACAGGAGTAGAGGTTTATCTTTTGTTAGCTGTTTAGGTTTACGTTTCCGGTCCCTTCTAAAGTCTACACTAACTCTATACTTAACGCTTTACAATTCCACCTTGGTGACCCGCTGACATGCATTTGCACGAACTGATTTTCCTTTGAAAAGTCCCTCCCTATTTCGCATATGCTCAGTTTGTAGTATTCTAAATATCCTTATGTAGGTTCACACTCCTACCCGGTCATTTGAACATGTGTAGGGCTTTATCCCTTGTTTCCTGTTAAGGTTTGCGTTTCCGGTTCTTTCTAAAATCTACACCAATTCTATACTTGTAACGTCTTCGCCTGAACTTTGAAACATTATTTACTCTTTAGTTTTTCCTCAATAGGAGTTGATTAGTTCGTTTATCGTCTGGTTCACACACATCCCTGGTTTCTTGAACAGGGGTAGAGGTTCATGCCTTGTTTGCAATTTAGGATTGCATTTACGGTTCCTACCAAATTATTTTCATTCACTTTCACTCCCGGTATCCCCCTGTGTCTTAGTGATATTACCCCCTTTTTGGGGGTGAATTTATGATTAATGAAAACACAGATCGACGTTTCTCATACCTGATATTATCTTTTTTTCTACTCCGGACTTCTTCAATTACTCTTGGTGTGTGGCTTTTGGGTTTTCTCTGAACGTGGATTCTACATTCACAAGATGATGTAAGACCCTTTTCTATTTTCTCTTGGGTAGGCGCTTATATATCTACGTGTTATATGGTTTGTCCCACGTCTGTACATCCTCGGCGTAGCTGGGTGGACTACCTCTTGACATGTTTAATGAAGGATCGGATCTGCAGCTGCCGGCTAGGAAGGCATCTCCCGGGCCATCTCGGTGATGAAACTGGCTTCTCTGATGGATATTTAGTGTAGAGCCTATTTTTCGATCATCTGAGGTGACATGTATTACACTAACACGTTGTGCTATCTTCGGATTTCACTTATCTCTTACACTAGAACAACAAAGCAAACACAATAGATAAAGAAAATGTCTTGTTTATTTTCTGTGTTGACCAAGAACATACTTCGTTTCAAAAGAGATCACTGTACTAAGACAGAACGAAAATGGCTGATGCTAACCTCCAGGAGAATGACTCGTTGCGCCATCTCTAGCTAATATTCTCGGTTGATATGAAATGGAAAAATTATATTGAATCTATTACCAGACTTGCTGCTAATAATGTTGATTCACTGTGTCGTGATATACAATTTTTCATAACAGGATCTATTTTACATATTTATAAGTTTGAATTTGTCTATTTTTGAATTTTGCTATCACATATTGTCTGGTGTTTCTGCTGTATAAAGGGAGATTATTGGTAAAATCCAAAGAATAATCAGCAATATTTTGGGTTCTGACCAAGTGTCTCCACTTCAATTGCTTTTCTATGCCATTTCTAGAAACACTTTCATCGTAATTGTTCGGCTGAACTCTTCGGTATGGTACCTATGGTTTACTCATTACTGGATTGACTCATCAATTCACAGTTGAATTGGATAGCTGAACTGGTAACTGTAATTTCTATACAAACAGTGCCTTTTCTTGCAGTTTTCGCTCGTGGAACTCCCTTCTGGTTTCATGCTTCCCAGCCAACTTTGATTTTCAAAAGTTTAATTGCAGTGTCACTTGTATTCTACGACCTTCTTCATGATTCTTTTCGTGCCTTAATAGTTCTCTTTTTTCTTATTCGTTCACACTCAGTAACCCCCTTGCGTCTTAGTGGCTTTCCTGCGTTGCATGGGGTAAAATGATTAAAAACTTCAAACTTCAACTTGTCAAACTTCCTCTCTGTTCTCTCTCCTACCCCTCTCCCCCCCCCCACACACATATATATATATATATATATATAAATATATATATACAATTTCACGTTTTTTCCCAGTATAGGTTAAAGATTATATGAATATCTTTCCCAATTAAAACAAGCTTACCTAGCATTTCGAATAGTTCTTTTTACTACAATTTATCAAAGGATATTGTATAATCTATGCAACGTAAGCATACATCCTCCTATATTTACATTGTTCTGAGAATAGATATCGGATTCCTTGTCCATAATTTTTAACAAAATCGCACTGTCTACAAATTATTATTGATTTTTACACAGTAAATGTGGCACGAGGACAAACCGCAATGTCTTATTTCCGGTCTATTTCTCCTGCACACTATATTCACCAGAACTTGGAGGATAAGTGTCGTTATGTGCCTCATTAGATTGTCCAATGGAGTTCGCATTCCTTTGCACCTGGGTTCCTAGGCAGCGCGATGAAAATGGATCTATTTAGCTCTTTCGGTATATCACAACTCTCGTATATATCATATATTATTTCTGCAATTTTGTGGATGTCGAAATCGTCTAAGGCTGCCAGCATCACTATTATAATTTCATTTAGCCCTGCTGCTAGGTTCAAATTCGCCAATGCTGATATCACTTCAGACTTCAACATTTCTGGCTATTCCATATTTTCGTATCTTGCAGGTTTTCCTCGTTTGTTGTGGAAGTCTTTTCCGACGAATTCCTTCCCTTTTTTGAAGTAATTTTCTCTCTCTATCATTTCAAATGATGCAATCAAAGACACAATGGAATCCACCGACAAATGCTGGTCTCCTAATGGCAACGCCATAGATATTTTAATGTCTTTGATAAATATTTGGCTGATATTGCAGCTTCTCAGTTACCTAAATAGAATATTTAAACGTGTTCGTTAAGCTACATTTTGAAACACACCATACAAAAACGTTTGTAAAATTACATTTATACTTTCTTTTCTCTCTTGCCGATAATTTTCTTTCCTGCACACACACACCGCAATTTCTGTCCACCATTAATATCCCACTACCAAACACTTATTCGAATCTTTATAAATTATGAGGCTGCGAATATTAATATTGGCTAAATTTATTCCCATAACACGTCCCCTCTCATAAAATTCCCCCTCCTTTACAAGGATATTATGTGAAAAAAGATTTTAGTATGTGTGACAATAATGACCCTGTCCCATCCTATCCATTTTAATACTAACTACTCTGTATAAAAGTCCGTTTAATTACTAACGATTCAGTTTTAACTGATTAAAGATTTTTAAGTTTATATTCGGCGCTGTTTATTTATTATAGTATATTTCTTCATATAGTTATTGAAATAGATTTTAAAGTCGTTTTATAGAGGGGAAATGTATGATTCGTGCATTTAAATACTGTAATGACAAAAGTACGCAGGAGTAGGCTTTAAGAAAGCTTTATTCAACTGAGAATTCAAGGTTCGCGTATAATGTCCTTTTATAGTCCCAGTAAACAGAAATAGCTCTTTCAAAGAGGAGAGTATCAAAACAAGGGGAAACCACTCTTGATTATTCATAACAAATATAATACTGTAATCACATATTGTACCATTAACCTTCAAAAGAAACCAAATTAAATTTGCCAAATAAGAAAGGAAGCTTATGAAAATCCGATATATGTATGTTTTAGCAGCGTTTCAAAACACCATAAATAAAATAAGACAAAACATTTGGATCTAGGAGTTTGGGACTACTGTTGCTTTTGTTATCATCAACTCATAACAAATAGCTGAAAGGCAGCTGATGTTTGTTAATATTGCTTTCATGTTTCTCGGACAATTTTTCATTCTAGATACTGTTTGGTGTGCTTTTTTTTTCATTGGGCCGCATATTTATAAATGTGAACGCCCATTTTCGTAATAGGCTTTGATAATTTGAACACGTTGTTTGATTGTTAATCTTTCCATGGATGAAATTACCAAAGACTCAAGTGGGTAAATCTGAAAGAAAAAGAAAAAAAATCATTACACGCTTAAACTTAATTCACATTGCAAATCGGTCCAAGTTATTGGGACACACTATATTTATCAAAATATATTTTAAAGTAGTTTTTTTTAGAGGAAATGTGTGATTTTGTGCATGCAGATACAATGTTTTAACAGTATAAAGTATGAAATCATCTATTGTAACTTTAACTTTCGAAAGAAACCAAATTAAATTTGCCAAATCAGAAAGGCAATACTGGTACATTCGTATCAATGAGTACTGATACATTTAAACAAAGCAAAATGATATAAAGCAATCAGTTAAAGTACAATAACTGTGAGTGAATTCTTATAGATTATTAAGATTTGTGCACACAAAGCAAAACATTTCATTGAATATTACCAATTATATACAACAAGCAAAAGGGAAAAAAACTGAATGCATTCGAGCAGAAACTTGTATTTCAGCAAACAATACAGACGATCATACATATTTTATTATTAATAACACCATTTACTGTAATAATTTGGCTTGTTTTCAACATGTTGATACTACTAAAAACATTATACCTACCAGTGACGGGTAATAAGATGTGTCCCTTCCATAATACGGCAGTATTAGGCGCAGGTAGTTTTTTTGTTTGTTTTTTCGTTCATTTTTTATTCGCTATCACCCCATGCAAGGCAGTAAAGCCTCTAAGACACAAGGGATTACATGGTGTGGAAAAATTAGGAACAGAAATATTACGAATGAGTGGGAAGAGAAAAAAGCAATCATGCGGACAGTTGATAGCCACTTTATTTCCGTTTAAATGTTTGCCGATGAAAGTTGGCTGGAAACATGAACTGGGAAGTGATTTCCACAATCGAGAAGTGTGAGAACAGATACTGTCAGCATAGAACTTACGATTACATCTAGCATCTCTACTGTAAATGGATGAGATCTTGATGCCCGTTCAAAAAGTTTAGGTACCATACCGAAGAGCTTATCTGAACAATTCCCATGAAAGTTTTTATAGAAATGGCAAAGTGAGGCAACCTTACAGCAGTGGGAAAGTGACTGAAGCCGAGCCACCAGATTAGGACCGATAATATTGCTTTTTCTTCTTGGATTTTATCAAGGAGCTCTAGGTAAATAGCAGGGGCACCGGACCATATATGGCAGCAATATTCTAAGCATGGTCGAATGATAAACTTATAGATAGATTCTGGAGAGAAACATCATCTTGTACAACACAGTGAAACAAATTTCTTAGCAGCTGACCTAGCAATGAATTCTATATAATATTTCCACTTCTATCAGCTGAGAACGTGTAGCAGAGACTTACCTCGGAGACCCAAGAGTCGCGTGTATGTTTTGCAATGGAGCGTGGAGACCGAGAATTGGCGAGTTTCAGACTGAAGGTGAATCGAGTCATTTTCCTGAGAAGGCGCAACGTGTCACTTTCCTGGAGTTTAGCATCAGCCATACTGATGGAAGGCAGATAGACGTCTCCCAGATCATTAATGGAGAGTAGTTTAGTTTGGGAGACATTAAAATTTAAATCTTTTAAAAATCTTTTGCCCCAGTTAACGATGCACTTTTTTGAGGTCGTTTTGGACATCGTCCTTCATTTTGACCTTGCCGGACTGATCTTCCTTTCTATCTAGGCAGGAGGAAATGTTTGTCCCGTAAAGGTGAGAACTGATGCCACCAGGAAGATATTTAATGAACATTAAAAACTGCTTAGAGCCAAGAATGGGGTCCTGGGGACACCCGCGTTAGTACGAAAGGATCTAGAGGAGTGGCCGTTCAGGATAACTTTCATTTCACGATTTGATAGGAAAGACCCAGACCATTTAAAAAATGTGTCCGGAGACACTGTAACTTTTCAGCTTGTTGAGAAGGCAAGTATGCCAAACCTTGTCAATGTTTTTATCTAGAACATGATTTTTTTTAAAAAATGCGTCTTGTGCTAATGCAATTGTGGTAGATGTTTCTGTGTTAATAAAATAATCACATACCATAACCTCTCTAGTAAAGCTTCGTAGAGTTATTATTATATTACAGTTCCCACGTTAATTTTTATATTTGATTCAATTAATTTAACAAGATTCGAATAAGCCTTTATTGCCGAGGTATTAATGGAAAAGAACCCTTAATTTCGAAATACGTGTGTAGCAAGGGAACGTAATAGAAGTTTCCTCAAAAAGTATAAGTACGTCCACAGCAGCAGAAATTTTAATTGACTTAGTAACACCGGTTAAAAAGATCGTGGCATCTTTAGATTTGATGATGTCACATTTTACAATTTTTTCTCAGTAGAATTGGTATTGGTATTAAACAACTAGTGTTTTCACGATATGCTTATAGGTCCATTTTCTTAATTATTTTTAGTGGATACCCGTATCTCAGTAGAACGCTTCGTTTATAAAACAGTTTTTAATACCAGTCGTTATGAAACTACTGTAAATACTATAAACATGTATATGTCATAAATAAATATATATTTAATGTAGATATATTAATCAAAATAACAAAAATAATAGATTTCTCACTGCTACTTTCTAACGCACGCGCTAATGTGTCGTACTTTCCGTCTTTGTTTACAAGTGAAACGCCCGCCACCGCCGCCAAGCGGTCACTTTCAGAATTAATACGACTCATTTTACTAAACCCGCAAATTTTGAAATACATCGCTGAAGATTTGGAAGTTTTCTTTTCCTGCAGTTTTTTATTTTGTCTGCAGATTTTGTCCGTTGCATCTGAAGTCTATTGATTCCGTAGTTGAGAGGTTTGTCTCTCTCTCTCTCTCTCTCTCTCTCTATATATATATATATATATATATATATATATATATATATATATATATATATATATCAAGTATGTGGTGCAGTTCAATTTACATTACGAAAGCTTGTAGTAAAAAAAAGACCTTATACAACTGGAATTTATAAACAGGGATCATAACATTCATCAACGGGTTCGAGGTTAATGTATTTTATTAAAAAATTGTTTGCGAGAGTGATCCTTGCCATTTATATCATTAACTTCACTATCTGCTTTTTGTATGAATGATTAATCTAATATATATATATATATATATATATATATATATATATATATATATATATATATATATATATATATATATATATATATCGGTGTGTGCTTGTAGTGTTAACCAAACCAAAATTCCGAGGGTTTTTACTGTGACAAAAAGTCCCAAACGCATATTTATCTCAGTCTTCATCGTAATAATTGTTTCGGTTATGTATAAAGTGAACGTTTACTACCTATAATCAATACATAACGTGAATTTTCTAACATAATCAGGCGGTAGTATTCCGTCATGCTTGCAGTTTGCAAGAAACAACAGCCGATATCGTCTCTGTGATTTACATTAGATAAAATGGAAGAAATAAACGCCTGAATGTACAAGTCTTGATTGACTTGACTCTCAATCACTGGCAGAATCATCGATAAATACATGTTCAGTGGTTGGTTGGATTACGCTCACTTCTTGAATCACTAGAAGCAATTGTTTACGAGTGAAAATCAGTCTGCCATTGGATTTAATCTAGTTAAAAGTGTACACGCGCAGACAGTAATTACAAACACTTGAGTTAGCAGCCATTAGACAATTATCTTGTTCAGATTTCTTTGTCGCCAACTTATTGATATTAAATGCACGCACATAAACACTCGCATTCATGCACATCTCTCTCTCTCTCTCTCTCTCTCTCTATCTGTCTCTCTTTCCCTATACATATATATATATATATATATATATATATATATATATATATATATATACGTATATATATATGTATATATATATTAGATATATAATATATATATAAAGAGAGAGATTATATATATATATATATATATATATATATATATATATATATATATATTTGGGGACCTTGTGGCACTCAGTGCACCAGGTCTCTGTATTCGTCCCTTCAAAAAGTGTGGATGGTCCTGCACGAAACCTTCACCACGATAATCAAATCTCATGTGTCGGCGTTGGGCTCTCAGGAACTGATCTGCTTGACCCTCATACGTCGAATTCGACGGGAGAGTCGATGATATATATATATATATAGAGAGAGAGAGAGAGACAGGGAGAGAGAGAGAAATAGAGGGAGGGATGGAGAGGGACAGAGAGTCTCATCAAAACAGTCCCATTTTTTCTGTTTAGAATGGATCTTCTCATTCTCATTATCGCCGTGCTTAGGGCGAATTTATTAAAACAAAGGACCATTATCACTTTGAATCTCTTCTTCCTGTGCAACAAAATTATCTAGCATTTAACATCATATAGGAGGAGAGATATGATATAATAGGTCCGCTATCTTTGTTTCTTATAACACTTTCTTCTAAATAAACGGCAAATTCTGTCTGTCCGTCCATGTGTCTAAAACCTCTCTAACTCGGCCCACCACTTGCGCTACATATTATTACCTTTTGAGAATCTGAATGATCCCAGGATTGAAAATCTGCCCTTCATCTGGTGCTTGAACATCCAGCCATGGGATTTGTGTCCAGATGAGGAGACAGTTAAAAATTCAAATTTTAAAATAACTCATATAAATTAGTGCTTTTAAAAGTTTTTAATTTATATTGATTTTAAATGAACACAAAACCATTGTAAATTTAAAATCTTTTCTTCCAATTCAGTTTAAATAATCTCAAAACCTTGTAAATTGAGGAAATCAATTGTATTTCTTCAAAATGTCAAGGAATCAGAGTTAACGTGAGAGGTTTGTGACGTGAGGTTTTGAAGTTCCGCAGAGTTTGTGATTTGAAGAAATCAATTCAATTGAAGTTCCATGGATTTTAAGATCTGAAGAACCCAATTTTAAACATAAATTTGAATTTCGGCCCTAATCGGACTTTCGGCCCAAATCGGTTCGGCCAGAATTGGATTATAGCACAAATTATAGTTAACCTGACGTTTTAAACTGCCATATGGAGAACTAAGGAATTCGAAGTTATTTCTTCAAAATTGTCTTTCCTATTTTGTGAGCGAGATCAGATGTCTCTTTATTTTATTTTATTTTATTTTTTTGGCCCAATTAGCCCTACGCTGGATTGTGCCTTTTAAGCTAGTATTTTATATTACTTTGTTTTTGCTGTCCCAATTCGCCTTCAGATTTCTGATACATTTTTCGACATTTATTGCTGCACTTTCCAGATAGTTAAATTTCCGTATTTGCGTGATTCTGACAAGCTTTGCTTCATTCTGATTCCACCTCGCAGCTCAGACCTTGGGCTGTCTCTTTTGTTATCGACCACACCTTCGGTCTTTAACGTTTTCCTCTTTTACTTTACTACATTTTCACTTTGACATCTGTTCCTGTCATCAACACAGAATCATCTGCGTTGCAATCCGTTCTCAGTGACAACAAAATGACCAATACAGATAATGCAGAAATAATACAATTTAATTTCTGCAACATAACTGATGATTATCAACCCCATTATGCATATAGTAATAAAGTCTCATGCCTGTCTGCGGACACAGTTATTGCTCTGATGATTCTTTTTCTATGGCTTATCAACTTTTTGCATGTTATTTAAAGCCAGAATATATTTTTAGATTGTAAGAATTATTTTTGGAGATACTGATTTATCATTGATTACAAGACTTAGCAATTAAACCATAGCTGGGAGGAGATTATGTGGATTCATGCCTTTACCAAGGATATTTATACATAAGTGAATATAACGAACCCAACTGGAATTGGAACTTGGCTCTCCGATTAACAGTTCCCAGCCACTTATCCATTGAACTACCCACAATTATAATCTTATAATACCTGGTATTCCCAAGTGATCACCCATCCAATTACTGACCAGGCTCAGCTTTGCTCGGAAGGAAACCGGTGTTTTAACGTGATGTGACCGTAAGCCTTATCACCCAAGTTCATCTTTCAAAATCTCTAAATAAATGAATCCCACCATATTTTCTTGGAGATATCGTATTAATTCCACAAACGAATTCCTAAAATGTTACAGTCTTAAAATCTAACAACACAATTCCCGATTTATTAGAGGGGGCAAACCTTTCAAAACTGATCATGTTAATTACACAATCGATATTATCAGAAATAATATTTGCATAGATTTAAATTTAACACTTAAAATTAGACCACGTATGGCAAAATAATTCCATTAGTATATACTACACAAGGACCTTTTTATAACTCACACTGGAAAAATTTAAATTCAGGCAGAGGGCAATGCAATGTATATTTTTGCAAACTATTAAATGACACAGTAAAAAACAACGATATATCTTTGGCGTAAAAATTCGAATATAAATATGAAAGAAAACACGTGAATAACAAAAGAAAGATACAATAAATGTATGAAACCAGTGAAAAACTACAAAAAAGATATAAAAGCGAAAGAAAACCACATTATAAGCGAGAAAGAGAGATAAGAGATCAGTCAAAAAGAAAGATGTAACGCTGTCTACATGCGGATTTGTCAAGTGATAGATAGATAGATAGATAGATAGATAGATAGATAGATAGATAGATAGATAGATAGATATGAGCAGAATGAGATAGATAGATAGATGAGCAGAATGAGATAGATAGATAGATAGATAGATAGATATGAGCAGAATGGGATAGATAGATAGATAGATAGATAGATAGATAGATAGATAGATAGATAGATAGATATGAGCAGAATGGGATAGATAGATATATAGATAGACAGATAGATAGATAGATAGATAGATAGATAGATAGATAGATAGATAGATAGATAGATAGATAGATATTCATATTGCCATTCTAACATATCCAAGATAATTACGTCCGCATCAAAGCACGGATTTCGGAATGAGTCAATATTGTAAAAATTGGTTTGTACTTAATTACCCCTTCTGCAGATGCAAAATACAAGAGTTTCTGGAATCCCATTATAATCATAACTATGAAACTAATTGCAATAACAATTCAATTAATTGAAACTGCTTGCATGCACACACACACGAATACGCATACGCAGAAACCCGCACACATTTACACCCACAGACAAAAACGCACACAAAAAGCGAATGATATTTCTACACGGGCAAACATTTCAACTTTTATATATAATTTAAATCTTTGTTTCTGTCTGCTTCCTTGTCTTCCTGTGAATCTCATTAATCGTGGGCGTTGAATTTTCGTTACATCTGTGGTATCATTCAAAATTTAACAAAGTAGACAAACTCATTTTTTAAAATTCTCACCTCGACTGATTTTCCCCAATTCCGCAGACATATTTTTTAATATTCTATTAATCAGACTAAATATTCTGCGCTCACTAACAGGTCCATATTATATATATAATATGGACCTGTTAGTGAGCGCAGAATATTTAGTCTGATTAATAGAATATTAAAAAATATGTCTGCGGAATTGGGGAAAATCAGTCGAGGTGAGAATTTTAAAAAATGAGTTTGTCTATATATATATATATATGAGTTTGTCTATATATATATATATATATATATATAGTTGCCTGACGATTGCACTAGCATGAAACAGACTGTCGCCCCTAAATGTTGACTTCTATGTTCACTTTTATATTTACACACGCTCTATCTCTGATATTGAGCACTTTATCCCATAAATATAGCACACTTTAAGACTATATTTCTTTATATATATATATATATATATATATATATATATATATATATATATATATATACGAGCTTAAGTCAAAATTAGATAGATAGATAGATAGATAGATAGATAGATAGATAGATAGATAATTAAAGGACTGAAATAGATAGATATTGAATATAATGAGATAGATAGATAGATAGATAGATAGATAGATAGATAGATAGATAATTAAAGGACTGAAATAGATAGATATTGAACAGAATGAGATAGATAGATAGATAGAGAGATAGATAGATAGATAGATAGATAGATAGATAGATAGATAGATATATAATTAAAGGACTGAAATAGATAGATATTGAACAGAATGAGATAGATAGATAGATAGATAGATAGATAGATAGATAGATATACGAGGGTAAAATTATCCGAACTTTTTTCCATATTATATCTTTAGGTTTGTCAGAAGGCCTTCTGCTCATGCGTGCTTATAGTTAGTACTATTGTGGTCACGTGATAGAAATTTGAGCTTCATCGCATCAGTTTTCCTTTAATTTTTTTCGTTACAGTGTAAACATGACCGCTCCGCTCGCAGTGTGCACCAATGATCCGATTTCTCGGGTCGGAAGGTGTGTCAGGGACTGAAATACCTCGAGGACTTTAAAAAAAAAAACACGCGGAGAAGTCTGTAGAAATGGATGGAAAAGTTTGAAATTGATGGACAAGCATGACGCACGACGAAGGAGCAGTACGCTGGTCAACATCTACCACTGACGAAAAGATTCAACAAGCTCGAAAGATTGTAATGGTGAAGCGGCGAATTATCATCTCTTCCCTTTTTCATGTGTCTGTTCCATAGCTGAATAACATAGTTAATTAAGGCGCTGCTTCGTGAATTTGGTGACATATTGATTTTGAGTTGAGATCATTCGCTGGGTAGTACAAACCAGGCTCAATGATAACAGGTTTTAAATGTTTAAATAAAGGCTGCTGTTAACTGGTGGTTAACTGAAATGACAGACACCTGAAAAAACCATCAGTGGGCACAAAGTCGCAAATGTGATAATAACGACAAAAATGTAGATATTATTCTGAGTTTAAACAAAGAAAAGATGACAATAGTTTAATTAAGGTAAAGAAAAGAATACGTTTTAGTATACAGTGCATCACAACTTATTGCTACTGAGAAACTCCACTCCAGTCAGACTTCTTTTTCTTTTTATATGCCGTGTCCATTCAGGACGTAGGCGATCATGGCCCTCCACTTCTCCCTATCCCTTGTGGCTCTAAACAGGTTTATGTTTCTGCCAACTCCCCCAGACCACGCTCCGCCATCCACCTTCCCAAGCCCGCCACGTATGTCATGCGTTGCTTTCCCTTGTCTATGTTTTCCCTCGATTTGATCTGTGAGGAACAGATTCTCCAAGACCCCCTTTCCGATTACGCGTCCCAGAAATTTCATCTGCCTCTTCCTTATGTTAGGTATACGCTTCCTCCTTGTTTGAATCCTCACCAAGACTTCATCGTTGCTCACCTGTTCGGTCCATGATATCCTCAGCATCCTTCTGTAGAACCACATCTCCGCCGCCTCGAGTCTCGTCTTCATCCTTGAGGATACCGTCCAACATTTGCTGCCGTATAGGAGGACAGATGTCACGTAACAGCTCAGTACTCTTTTCTTTGTCTTCATACACATCCTCCTGTTTCACAGTACTCTGCTCAGATTATGGAATACACCTTTGGCCATCCTAATCCGTCTTCGGATCTCAGCGTCGCACCTACCTTCCTCCGTCAGAACACTTCCCAGATACTTAAAGTTCCTTACATGTTTGATTTTAGTGTCTCCGACCAACAAATCGCATTTTGGGCTCATCCTTTTAATGATGACCATGCATTGTCTTTTTGTAGTTTATGGTTAGTCCTTTCTTCTCGCTCTCCCTCTCTACCTTCTGTAGGAGGTTTTGTAGGGTTTTTTTCTGTATCTGCTATCAGTACAGTGTCATCTACGTATTTTATGTTGGTAAAGTTGTGGCCATTAATGATGAATCCTGGTAGGATCCCCAGTTCCCTCAGAATTGTCTCGCTGTATAGATTGAAAACTACCGGTAGAAATTCATGTTGTATCAATGGAAGAAGCTCGCATCTATTTGGCCCGGAGAATCACATACGTTATGTGTTGGACGAACAAATTCGGACCACGAAACCTATATCACGAAATTGGCAGTAGTCATAAAACCAGTTTTAAAATCAAGGATCCTTTAGACGTCTTTGATGTACATGAATCTCGCTTACACTGGAGGAAAGTGGACAAAAGCGAACATTTGTGTTGCTTTTTGATCATTGCGCCCCTAATCAAGGCAATACAACCACTAGGAGGCAACGGGTCGGTGAGTGTTACAGAATATGAGAACAAAATCTACTATTAAAGGGAGAGAACAATAAAAAAATAAGCATTAAGAAGACAGAAGATAACGATTGACATTGCCTTAAAATTGTTCAAGATCGAAGTTGACTAGAAAACAAGAAGCCAGAAGAGAGTTCCACGAGCAAGAAGTGAGATAGAATTCTTAGCATAGAACTAAAATTAAATCTAGCCATTTCAACTGTAAAACGATGAGACCTATCCGTCAATCTAGTAAGGCGTTTAAATTTACAAAGTCTTGGTACCATAGTGAGACGTTCATAAAAACAATTACCATGAAAGTATTTCTAGAAAGATCACCGTGAAGCTACGTTACGTCGGTGGAAAATGAAGCCAGGCTGTATAACATAGGTTAAATAGCAAAGTTAACTGAGGTCTCCAGCTTTGTTTGCCAGTCTATAATGACTCCACTGATTTCAAAAACATCGCAAATGCAACGGGAAGCCATCCCGTTTCAGAAGAATGGTGGTACATTCAAAGATTAATAAAGAAAATGAATTTGTGAGAATCGGAATGCACGCTGCATTAAAAGAGTTAAATATAAACGGCTGAACCATGTGCAGATCAACTGTTGTATTCACTGTTTCTCCCCCAGCTATAGGCTAAATTTCAATAATCCTAAGGCACGTACACAGATAGATGGTTTTCATACTCACCATTCTTATTTTTTCATCTTTAATCCTGGCTAACATTCGAAACTAAGATAAATACACGGATAGGTTGTCTTATTTTGCATTCCTTCAATCGACCCGAGCAACCCGCTATGCAGTGAAAATAATCCTCAGACGGAAAACATAAATTAATCAGTCAATATAGTTATAATTACGATGATAATCAACCAATGGAAACAGTTGGTGCATTGCTTCTATGTAGGCGGACTTGATAACTGAGTCGAACGGGAACAAATTTTATCCACTTAATTAACATTTCCTAAGCTTTCCTTCTTTACAATCAAATGTTTTGTCTTACACACATTCACACACACACACACACACACACATACACACAAACACACAAACATATATATATATATATATATATGTATGTATGTATATATATGTTACAATGAATCATTCATACAAAAAGTAATTTAGTAATGTTAATGATATAAAATGGCGAAATACCTTCGTTAACAAAATTTTAAATATGCATTAACCTACTAATCACTCGATGAACGTTATGATCCTTGGTTTTTTTTTAAAATTAAAAGCTGTATAAGGTCTTTCTTAAATACGCAAGTACTTTTGACTGTACATTTATTCATCTTCAGGCGTGGAAATTATTTTGTTTTTGGTAAAGAACTGATCCGACGTGCAAATTTTCGGGATAACAATTGAGACATTACTCTACTTATTTTTTTTTTAAGCATTTCACACAAAGCAAGGCGGGAAGGCACTAGCACGCAAGGGGTTACAGAAGATTTGGAGCGAGAGCAGTTAGGAGTGATAGAGGAAAGGATGAGTAGAAGGATAATAGATAGATCAAGGCAACTGGAGTTGTCGATTGACATTACATTTGAATAGTTGGAGATTATAGCTATCAGGGAAACGGGAATAGGGAAGGGAGTTCCACGGGCGAGAGGTGCGAGATATGAAGCTATTGGCGTATAAGAGACGGCTACATTTAACAGTTTCAACAGTGAAAGGGTGAGAGCGGGGTGCCAGCCTCGTAGAACGCTTGAATTCATGAAGTCTGGGAACCAGCGAAAGCAGCTCATCGGAGCAATTACCGTGAAAGTATTTGTAAAAAAGACGGAGAGAGGTGACGATGCGTCTGTGAGAGAGCGACTGTAGACGAGATACCAGATCAGGGCCAATTACATTGCATATCCGTCTCTGGATTTTATCAAGAACTCTGAGGCAAACAGATGGGGCTCCAGATCATATATGGCTACAATACTCCATGCAAGGGCGAATGGTTGATTTGTAGATTTGAAGGATCGATTGCTGGGAGAGAAATTTCCTGGCGCGGCACAGGGAGCCAACTTTCCTTGCGGTGGACGAAGCAATTGACTCACTATATTTGTTCCATCTCAGGTCAGCAGTCAGAACTAGACGTAAGACCGAGCAGCCGCAGAGAGGTGCTGTCGAGAAGTTGAGCGGCAGACATTCTAATGGGGGTAGGGAAGGATCTCTGTGGTGATTAATAGAGAGCAGTTTTGTTTTTGAGGCGTTAAAGTTAAACAGCCAATTCCTGCCCCAGGTCACAACCGATTGGAGGTCCTTTTCGAGACGAACGGCCAGGTTAGTTTTGACAGCGACACTAGATTTGTTTTTGAGGCAGGAGTAAATTGTAGTGTCGTCCGCGTAAATGCCAACTTGGGAATCTATGGCGCCAGGAAGATCGTTGATGAAGATAAGGAACAGGGTAGAGCCTAGGATGGAGCCTTGAGGAAAACCTGCGTTCGTGGTATAGGAGCTGGAGGAGAACCCGTTGAGAACGCCCATCAATTCACGGTTTGACATGAATGGTTGTATTAGGTCAAACAATCGACCTGTAATATCATAGCTCTGAAGCTTGCGAAGAAGACCGGTATGCCAAACCCTATCAAACGCTTTGGAGATATCTAGGGCCACGGTACGAGCTTCTTCGTTATTTTGAAAAGCTTGGTAGACAAATTCAGTGATGGCCGTAAGCACATCAGCTGTAGATCGGACAAAGCGGAAAACATATTGCTTGTCTGAGAGCAGATCATGGGATGTAAGGTGGTTAAGCACTTAGGGCTTCGAAGACTTTGCCGAAGAAGCGTAGGAAACTAATAGGACGGTAATTAGAAAAGTCAGAGGCGTCGGCAGATTTTTTAAAAACAGGAACAATCGACGAGGAATTGCAGCAGTCAGGAAAACAAGATTCCTTGAGGCAGTAGTTATATAATTTAGAGAGGGCGGGCGCCAGTTCAGGTGCGCATTTCTTCATGACAATGGTTGGTATCCCATCTCCACCACTACTAGCCTTGTGGGGGTCTAAATTAGTGATAATGCCCAATACCAATGACGGGATTGTGTGTAACCCGCTCAATAGGGCCTCAGTTCTAAGAGGGAAATCGGGTATGGGTACACCGGAAGAGTCGAGCGTTGAACTGAATGAAAATTTCCGAGCAAAGTATTCAGCCCTGTCGGCAGAGGAGGTCAGGAGCTGAAACTGGTTGACCAAAGGAAGTATACAGGGTTTGCTATTGTTCAGTACGCTCTTGCAGAGACACCAATAATCCTTGGAGCCGAATTTGCGAGATGTAATGCGTTCCTTCATCCAAGAAGCAAATAGTGACTTAGCTTCGTTGAGGACACGCTTACACTCCTTACGGGCGGAGGCAAAGAGACGTCTATTGCAGTCGGACATGTCGCTACGAAATAGGTGGAAGAAGTGGTTCCTATGGGCAATGGCGGCTGAGCAAGCAGCGGAGAACCAAGGGAAGGAGCGCGATTTGACCTTAAATATCCTTGAGGGGATGAAAGCGTCGATACCAGCTTTAACCCAGGAGGAGACCTCAGAAGCACATTCTTGAACGGGGAGAATAAAGGACATCGCGGAGGAAATCACGGAACGAGTCCCAGTCAGTACTTATTGAAATCATGCCACATTGACTGATAAACTCCTGCAGCAAAAAATTCTCAAATTGCATTATTATGAAAAAACGCACTCACTTAAATGTTCCCAAAAAATCAACCTTAGCGTTTCGACTGCACGCTCCAAAAGTCTGTATCCGTTACCAATAATACATTAAAAAAAAAACATATCTTGATTCGCATTTTTTTTTGTCTCGGATGTTATCTGAACTAAATAATTTCCATCATCGTCGCAATCTAAACTATATATATATATATATATATATATATATATATATATATATATATATAGTTATCCTGGGGAAATTAATATAATCTATGGACCCTTAAGGTTGTCTGTTTTTTAATTTAACTAATATTCGCTCTGTTTTTACATTGAGCTCTCTGGATTACATGTATATATATATATATATATATATATATATATATATATATATATATATATATATATATATGTGTGTGTGTGTGTGTGTGTGTGTGTGTGTGTGTGTGTGTGTGTAATAATGTGGATAAATCAAATAACTAGATATTAGCCACTGTATATGCGTGTGTTAGCGTGCATACACAGGTAAGCGAATGAATATTTACTCAATTTAATTTGAGGTGTAAACGAAGCCGTGGTCAATGTGGTTAGAGCTAATTATATATTATTAATAAATATATATATACGTAAGTTCGAAGTGCAACTTAAAGTTTCGTTGTCCTACCAATCTATTAGGCATTAATTATACTTTAGTTTTATATATATATATATATGTGTGTGTGTGTGTGTATGTGTATACATATACATATATATATATATATATATGTATTTTTATATATATATATATATATATATACTGGGTCTCATGAGAGAAACGCTAAATTAAATGCAGATTCAAAGCTAAAATTTAAAACAAACTGAATATAATATTGGGGTGTAAACACAGAATCCAGAGTGTTGGCGGGAGACTATTTTAAAAAAAAGACAAGCTTAAAGCTTAAAAGAGGAACACCGGGTAACTCGTTAAGCAATAATAAACGTTAAAATGGCTAAAGTGGGGGTAATCAATATGTAACCTAAATTATGGGAAGTGCATGTTATATTTAGATAATATATTTAAAATATTTCATAAGAGATTTTTTTCTGTGATTACAAGCTAACATTAGATTATTTCGTTTATTAAGTAGATTTCGATCATTTATATTTTTGAGGAAGAATCTTTTTTTCCAGCAAACACCGGTTTCATCGGTCACCGCGAACGGAAAAGGGTGTAGTTTTGACGACGAAATTCCAATTTACTACCAGTGCATAGTCATCTGTTTTAATATCCCTGTAAAATTTTGCCGTGGAATTTGCATATTGCTTATTAGTAAGAGTCATTTTATAATGTTAAATCTTGTTTTCCAGTTGTTGGCTGTGGAACAGAAATACATAAATACATATGTGTATATATATATATATGTGTGTGTGTGTGTTTGTTTGTGTGTATGTGTATGCGCGTGTGTGTCTGTTATGTGTTTGATCTAAGATAATATACATTTATATATATATATATATATATATATATATATATATATATATATATATATATATATCACACGCACGTACATACAGATACACACACATACACACACATACACACACACACACTATGCGCAGTAAAAAATATTTTTTACATTTATGGAATATACAGAAGGCGCAACTAAATGTATAGGTAGATTTATTAGTTCGTTAATGTGTATATTTTTATCTGTCTAGCTTTGTCCTGCAATGTGCTGTTTTTTCTCTTGTTAATCTATATATATATATATATATATATATATATATATATATATATATATATATCTGTCTATACATACATATATATATATTTTTTTTTTAATCATATCGCAAGGAGAGAGGCCACTATCGCACAAGGGGTTAAAGAAGGGTTGGAGGAAGAGCAGATAGGAGTAGCAATGGAGGGGATGAGGAAGAAGAGAAAGACAGTGGGTCGATCAAGGCAAGGGGGCCACAAAAGATCCGGAGCGAGAGCAGATAGGAATGAGAAAAGAAAGGATGTGGAGAAGGGAAGCGGATAGATCAAGGCAACTGGAGATGTCGATTGACGCTACACTTAAACCTTTGGAGATTGTATTTGTCAGGGAAACAGTA
>OZ038503.1:50965991-51083491 GCA_964036315.1 Acanthosepion esculentum
CATGAATTCATATCTTTAAAGTAAATGCGTGTTTTTTAGATATATATTTTGTAGATCATAAAATGTAGTATTGGTATATTTACCATAAAAATGTACTGTTGATTTTTGTTTGGTTGTACTCTCGGGCTCAATTATGGCCTACAGCAACCAAATGTAACACTTATCACCGGTTGGTCCTTGGTCAGTTCCGCCGCTGGCCGTTACAGTTGGTCGTTCCGATCTGCGCCCCGCCTTGCTCAGCCCCACACTGTGTTGATTGATCACGGAAATGGCAAAGATGAAAATTTCAGCAGCAATTATAGCGTTGGCTCGATCTCGACGAAGATATGTCACAAAGGAAAAATAAAAAAATGTTCTTGCAGACAAAATAAAGACAAGAATTTCTTCAGGGTCTATTTATATGTGGTTTATATTGATCTTGCTACAGAAATATTAGCTCTTTCCACTTTGAATTCTATCGTGACACCTTTCTCAAGTCTGGAACAAGGTTTAAGTCGGAGGTTCTCTCTGGCAGCAAGTCACCTGGGTTTCGGCAGAGTAGTCGTCTGCACGCTGGAACTGGCGTCTCTGAAACTACTGGTTGAATAGCACATAGCGTTCGGCTCATATTGATTTTTACTCAAAACTGTCATGGGTGTCGACGTGGGTAGGGGACTCGGTGTTTTCCCTATTTTCCAGAAATAGCCATTTGTTGTCTGGATTTGGAAAATTAATTATATCTTCAAATTTGGAAAGATATATTTTCCTATGGATAGCGGTCACAGGTATCGATCCGCCCTGATAACTTCTTCCTTCTCTTATTTGTGCCTCGTACCAACACCTCCCAATGGGCGTAGGCAATTCGTTCCTCTTCCCCCTCCTCACTTAGTATCTCATCTGAGCCCTTCGCTTCGGCTGTCTCTTTGATATATCTGATTTTCAAACCTAGTAGCGTGGCTTAGCTTCTGGACATTAATTAGAATTATCATTTTTATTTCCTTGTCAGAAATTTTTTCCAGCCTGGTCTTATTTATACAATCAGAAATTTACAAGTTGTTTATTCCGATCAGTTATCTCACTATCTTGTTAGGGTCATCGTACTTTAAAACCCCTGGGTTGGGCTTTTGAATAAAGAAATTCCATTTACTCAACTTGTTTACAATTTCAACTTTTGATAGGGAAAATGAATCAGTTTTTCAATTCTGCCTTGTCTCCAAAAATTACCTAATATTATCTCTTGAATACCCGACATATTCCCAGGATCTGTTTTCGTAACTTCCACTTTAGGGCAGCCTCATCAATCAACTGTCAGCCCACACTTACCACATGGCCAACGAAGTTACTATCTTCAAGCCGTCTCTGTTTAAACAAATAGATTTTTATATTTAAAAAAATTTGCTTCTTTCACACAGTTTGTCTATCGTTCCGTTTTTTTTTTTTTAACTTTCCTCGTCTTGGTCCACGTTGTATTTTAGTTTTAACCTTTTTCTTTCCGTTTGCCGAGGTCTCATAGTGTCAATTGGGTGTTCACTATTTGCCCATAGTTGGTATCCTAGCAAGTGCAACAGCCACGGGTCAGGGTGGCCCTAGGAACAACAGTAATTACGAGGTGGTTCCAGGCATATCAAACCCTCTAATCAGAGGCCTTACTCTCAGATGTGGCTTATCGTCATACTCAGAAAAAAACGACTAAATAGAAAATGCATGGAAGTGAATGGAACATATGCACATTTTTTTTATTTGTTTATTAATAAACATGTTAGGCTAGTAAATATTTTACCGATTTTGTTCACAGCCAAGTTATATGCTATCGTTCAGAAACTTAACTAAAATCCGTTCAGCATAATTGGAACGTAATTCAGCGGTTGGTTCTGAGGGTATTGAAGAAACACAAATAGACTGAGTAGGTAAATGTTAAAGATAATAGCTAGCTCCTCATCAGCGGACGAGAATACACAGAAAAGAGTCGCCAGAGATTATAACTTTTTTTTTCCCGTGTCGTCACCGTTTGGGGTCTGGATAACGTTAGCTCTCCACAATATACTATGCGTTGTACCTCTCAGCATTGTTTCCTCACTTACTATCTCTCAAAGTCCTGTTATTCACTTACATAAGTTCACTAAGTAAGTTACTGTTTCACTCAGCCTCTCTTGACTTCATTATGTACTATGAGTGTCAATTTCACCAAGCCTTATTTTCTCATTGTATGCTAGAAGTGTCGTTGTTTTCTGATTATGAGAAAGTGACCATTTTGTTTTCATTTTTCCTCAGAACTTTCTCGGTATTTATATGTTTTGCCCATGGTACTATCAGTAACATTGTATAGAACGATATGTTAAAAGTTGGTTTAATTTTTTGAAGGCACCGTTTGCTATTCCAATGAAGTTTCGGATTTCTGTGTCATATTTTTCGTTTTCTCTTATAGCATTTTGCATTGAGTTAAGTGTCTGGCCGTGCTTGACTCTGACGTCTCCAAACCGTATCTCACATTTTGGGCTGTTCCTCGTGCTAATAACCATATATTTCGCTTTATTGCAATTAGTGGTTAGTTACTCTCATTTCGCTTTCCATTATTCCCTTGTCTAAGAGTTCCTGTAATTTTCTTTCTGTATCTGCCGTCACGACGGTATTAACAGCATATAACAGAAAAAACGGCATTATAATTTCTTTATATTAAAGAAATCTGCTCGAATAATTTCAGAGTTTATTCCTGTTCACTTCCCTGGTGATTATTTTTCTTCTTTTCAGTGTTTCTTTTGTGTATCGCAAAATATTTGATCATAATTGTAGCCACACAACAGGATTCAAACAAGCCGTCTATAATGTTTAACACGATTGGCTTCGCAATAACTTTTTAACATATAGCAGTATATTTCCTTTTATGCCCACTTCCGCCTACAGGAAAAGGAAGAAACACGAAAGAAATAATATTATTGACATTTATCGCATTTTGAAAAATTTATAATGATACCTGGATTGTATTTGTTTCCGAGCACATCGGTTTGCCAGGGCAGCTAGCTAAATACGATTACAGAGTCCGGCTCAACCCACAGAAGCCATCTGTGCTTTATACTCCAACGGTTACTTCTTATTTTTGCTAGTACTACCATCGACGGCTTCTGTATGTTTCCGTCACAAGTCTTGGGTCAACCTTTGGTCTGATGTTTCAAGCACTTTCTAAAATTTCTGAAAACTAAGAGTAAAACGATCTTAGAAAAATAAACTCATGTTGTCATGTTGGTATTTTGAGACGGTATTTTTTTTTCAAAATCTATCCATTAAGATGACTCCGCTTCCTACAGCGGGTAATTAAGTTTAAACCATCGTGTCTGTATAACGACATTTTAGTAATTTCACACACACACACACATATACACACATATACACACATATACACACACAGCCACACACACACACACACACATTAGACCTAGCAAAGTACTGATGAAATTTCCGCTCTTTTCAAATATTCTTTGGGCTTCAGTATTAATTCATATTTTGAAATATGTACTTTCTATTTTACATAGAGATGAAGCGAAAGTTTCAGCGTTATTAATTTTATTTGGCAACGAGATTGCATTGTCATTCCGGTCAGAGTAAAAAAAAATTTTTTTTCAAAGAACCTGACTTATTTCTTGCAAAAGACATCCCCGGTAACTAACCAACCAGAGGCTACAATAAAACACACCAACGATTCGATTCCAAAAGGAAAACAGTCAACAACGCAACAGTATTCGATTTGGTAGATGTGGCAGTCTTATAATGAGAAGAGAAATGATTACATATTAACTGATCAGAAGTTGGGTTGGACATTTTGATGGACGTATCAACAGAAAATAGTACCCAAATCCAGGGCTTTCTTTCTTTCTTATCTTGGAGGAAACCTTCCCTGGTTGATCATGCCTTCAATGGTGTAACTGTATTCACGAAGCCTGGCCAATTGAGGGTTGAAGTTATTTAACCCATACTTGGGGATTTTGAATCCAACTGTGTCCTTCTCCTAGACCGGTTGCCACCCAAGGCGGTTGCTGCCCAATCTGTTCTGCTATTTCCCCATAGCTGGGGAGAAAACAGATGGATTCATACCTATCCCAATGGCATTTAGCACTCGAGTGGAATTCGAACTCGGCTCTCCGATTCCTCAATCCGAAACACTATCCATTACACTATCGGGTCTAGTACCACGTAATAGAATTATCTCCACTCAATCCATTACTGTTGACTCACTCCTTATTCCAAATGTAAGGAGGAAATGTCGCCCAGCAAACTTCTTCACAAGAACCACTGCTTTGTGGAACAAACTCCTGTGTGGATACTTTCTGAACGCCACAATCTTAAACTATACAAATCAAGAGTTAATCCTTTCCTTCTTTCATATCCACATACTTCTGATTTGATAATTCCTAGTTTCCAGTATTTGTAAAATAATAAAACGCATTTCTACTATTTTCTAAGCGATAGTAAGCATGCTAGTATTCGACTTCTTCGTCAGTTTTTTCTTTGAATGGAATATTGAATTCACCGCAAATACGCATGCTAGCTGAGGGAGGATTCAGAGATGATCATTAGTCTTCTATACAGGGTATATCAAAAATACTTTTACAAAATTTGGGGACGGGTTCCTCACACCAAAATAAGAACCATGTCCATATAAACATGCCTGCAAAATCCTTCGTTTTTGAGTTATTAAGACTAAAGAAAGTTTACGGTAGATGGCGCTGTATTGCCATGCAGGCTAGTTTATATTGGTCAATCGTGTACCTTTGTGGCTACTCTGTCTTCAGCGTTTAACGTGTGTAGTAGTGAGTTAACTGAGAAGTGTTCCGTTTAAGAATGACAGGATATTCATATCGTGAGCAGGTAGATATGATTTTTACACATGGACGCACGAATGGTATGGACGTGAGGCTGCACGGCTGTATCAGATTGCGTTTCCAGTCCGAAAGAAGCCGAGTTATTCAATTTTTGCTACTGCTTATTGTCGCGTTGCTGAGACAGAATCCGTAGCACCAGAAGTTACGGATCGAGGAAGACCGAGATCTGCTTGAGCACGAAGAACACATGCTACGGGCTGTCGGTGACGATCCAGGTATCAGCACAAGTCTTCGTTCTTGGTTTGATATGAGGAACCCACCCCAAAAATGTATTTCTGATGTATATATTTAGCAAATAGAACTGTGTAAATGAAATGCATATTCAGTATTTTATTGTTTCCAATTTGCCGAATACTTTTAACGAGATCGTTTTTTATATTTTGTTTGTTAATTCCAAGGAATTCATTAATTACCTAAAACTTTTTAGAATACCTTAAGTATCGATGCATCTATTCGTGTTGAAGAAAGAACTATATAAATGTATGAATAGCTACCGTTAAATAGTTAAGACAGATCATTGTTTCGGATGGAGAGGGACATATGTAAGATAGTCTCAGCGAAATTTATGTGCCTTTTTGAGGCTCATGAATAAAATCAACAAATACAAATACCCAGTAGCAAATGATGAACGGTTGAAGACAACTTCCTCTTTCAATGTGGGAGAAAACAGATACATTAAAACATTTCCGTTATGTCTACAATTAATCATAATAACATCACCCCGGGATATTTATTGCACATTTCTTTAATTAAAAATCGGAACAGGAATCCTTATAATTTAAGTAGACAAGGAAATGCAACATTATTTCCCAACTGAAAATGTCTCATTCAATTTCATACATTCGCGAGGAACAAGAAGCAACAACAACAAAAAAGCATGTTAAGACAACTTTCGAGGAAATAACAAAAGAAAATATTCTGAATTGGCCTCCTTTCCTTCTTGAATAATTCTGATTTACAATGTCAAGGTTGAAAAAAGCATATCGTTCATATTTAATTCCTTCATGTTTTGGACGTTGCTTAAATATAGAATTGTCGGGTTAATTGTTGTCATGGTTTGGTATGATGACATTTTTAATTATCTTACTCTCTAAAGATTCATCTCTCTCTCTCTCTCTCTCTCTCTCCCTCCCTCTCTCTTCAATGTATATATTTATATACAGAGCAATATAAATACATAAATAATAAGGAAAAACTTAATTAGTAATCATATAATCGGTTATAAATTCATTTCAACAATAATATATATATATAAATATATCTTCGGCAGAATTGAGTCACTGTCAGTCACTGTGTGTTTACCTAAATCTAAAAATAAACACGCTAAAATTCACCTTCATCCCTGTCGTGCGCCGACGGCTTACTGGTAGAAATCACCAATCATCAGAAGTTCCGACTGACGCAAATTCATTCGGGTTTCGATCCTAGCTAGAGGCAACCGGACGTCTAGCCACACTGATGAGTTGTGAAACAGCGAAACAGTCTGTCTGTGGATAACAAATATATATATATATATTCAGACAGGTTTCCTTAAATAATTTATACACATCCTTCTGTTTATTTTAAATAACACCCTTTTCTGTGCGGTTGTTAAAAGACGAGAGGAAAACACCGTAATGGATCATATTGTAATTTATTCCGAGTACTTTCGACATAGGATAATGTCATCATCAGGGTATTATAAAATATAGAGTAAGTATTTAGTGTTAATAGTTGTGAAGGACAAAAATTGTTCTGGTCGTCCGAAGATTACCATTTTTATATCTGGAGTCACGAACGCTGTGTCATTGCTGGTTGGTAGACACCGTATAAGGGGAGATAACTAGGTATGCTGTAGAAAAGTTCCGGGCTTGAGTAGTTGCTATATAAAGGAAAAACTATTAGCGACAAGCGCTAAAGTTTAAAGAATATCTATTGTACTCATTTTAAAATGTTTGTGGAGTGTTCGTAATTAACTTTATTGAGGTTTGGTTTCAATTTTTTTATATAAATAGCTTCAAGAATTTTTTGTTTGTGCTTATTCTTTCATGGAAAAGTATGAAGGTATTTTCGACAATGATTTTTCTGAATTGCGAGTGTGGACAGGTATGTTGTTGTAAGTGTTTAGAAATATTGGAAGTTTTATTCAGGTGAAGACTTAGCCCACGTGAAAGCATTGTTGTTGTGTGTCCAACATAGATATTATTTGTATCTTTGTAGATGCAGTTTCCCAGAGTACATTTAAATTTATAAACGATGTTAGCTTTCTGCAAAACACACGTGGCCGGTAAAGAATCATGATTTTATTAGATATAGTAGATTTAGTGTAGTATATAAGAGGTTTTATCAATAATATATATATATATATATATATATATATATATATATATATATATATATATATATATATATATATACCAGCCTCATCAGACCGACTACATTTTATTGAATGATATAAATTTATCGAGAGAATTTAAAAAAAAAAAACAGACATTAAAAAAGAATGAAAAAGTAGCGATTTTAACTTCACTTAAAAATCTTTTTGGTGGGGTTTCCACTATTGAAGAGAGAGAAAAAAAGGAGAAAAAAGAAGTTTGTATACAGGAGTAAGGGAAGGTAGTGGAAGATTTTATGGGTAAACCTTTAAACACAACCAGTAAAAAAATTCACGAAAATGAAATCTATGTTGTTATTCATTTGAACATCATCATCATTTTTATTATTAACTGTTTAAATAAATTTATAACAGAATATATGGTGACTTATAAAGTATTTTCCTTATATATATATATATATATATAATTTACAATTTTTATTGCGCAAAGTGGTCAGTATATTTGTGATAGAGATGTTATAGATAGAGACAGTGTGGATATACCCATCAACATTTCCTAGCAACTGTCAGTTTCCTATAACCAACATGCAATAATGATTTTTATGTACTCTATATCTCTACTCATTCTCTTTCTCTTCCGCTCCGTTTCGATATATATATATATATATATATATATATATATATATATATATATATATATATATATATATTTGAACAAAAATTTTGTACCACAGCTTTTAAATATGTCTTTGGAAATGACGGAACGCATTCTTTTAAAGGGAGGGACCTAACTTGTCCAACACATGTTCAGAAAGTTTCGTTGGAAGGACAATAATAACAACAGCAAATGTGAAAAGGCAGACGCACGGAGCTAATAAAGAGTCATAACTAAAATAAATTTATTACTAATAAAGAAACAAATCTGTTTAAGCAAGCTCTCTATCCACCCATCAAGCAGAGAGAACGAAAGTAAAAAGTTCTCTTTCTGCCTGCTTGATGTAAACAGATTTAAAAATCTGTAAATGTTTAAACCACCGAGCCCTGTGCAGCAACTTAAACACTCCGTCGATATATTCGGAAGAGCATATATATATATATATATATATATATATATATATATATATATATATATATATATATATATGAAGAAATATAGTCTTAAAGTGTGCAATATTTATGGGATAAAGTGCTCAATATCAGAGATAGAGCGTATACAAATATAAAAGTGAACATAGAAGTCAACACTTAGAGGCGACAGTCTGTTTCATGCTAGATGCAATCGTCAGGCAACTGATGATTGCATCTACCATGAAACAGACTTTCGCCTCTAAGTGTTGACTTCTATGTTCACTTTTATATTTACATTTTTATATTTACATCACTCAAGGAAAAATACGGCTTCAAAACAAAAAAATGTCCCCCCCGCCCCGCAACAAAAAGTATAAAAAAAATAAAATCGAGTCAGCTCAATTTTCAGTCTCAGAATAGAAGGATTGCCAAGTTTCAATATTTATCTAATGTCGATCATGATTTCCACCTTAAACTGGGTGAACACGTACAATGTAACAAAAAAGTCCTTTCTATTTTTTATTTATTAGAAATAAATAGGTATACAGCAAATATAACATACCGTTAGTCGTCAGAGTTATCCCCATCAACATCCAGAACCTTTTGCCACCATGCAATACCCTGTCGGCAAAAATCAGGTTTCTTGGAGAAAAAATTAGACTGGGAGTGCCTGCCGCAAGTCTGCCTCATTTAATAAGTATTTCCCACGAAGATGTTTGTCCGAGGAAGGGGAGAGATGGTAATCTATTGGTGAAAAATCTGTGAACTATGGTGTATGGTCTAGTGTCTCCTATGCAAGTCGCCGTTTGTTTTCCCTGACACCCCGCACCAAATGAGGCCTGGCATTGTTAGGGAGGAAGAGTTTCACTGTTGTGATTAATCAATGCTGGCTCCTTCTGCTTCAGTGCCTGTTGCAAATGTTCTAACTGCTGCGTACATAAGTCACCAGTGATGCTTTGTGTGGTTGTTAGCAGCTCATAGTGTACCACTTGTCGTCTAGTCCATCAAATACAGAACATGATCTTACATGGGTGTATAGTCTTGTTGCGTGAAGCACAGGGTGCCATGGTAACAACCAATGTCTGGCACGCTTGAATGTCATACAGGACTCACTTCTCGTCGCTACTTAGCACTTGATCAAATATGGGTACACGTTGTGGGGCCGAGATATCGACGAAAACAGTTGTTACTTGCTGGCTTTCGACACCGCGTGGGGTATACACTGGCTCAAATTGTACGCCTTCCCTATGCGGTGCAGGTGAAGTCTGACTGTTTAATCAGAAACGTGGAAGCGTTCGACAAGCTCAACAAGAGTTTGGCTGCTGTCTTCATCTATGGCCGCCTTCAGTGCTTCATCATCCAAAACCTGACGCCGGTCACTGCTAGGTTCAACACAGAGGGATAGAACTCCTGACAGGAACCAATGTCTGGAGATCCTATTCACTCACCGGATAATATCCAACGCCTTGACGTGTGATGTAGAAATCTATATGGAAGAGTAATTTTGAGTAAATTAATGCAACTCCAGGACAGTGGCATAGCTAAAATGTGCACTGTCTAGTGCAGCCCTTCAGTTTACCTCCCCGGCCCCTACAAAAAATGCATATTGCTATTAAAGTTATAAAACTAGTTTGTGTACTATTATAATATTACTTTCAGATACTCAAATATAGTATGATTTAAATACACACCAAACGTACTTAAACTTTTAACCGATAAAAAGCAAAAACGACGCAATTAGGGCCATAATTATTTCTGACATGAAAATTATAACTTTCTACAAACGCACTTTTCTTGCTGTTTTGTAGGCAAATTCTTCAATGACATCGTCAAAAACTATTTCTAGAGAGCAGATACGCCACTATATATGCCAGGAGTTACCAAGCCGCGGCTCGCGATCCACATGTGGCCCTTTGCTCATTTTTTCATCACAGTTAATATAAAAGGTAAATAAGAAAAGGTTCAAGTTTTATAATTATAACTGGATATGAATTGAGACCCCATTGGATTAAAACGTAAGTTTAATCTTCATGGTTAGTAAAATATTTAAGAATTTAAATCCTAATTTTAATGCTAGATCTGTGTGAGGCATTGTTTTTAGTGCTGAGGGAAGGAATGGTGAGAGGCAGTAGAGGGATTAAAGAAATTTCTGGTCAGAAAGGGTTACTGAGGAATGTCAAAAGACTGAAGACATGGGTAAAGGTATTAAAGGGAACGCACTCACGTCATGAATATTAATGTATTGTAAAATTTATTCATTTCTTGCGGCTCTCAAACATCTGAACTTTATCGCATGTATCTCTTACATTAAGTATGTTTGGCCACCTTTGATATAATGCCATGGTTTAAGCTACTCGAAATCGAAAAGATCCTTCAATTGTGAGTACTGTCCCAACATTAAAACTACTTTAATTTCAGTACAGCCTATAGAGGCTTATAGGCTACAGGAGACACAAAATTAGCAACGCTATAAGAGTGCGGCCCGGGCGCGTGAAGCCCCCTTTAGCCTCGCCACTGCTTCAAGTTTATAGTTAAATCACATGAACTGAATATGTATATAGCAAAAAACAATCTTGATAAAAACATATGAAATACAGTTATTTAGAATTAATATAATTTGTTACAAATACTTTAAAAAATAATGAGAGATTTAATTAACACAAAACAAAATAGTAGCAATCGTAGACCTTAAGCAGGGTTTTACAAAATAGACTGTGAAAATATCCCAAGAAATACGTTGATGAAACACTTTGGAAATAAAATAAAAAATAATATGAACCTAAAGGGATATTTTACAAAACAATGCACGTCTTGGATAAGACGATAAACTACATCCGGCAGCAAGGCTTGTGATCGTGATATTGGAGGTTTTGATGAGCCTAGAACCACCTCTTAATTGATGTTGTTCCCAGATCCACCCTGACCCAGGCTGGTAGTACCTGTTAGGCTCCAAGCTATTGGCAAATAGTGAACTCCCAACCAAAGACGAGTACATTTTTATAATAAAATGTGCAAAATACATTTTTATGACAAAATGAAAATAAATGGAACACTGAAAAAATAAAAATACATTTTTATAATAAAATTACCAACAATACATTTTAGTATCTACAAGTATACGAGGGAGGACCCAAAAGTAACCGAAATTATGTCATATAATTTTATTCATTTATTGTTGCATGTTTATATTCTTATCCCCTTCAAAGTATTCTCCATTTGAAGCAATGCACCGGTGCAGACGAGTTTTCCACTGTTCAAAGCAGTCCTGGAACTCTTGTGAAGTTATGTTTTTTAATGACTCCGTCGTTTTCTTCTTAACCTCTTCCGCATCTGCAAAACGTTTTCCTTTGAAGACTTTCTTCATTTGGAGGAACAACAAAAGGTCGCAGGGGACGAGATCAGAGGAATAGGGAGGGTGGGGAAGTGAGATTATGTCATTCTGGGTCAGAAACTGTCTCACACTCAAGTTGGTGTGCGCTGGCGCATTGTCGGAATGCAACCACCACCCTCCACTTTGCCACAGGTCAGGGCGTTTTCGTCTCACCTCGTCTCGCAAGCGCTTCGGGCTTCCAAGTAAAAAGCCTAGTTAACAGTTTGACCAGGAGGAACAATTTCTTTGTGGAGAATTCCTTTCACATCAAAGAAACAAATCAGGATCGTCTTGACATTGGACTTCACTTGACGCGTTTTTGGGGGTCGTGGTGACGTTGGATGCTTCCATTGACTTGACTTCTGCTTCGTTTCCGGGTCGTAGACATAGCTCCAGCTTTCGTCACCAGTGATGACCTTCGAAAAAGGTGAGGATCAAATTCGAACTGTTCTTTCAGTTTACGACAAGCATTCTTTCAGCCATGGTAAAAATAAACGAAAAGGTGTGAATCACTTCAAAACAAGTATGAATCACTTCAAAACAAATGTGAACCACGGAGTTGTACGTCTTCCCACGATGGGACCAGTTAGCACACTGATGCCTGAGGGTTGCTTCAAGTGGCATCTAGTGGTGGAAGCCTGAACTACTACGGGCTTGTCACACAGAAAACAATTCCGGTTACTTTTGGGTCCCCCTTCGTATATCTAAAAAATCTTACTTTTACTTGAAAAGTATAAAATTATATACGAATTATATTCAGGTGAAGCCATATAATTGCTTTCAAAATATTTAGATTTCGGTATTAAATAACCCATAGATATGTTGATATGCAGATAAATAATATCAACAACAAACCAACAGAATAATATGCTCAATGCATTAGTCGTTCACCATAATAGCTCCGAATATAATTATCGAATTAAACAATCCAGTTTTCATTAAAAGAAAAACTAATTTATTCGGACGAAAATGCGTTTAAATTGCACTAATTTCGGAATTTTCCTTGGATCATACAACGCATCTAGCTAAGAAAATACTTCTATTACAAAGTGAGACATTTAAAACAATCGCGACAAAAAAAAAACGAAAAGAAAGATAGAAAGCTGAATGACTTTGGCTCGGCTATGCATCTAGATACATTGGACTTACTTAACCTATTTGTATTTAAAGCTAATTTTAATTGAATGAATGACAGAGCAATGAGATGCAGTGAACATAAAAGGTCTAAATTTATATAACACAACTAAAACCAGGAAGTTTGTAGAAACACATAATCGATCGCGTACTGAAAGGACATGGAACCTAAAAGAAACAATGAAACAAAGAAAAAGAAATAATATATAGCTGATTAACGACAGAAAACTTAACGACTTGCAGCTAAAGACGTGTTAGTTTTTTTGTTCCAATTAGCACAATACAAACTTTAAGACAGCGAATATTTCTAAGAAACTATAAGAATATGATTGATAAAACCAATATTGATAATTTATTTTATTAAAAATAAATGTAATAATAATTCTATAACTGACATCTCGTATTCTACTAGGGCGGCTAGCAAATCCCTTTTGCAGACGCTTGCTCAGGCAAACTGTGGTTTATACTGCAACTATGTTGAGCAAACCTTAGTTATAATTTCTCCGAAAGAGCATGTTATCTAGCGTGATCAATAATCTGAACAAGGCCAGAACGCTCAAACGCTCGGTCACGATGACTTGTGACATCGTGCTAGCACAGCTATCGACAGCCGCCAAAGATGTCGTCTACCACATTTCACTCACAAGACTTGGGTCAATACGCGGTATGGTTTTCAGGCACTTGCCAAAAGGAATCTACCTCTCCAGACCGATAACATCAGTAAGTCTCCTGCCTCAAAAATCGACCATGGTCAGTAAGCCAATTTGCTAACCACTTGACCACGTGCCCATATAAAAATGTATTAATAATAACAACAAAATATACCGTCGTTGACAAAGAAATTAAAAAATGGCTACACATTGATTTGGCTGTCCATGGTGAGTATTATATAAAGGTAAAAAAATGAGAATTTTCGGAAATGCACCGACATTCGGATTGAAGTTAGCAGGGGGGGGGGCATTTAGAATACTGTTGTCCCAGTTATCAATGGAACGCTGGGGTTTATACCACCTACTTACACTGAGAAAATCCGAATAAAGCCTAGTATCCGATTGCTTTAGAATTTGGCCTTGCTTGACACGGTGAAAACTGCTCTCTGCCTCAGGTCCTACGACTTGATGGTAAAAATCCATAATGCAAGATCTCCGGTTGAAAACGTTATCGTGCGAAAGAAGATAGTATTAACCACAACAAAAGCAACAACAACAACAACAACAACAATAATAATAATAATAATAATAATAATAATAATAATAATGACCGCCCCAATATCATCAGTTCCCTCATAAACGACCTTACCGATGTCATCAGTTCCAAACTCGGCATTTATACTGATTACACAATTATTTACTCCTGTCTTAATAGTAAGTCCGATAGGTCCGATCAAGTAAAACTGGCAGTAGCTCTAGAAAATATTAACTAGGACAAAAAATGACTTGTGAGTGTTAACGACTACAAATCAAAACTGCAACTTTTAACAATGATAGAGAACCTTTTCGCCTTCCATCAGCATGACTGATACTTACCTCCAAGAGAGCATATTTTTAGGTCTTCTTGGGTCCTTTATGTTCAACTGACATGAATTCAAGTGATTATATTGAATCAATTGCTAGGCCTGCTGCTATGAAGGTTTCATCACTGTGTCGTACCAGTCGATTTTTCTCGCCAGAATCTTGCACATTTTTATCATTCTTCCGTACATTGAAAATATCTACCATATCACGTCTAGTGCTCCTTCTATATATCTCGAGATTATCGATAAAATCCAAAGACGGGTCTGTAATGTTATCGGTCCTGATCTGGCAAATCGACTTGTTATTTTCACACCGCCGTAAAATGGCTTCCTTATATCTTTTCTATAAATATTTTCATGCCAATTGTTCTCCTCTTGGTACCTCGAACGCGTAAATTTAAACGTACGACTAGATCTGACAGATGCTCTTGTAAATGACCTCAAATCATTAGTTAACTGAGGCTAAGAAATGGCTTGTAAGTTTTAACGCAACCAAAAACAAAGCTGCTTACATTTATTCATCACAGAGAACATTTTTGGCCTGCCATCAAGAGAGCAACATTGCGCCTTCTAGGGCTAACGTTTTACGCCGATATTAAATCAATTCTTAGTGAAGTTGGTTCCATCCTCTTCTTCAATATAACTATCCTCAGCTTGAAACACCTATCTCTTTATTCAGATGACGCAACCATTTATTAATGTCTTAGTAGCAAGTCCGACATATCCGACGAAGTAAAACTGGTAATTACTCAGGTAAATGACTTTAAATCATTAGTTAACTGGAGTTAAGAAATGGCTTGTAAATTTTTACGCCTCCTAAAGAAAACTGCTTTTATTTAATCAACATAGAAAACCTTTTCTGTCTGTCATCAGAATTACAGATGCTAACCTCCAGGAGGTTATATAGTATGGAACACAGACAAGCAGAAATTACGTTTGTAAGATCCCGCCTCTTTATGAAGAGAATCATTTGTGTGAGTTAAAAACTTTGAACAATAATATGGAAATTGTTGATTCCTCCAGCTTTTGAAAGGCAAAAAAAAGGAATGTGCTTCTAAGATCATTACAATATGGCGCCGATCAAAAAGTATAACATTGAACTTTGTATTTTATATCGTAAACTCAAACCACATTTTCGGTCTTAACGTTTTCTTTTTTTCGTACTTTTTCATGTATTTGTTTCTATATCTTCTGTAGTTTTTATTCCTTGTCAGTACAAATATTATACATTTCTTTCTGTTTTCATTTAGTTTTTCATTCTGTTTTCTTTCGTTTTTTATGTTTCTCTTTCTTTCATTCTATTTTCTTTCTTCCTTTCATTCTATTTTCTTTCTTTTATTATTTTTTTATATCATTCTGCTTTCTTTCTTTTATTTCTTTTCTTTCATTCTAATTACTTTTAGTTTATTTTTTTCCTTTTCATTCCTTCAATCTTTTCCAATGTTTTTTCTTTTTTTCCTTCTTTCTTTCTATTTTTTCTCCTTCATTCTTTTCTTTTTTGTAAAGTCATTTTTGTTCACGTTTTTTTGTTTGACCTTCAATTACTTAGTAGTTTATCAGTCATTTTTTTAATATTACGCATTTAAAAAAAACCACAATCTACATCTGCGCAATTTATCAAAAATAAGGAAAATTTAATTAAATTGTCAGTATTTTACTCGAACTTAAATAATTTTTATTTCTACCAATTTGCCCAAGTACATTTTTATCTTCGGATGTGCACCTTTAACTTTACACAAATAACATAATGAATGTTTTTTTTAGATGCGTGTTCACTGCCTATATGTAATTCTTTAATCAGCATAATCAAGATCTTTATATTTCGATGCATAGATGCTTCGTATTAGATACTATATTTTCAGTGTCTAGACTCTACTTTTTTTGCTTAGAAAATGAATATTCTTAGTCTTATTCGAATACAGGGTAGCTAATCACTAGATATTCAATATTGAAACAGGATTCCTTGAAGTCTTTTCACAGAATTTTTTAGTTGGTATCTTCTTGAAAAATATCAAATTATTTTTACAAAGTTCGAACTAAGAACACATAGATAGAACTGAAATTATTTGGGAAGAGAACCCTTTGGCCCTGTCTGAAATTTCGTAGAAACAAAGAAAAGAGTGCAGGAATTCTATGTAACATCGGTCTTCCTATATATCAGCCATTGCTGGACAATATTCTCACAGATGTAGAAGAGACGCGAAGCGACAGAAGTCTGTTCATGCAGATGAGAACACAATGGTCAACATGTTAGGAAATAGTAATTTTAAAGGAAAATTGGAAATAAAAGGACACCTATACTTACAATCAGAAAGAGACATTTGAAATTCTTTGGCGAATTATGAGAAAAGGGAACTGGGATAATTTAATACTCACATAACATATCGATCCTCCAAGTCTATAAATCGACCATTCGCCCTTGCATGGAGTATTGCTGCCATATATGGTCTGGGGCCCCTGCTGTTTGCCTCAGGGTTCTTGATAAGATCCAGAGACGGATAGGCAACGTGATTGGTCCTGATCTGTCATCTCGTCTGCAGTCGCTCTCTCACAGACGCGATGTTGCCTCGCTCTGCCTTTTTTACAAGTACTTTCACGGTAATTGCTCCGAGGAGCTGCTTTCGCTTGTCTCTAGGCCTCGTGAATTTAAACGTCCCACGAGGCTGGCATCCCGCTCCCACCCCTACACCGTGGAAACTGTTAGATGTAGACGTCTCTTCTACTCCAATAGCATAACGTCTCGCACATCTCGCCTATGGAACTCCCTTCCCTATTACTGTTTCCCTGACAAATACAATCTCCAACGGTTTAAGTGTAGCGTCAATCGACATCTCCAGTTGCCTTGATCTATCCACTTCCCTTCTCCACATCCTTTCATTTTTTATTCCTATCTGCTCTCGCTCCAAATCTTCTGTAACCCCCTTGCCTTGACCGACCCACTGTCTTTCTCTTTCTCCACATCCTCTCCTTTACCACTCCTATCTGCTCTTCCTCCAACCCTTCTTTAACCCCTTGCGTGATAGTGGCCTCCAGCCTTGCTTGGGGTGATACGCTTAAAAAAAAAAAAAAAAAACATATTAACGGTAGACAGAAACAGTAAACAACCAATTTGAAAAGTGTGCGTAGATAGCAGAGCGACTTTAGAGCATAGCTAAACGTTGTTTAAAGATACAAGGGAGAGAAAGTTGTGGTGAACCATGTTGAGAATAAGATGCTAACCGTATTTATTTTAGTGTTACCACTCCAAACAACGCTGCAAATGATACACATTTTCATGGGCCTAAATTGACATTTGCAAGATGTGGAAAAGGATTATTGCAGAAAGAAACAAAGCGAAGAAATGCTATTTCAGTTATTTGAACAATGACGTGTTCTGAATTTCATTAATGAGAATCGAATTTCAATTCATATAATTCACAACAAGACAATATTTCCAGATAAAATATTTAATCATTTATTAGGTAATGCAGCGGAGACAAGAGGGCAACTGTGATGAGAAAACAGGCTTAAGACGATCATAACAAATTTGACGTGTTTAAATGAAGATGACATCTAAGCATTCGGTGCTGAGAGCGCGTTTACTAAAAAACAACGGTTTTTCAGATGCTGCGTGGATTTTAGGAGATCGAATGAAAGGAGAGAGATGCGAAAGATTTCTTTTATGATCAATAAAATAAAAAACTGAGAATAAAGATGAGAATAATTTCGCAAGAGGCAATTTAGAGATAAAGGATAAAAAGTGAAGAGAAATTGAGGGAGACGGAATGGCGACGAAACCGAAAAAGAAAGCGAAATAAGAGACGGCAGAATAAGAAAAGAAAAGCGGGATAAAAGAAAAGCCACATCCTTTTAATATTGCCTCACGTATTATTATGATAAAATTCCTTTTGTGATATTCTTTAGGGGAGTTATTAGACAATTATCATCTTTTATAAAATAGAGAATAAAGGAAAACGTTAAAGACACTTTGCACTGAACACAGGAAAAACAAATACGTTTTAACGTATATATATATATAACGTTTTAACGTATATATATATATATATATATATATATATATATATATATATATGTATATATATATATATATATATATATATATATATATATATATATTCTCTCTTTCTCTTTATGCCTTTTTGTCCTATCCCCCTTCTATATCAATATATAACTTCCGTTAAGTTAACCGATTTAATGTGTCAATGTTTGGATTTCTTCTAAAAATTTAAATTTGAAAGAATAGAAATGTTACATCTAACTCAATCATGTCTCTCTCCCCCCCTTCACTTCCTCACTTCGTTAATTTACATATACTTATCACTGCCCGTCATAAATGTGTACATTTATTTTTATTTTTCGTTTCAACCTTTGGAAATAAAATCTGATGATCCGCGGTCCTTTAAAAGGGCAGTGGTGAAATAATTTATTATATGGAACCTTAAAGTCGTCTGTTTTTATTTAAATTATTAGCTCTGATTTACATTGAGCTCTCTGGATTTTATCCTCCTTGGGTCTACCCATACGGATTACCTAGTTTTTCGTAAACTAAATATATATATATATATATATATATATATATATATATATATATATATATATATATATATATATATATATATAATAAAACGTTGTGCTATATTTATAGAGGAAGAGGTGAACAATCTTGTATAAAGAATTTTTATAGATACAGACAGTGTGGGTATAATAATCAAACTGCATGTTAATTCACGTTAAAGTGCGGTCTCCAGACCAAGTGTCCCTACTCCTTTAGCGGGCTGTATATAGAGTGGGTAGTGTATAAATGTTACTAGACTATTAAAGGAAATTGTAAAGATGAAAACGGCACTTCCTAATTTTCTTCTTCTTCTTCTTCTTCTTCTTATTATTATTATTATTATTATTAGTAGTAGTAGTAGTAGTAGTAGTAGTAGCAGTAGTAGTCGTAGAAGTAGTAATAGTAGGGTTAATTGTGATTGTTATTTAGAGTCATGGCAACTCGTCTCTTTGTGGGGTTGGAAGAAGTGTCACTTATGGTCATTACTTCCAGATTCCTTATTACCTTAAGAATATATATATATATATATATATATATATATATATATATATATATATATATATATATATATGTATATAAATATATATATATATATATAATGCTCACGTTTCGACACGCATACATGTAATAGTGTTCACATAGGTCTATAGGTATGCAGTATGATACATATAGATTAAGTAAACACGTACAATGATATTAAAATAAGCCGTTATAAAGTTCACTACTGTAAACCACACCAAAGAATACAATAAAACTGGTGCCACCGAAAAGGTTTATCTTGTCTAAGATACGGTTATATTGTTTTTAAAAAGTGCTCAATGCAACACACAGCTCAAAGAAATTGAAAGTGCAGAGCCAGTTAAGATCTAAATTATTACAAACACAAATGGATAGCTTATTTTAAACGTAACCGGTTCGTGGACAAGATAAACTTTGTGTGCAAAAAAAGTGTTATTACATATATTTACATATATGCATATATATAGTATTAAATTTTAAGTGATTTTAGGTGCCAAAATGTCTGGTTCTTTTTCCGTAGTTTACTGGTGGAAAGGCATTTTAAACAAGCAGGTTTTTGCCCTGAAGTGCTCGATATCAAAAGGAAAATTAAGCGTTAATAGGAGTAATGTAGAGAAACTGAAGAGTGTAGGCATTACATTATAACAATGCGTTCACGAAATTTCGAAGTCGACATGACTGAAATAACACCACTCAGTTAATTAACAAGTTTCTCCACATTAATTATATATATATATATATATATATATATATATATATATATATATATATATATATATATATATATTACAATAAATCATTCATACAAAAAGTAACTTAGTAAAGTTAATTATATAAAATGGCGAAATCCCTTCGCTAACAAAATTTTAAAGGGGCATTAACCAACCAATCACTCGATGAATGTTATGATCCTTGTTTTTTTTAATTATAAGCTGTATAAGGTCTTTCTTAAATACGCAAGCACTTTCGATTGTACATTCAGTCATCTTCAGGCATGGAAATTATTTTGTTTTTGGTAAAATTCAGGTAGCATCCGAGACGAAAAAATATAATACGAATCGAAATATGTTTGTGTGAATTTATATATATTTCTATGTGCCATATATTCAGGACGTGGGTGATCACAGCTTTCCACAATTGCCTGTCATTTGTGACTCTTGATATTTCCTCAACAATTCCCCACATACTCTTTAGATGGTTCCTTCCTCTGTCCTCCTTGATTTCAAAATCTTCCCTGAGAGTTTTTATAAGCCTTGATTCCTTATTATATTCCCTAAAGATTTATTTCCAATCTTTTCAGTCTTACTCTAGGCCTAAATTCAAATTCAAATTATACTACAACTCATTTAAATATTTTAACAAAGTTATTTATATGTTCCTATATCATTTATGTGCCATGCGTGATACACGTTTAGGTGATCATGTATTTTTCGACACTTGACTGACGAGGGAGATTTTTCCCGCAGTAGGTTGCCATTTCTTTCTGCGGTAGACCAATTGCCACCCAAGGCTATAGAACCAGGTATGTCCTTCTATTTACCCATAGCCGATGGTGGGGAGAAGAAGAGGATTCATACTTTTCCCAAGGGTATTAGCACGTAAGTGAATGTAATGGATTCGACTGGAATTTGTCTCTCTGATTCCTCAATCCGAGCCCCTATCCACTACTCCACCGCTCATTTTACTTTATCTTTATACTATTTTACATTATTTTCTTTTCTAACATATGTATTATTTTATTAGTACTGTATTTTATTTTATTACGCCATATTTTATTATTATTATCATTAGGTTTAGTTAGTTTAGTAATATTACTATTAGTAATATTATTAATTACTTTTATTTTTTCTGAGAAAAATAGAGTTACCACTTTGATTTTCCAAAGCCCGTACTTGTTTGCTTACTTTCGTTAACACCAGTGTTTCTCTAAATTAGAATTTATATTCCATATTTCCAACTTCGTTTTCAATCTTAAATATTAATCCGGGCTTAAATTCAAATTCAAAATTATACTACAGTTCATTTAAATATTTTAACAACAACAATATTCCACCCCAACAATAAAATATCTTGCGAAAATAAAAAAAAAACGGTGCCAACACTGACCCTCTTGCAACCACGATTCCTGCTGAGATGGCTTCGTATTGTCTGAGGAAGACACCTCGACAGAAATCGTTGTTGTAAGAAGGTCTGGTATTTTTTTTATATTTAAAATTTTCGTTCTATGAAAATAGTATTGAGCACTCTTTTAATTTGGCCTTTCTTTTGATGAATATCATTTTCCCCCAAAATTAAATTCATAATTACATATGGTGGACTCTCCCGTCGTATTCGTCGTATGAGGGTCACGCAGCTTAGTTCCTAGGAGTCGACAATCCACATACGATTTGATTATAGTGGTGAAGGCTTTGTGCAGAACCAACCACACTTTTTTGAAGGGCCGAATACAGAAACCTGGTGAATTCAGAGTTATCCTTATCCTATAAGAACCCATTCTGACCTGCTATTTACCCATAGCTGGAAGTGGAAGAAGAGGATTTGTATTAACACGGAAGTAATGTAATGGATTCCACTGGAATTCAAACTCGGCTCTCCGATTCAACAATATATATATATATATATATATATATATATGTGAGGAAAAATATGAAAAAAAAATCTGAATATGCATATTCGGATTTTTTTTAAATATTTGTCCTCATATATATATATATATATATATATATATATATATATATATATATATATATATATATATATATATCTGTGTGTGGGGGTGTCCACTGACTGGAGTGAGAGTTAATGAGGAAAAAACAATAATTATATTTAGCAGGTGCTACGGCACAAAGATTAGTGTTTCTAAAACTGAGGTCACTAACATCCGCCGGTTTAGAAATTGAGCACAGTTCAAAATCACTATTCACTAACAAGCACTGGCGTACGTTGTATGAGTACCCGATAATATTAACATTTAAAGAATTTTATTATCCTCCTACATGCTAACTAAATAAATAAAAACTAAAAAGAACATAACAAATATATTAAAAAATATATGTGTCATCCACATTTTGTATATTTATACAAAATATTGATGCCTAAATAGGAATAGGCTAACGCCTTCAACCAGACTTGTCTTGACGGCGTAACAAAATGCAGAAAGCATAAACAACTTCATGTACATAGATAATGGTAAAACGTAAATGATATGAAATTAATGCGTTTGATGTATTTTTTCCTCTCATTTCACATTCGACACTTTGGACATTTGCTGTGAATGAATTCTAAGCATATCACATGTGCCATCCATGACAAACTTTCAACCTCTGCTCATGGCATTCAAACATTTTGATATTTCCGTTTGTCATTATTGTTGCTTCCTTCATATAAACAAGATTTTCTCTTCTCTTTTCAGGTGAGTGCCAGTGACAGGCATCCTTCTTTCATATGTATATCCCTCCAAGTAGCGTTCAAACTTTGCTTTTCGTTGGTAAAACCCCTGAATTTTACAAGCATAATGTCAAAGGTAGGATTTTACTTTCACTTTGTCTATTATGAAAAGATATTCATAAATATTAAGGAAAAGAAACACCAATGGAAAATAATTTATATATTCATGATATATATATATATATATATATATATATATATATATATATATATATAGAGAGAGAGAGAGAGAGAGAGAGAGAGAGAGATAGAGATAGTGATAGAGAGATAGATAGATAGATATTTTTATTAAAAAATATTTAACATTGCGACACGGAAATTTCTATTTTTTGAGACTAAAAGTTTTTATCTCGTCATCAGGCAACTTTGGTGAAAATGATTTACGTTTGAAAATATAAAGCAATATGTTTGCTTATTAAAGAGTTAATATGGAGGGGGATCCAGATTTTTAGATGTTATCGGTGTGCCAATTTTTATTGAACTTGGAAAGATAAAAATATACGTTAGATTTGGGGACATGTATTGCATTCATACATGTCTCGGGGAACTGTCATATTAACGGTTCGACACCTTACTTTCGGCAAAAATATACATTTAAATTACGAAAAAACATTCTTAGAAATATGTATATCGCTAACAATGGCTTAATTTTAGCTCATTTGTTTTGTTGTTTTTTAAAAATTATTTTAGCATATATTTTGGAACTATCTTAAAATTACCTCTGGTATGATTAAAACATTTTTATATATTTTTGAACCAAAATACAATTCTTATTTTATTCATTATGTCTTTTTAATACATAGCAATTTAAGTATTTTTGACATTCGTTTCAGGATATTATAGTTGTATTTTCTACGGGTATGCTGAGTATAGAGTTTGCTACATTTCCAGATGTGTTTAAATGAGAGATCTATGGTCAGAGAGATGAAATGTCAGTTATTTTGATAGGCATGTAGTGGTATGCCTAATATATATAGTTTGGACCTTTTGCGTCTTGAGATACAAATATTTGAGTAAATGATCTGTTTATAATAAACAGTAATAACTACATTTACCGGTTTGAATATCCAAGAAATTTCATAGAAAATACGTGTCCTTCGACAGAAATAGAACCGATGTCCTACGCTGAACAGTCATATATCCTGACGTGCTATACTATTTAGCTACGGCGGAAGCGTCTGACTTGCAAAGTCAAATTACTCTTTTTAAACAACAAACTTCCTCTGCAGCTAAATGAAAACATAAATTATAATAAATTATTGTCGGACTTAATCCATTTCATAATATCTATGTGTGTATGTATGTGTGTGTTTATGCGCGCAAAATATCAGATATAACTACATAACTATATATCTGTAAACAACAATATGTATAAAGACAAAAGGAAAACTTATTTTAGCCGACGCGTTTCGTCCTTTGCTGAAATTTATCAAGGGAAATGTAAGGATTTTATTTTGCAATTATTTATCAACAAAAATAAAAAATGTTGTTAATTTTTCAAAAAAATTAAATTTAAGAGACGCTCACTAATATTCATCAGGCTGTCTGAAAATTCTACGTAAATTATGGAAGATGCTAAGTGACAAAATTAATTGCTAATAAACGAGAGTAAATGATATTGTTGCTGAATTTTTACTTCATTTTATGCATTTAATATTTCAATAATTTTCATTTGGAATTTATTTATGTTTTATATATTTTAAATAAAAGGAGGTTATGAATTTAAGCGAATTCTTTTAATTTTTTTTTTTTTACGTTTGTATACTCATGTATGTTGGCTTGGGAAAGTAGTAATTCTTTCAGGAATGAAGATATTATAATTTGATTCGGTAACGGCAATCTCACGAGATTTTTCGTCTAAATAAGTTATTTTCTCTTAAGGATACTGAGCTGTTACGGGGCATCTGTCCTCTTTTACAGCGGCGAATGCTGGACGATTTCCTCAAAACTGAAGAAGAGATTCGAGGCGACGGAGATGTGGTTCTATAGAAGGATGCTGAGGATTTCGTGTGAGCAACGATGAGATCTTGGAGAGGATGAAAATAGGGAGGACGATCATACTTAACATCAGGAGAAGGCAGCCGAAGTTTCTGGGACACATAATGAAGAAGAAACTGATACTCACGGGATCGAATAGAGGGAAAGAGAGACCAGGGAAAACAACGCGTGACACATCTGGCGGGCTTAAGCAATGGGATGACAAGATGTGGTCTGTGGAGATGGAAGAGCGAAGGGACTTGTTGAGAGCTGCTAGGGATATAGAGAGGTGAAGAGCTATGATCGCCTACGCCCTGAAAGGACATGGCACATAATAAGAAAGAAGTGTGTCATTCTTTAGATAAAAGTTATGGTTGAATTTATTTCTCTGTTTAATTAATGCATTTTATAAATTGTGTATTAGATTCTTTTTTGTGTAAATAAATACGTTTATTTAAATTTCTGCAATATATTATTAGGGGGTGATTTTATACATATCTACTTCAGAATTATTATTGTGACTGTTTCTGGTTCTGTTCATATCCATAATACTTTTGGATGTGGTTGTATTTATTTTGATATTGTTAAGATTGGGTAAATTGTTTTGGATAGTAGATGTCAAGAAGTTAGTAGGTAGTATTATAAGTCTTTTTTTATCTAGTTTATAGTCATTGCTATTGTTGGTAATAATGTTTTTTTTTGCGGTTGTTATTTTTTATGCCTTTCTCGTAGCGTTGTGGATGAAATAATGACGATATTGGAGACTTTTGAAAGTCATTCCTACGTATATTGCTTTTTCGGGGACGCATTGGGGGATGCAGAGTCTTAATGCTAAAAATCCTAGTATTGTTCCAGATTTTATTTTGCAACGGTGGGGGGGATAAAAAAGCAAATATTAAATATACTGTTGCCGGGTGGTGTTGACCTAAGCGTTCGCTTTTATATATTTATATTTATATTTGCTCCACTTTTACGTTCTTATAACTATTGAGCTGTTTAACCCATAAATATAGTATATCTTAAAAATTATAAATTAATAGATTTAAAATATGGTTTTACCGCTACACAGTGATAACCATGTTTCAGAAATGGAAGCTAAAGCCCCTGAATTTAATTTTGTTATTAAACCAAAGACATTAGTTCCATTTCCTCATCAAGCGAATCTTAAAAATATATTTTATCATACACACACCACACACGTACACACACACACTTACACACAGACACACATCCATTTGAAATATTTAGCAGATGTGCTCTTAAACACACAGACACACACACACACACACACACACACACACACACAAATATATATATATATATATATATATATATATATATATGTATATATATTACAAACAGTCTTTGTAATATTTTAAAGATTAACTAGCTCTACACTTTAAATTTTTTTAAGCTGTGTTAAAAAATATAACCGTTTCATGCACAAGCTAAAACTTGTCTGTAAAAACATTTTTATTGTACATATATATATATATATATATATATATATATATATATATATATATATCATAAGAGATGAGGAAGTACGTTGAAGGTTACATCTGTTCTTCAAAGCTTCAGCTTTTAACAAATATTGCAATTCAGAGGTGGTAGATACCTCATTATTAAGTTGTAGTTTTAAAATGTCTTGATATAGCATTTCAATTTCTGTTTTTTTAAACATCATGTTGTAAGATTTCATAATATGGCAATTAGGGCCTAAATTTAAAAGATCCTTCTGTGATTGGGTCAATTCACAACCAGAGAGGTTAATAAATTTGTCAATTCCATTGGGTAGTAGAATAGTTCCTTTGTATAAATTGTTAAGTTTCCTATTGATGGAAATCTTCTGAGGAGTTATATCCTTTTCCCTATAATTTTAGGAAGTTTTAGGCTATCACATTGAGCATTATTAGCTGTTATAAGTTTGTTAATTTTTGCTTTTAGTTCATTAATAGGGTTCTTATTTAGTTTTTTAAATTTAGTATGGTCATTAAGGATATTTTGTAATTTGTTATAATAATCAATTTTGTCAATTACTACAAACATGTTAGATTTATCAGCTTTTCGTATAATTATGTCAGGATGGTTTTTTAATTGTTTTGCAGCGTTTTTTAGTTTATAGGTCATAAGAGATGAGGAAGTACGTTGAAGGTTACATCTGTTCTTCAAAGCTTCAGCTTTAAATATATATATATATATATATATATATATATATATATATATATATATATATATATATATATATATATATAACCACAGAAACGCAATACTTAAAGTTTAAAATGATTTTTTTTTAATTAAAACTTTTCTTGAAGCTTCTATTTTACTTTTAATTTCATGCTAATAGATTAAATTTAATGATTCCAATAAACAAAATTTTCCATACAAATTTTTGGCCCACTCGCTTACACAAAAAACAAGATTTTTAACCAAAATTTCAAACGTGTTAGAGAGGATTAAAAAGTTTTATAAAATAATCAAAAAACGCTTTGGTCTTTTCTCTTAATAATAAACATGTTGACGATAAAAATTTGTTTTTATCAAGTTTATATCCTTTTTGATCATGGCATACTCTTTTTTAACGAATCTTTTTGGCTATTTATATAATATTATATAATATTGCTAAATACTAACGAATGTTATTGGTTGAGGATCTGTCTGTATTTCGGAACATTTTCCTCTTTTCCAGTACATATTGAAATATCTGGTTCATTTCGTCTATCTCTAGAGATTATCAAAAAACTTTTGGGCTTTTTCTACTCAGTTTTTTCAACTTCAAATATCGCGTTTCCACATCTACACATAATGGTTCGTGCCCTCGGTTCTTGTTTATTTTTTTAAATATATTTACTATGTTTGTTCGTAAATTTGTTTTCTGTTTAATGCTTCTAATATTTGTAGTTTTCTTCATACTTCATGTGACATAATATTTTCATGTTATTAGTAAAGATTTGTTGGAATTCTTCTTTTTTTGCGATTTTTAGTGTTGGTTGGTTGGTGATATGTAATTTAATGAAGCTATTAACAAATTACTACCAGGTTTAACGTCGCGATAATGAAGTGGTTGTGAAATCAAAGTATGTCTTGCTTGAAATATTATTATTATTAGAGAAACGTTCCCCAAGTGAAGAATTAAATTTATAGACAACATTCTTTGATACTGTTGTTGTCAATGGTAATGATCATGTTAGTGGTCTTTATAATAAATGATAAATATAGTTTGGTAATTTTCTCGATAGGTAATAGGTATCGATTAATTTGGTTTCCTATAATTGTTTCTTCTAGATTGTGGTTATTATTATAGGTGATTATTGTAGAATAGTTTAACAGTATTTTTTTATATTTTTTATTTATATTATTGTTTGTTTTTTATGTAAGAGTACTTTGATTTGTTTAACTGCTAATCCGGGTATGGAGAAGATGATGGATAGACAAACAAAGAGTTAAACAAAATGTCCTGTCAATGGACAAACATTCTTATTGGTTAGATTGCGCACCATTGCTGGATATGCAACCAGTGTGGTGATGACACGTCGTCTCTTGGCGGAGGACTTCTTAAACTGATGTCAACGGCCAGGTTGTTCGGTTATCTCGATGGAATCATCGGCCACGTGCCACTGACAAAAGCCAGCTTTCAGGATGGAGGATTTGACCTGGAGAAGGAAGGACCTCGCTAGGTCTACTTGACCAAGACACGCTACGCAAGAAGAAATACCTCTCCGGCTTTCAAACCAGATCTTTAAAGTGAAGTGGTAAGGTGATCAGCGACCCTAATACCACACCGTCTATGGGAATAATGGTGACTCAATGTGACTTTATCCTTGTTAGTGTGATCCGTTTGAATTCGAAATTCACTGATATTACTGTATTTCAGGATTGTCGTTTATTTGTTTTGTTTTTGTTTTGTTTTTTTGTTTTTTTTTGCGTATTGTGTTGGCTTGTGTAATTTGCACAATTCTCTTTGTGTTAACTTTTCCACCCAGTATTATATATATTTATACGGTTTATGGACCAACTTGCTGCTTTTGATACTTATCAGTTGCTTGTTTGCCATATATCCCGGCGCTTATATCTCTTTTTTCTCATATACGTCAAGAATTTTAGATATACACCCAATTTTCCGCTGCAAAATTATTTTCCCGAAAGGTTGTATTTTAAGTTTGTTTAAATGCCGTCTCCTAGTCCACTGATTGTGCCCCTTTTGAAACACGAATAAACACGGTCTATTGAATGTAATGTTATGCACAGTTCAAAGCATGGAAAACTAAGCTTTCTGCTTTTTGTTATTGTTATTACAACTTCTAAAGAACATTTATTTCGCTTTATTCATGAATCTCTTAATATAATTCTGATAATAAAACACATCCTGTTATAAAATTTACGGTTCTTGCTCTGCACGTCCGGTAAAGCCATTCTTTTTTATGTTTTTGATAAACACATAAGCTTGCTGCTTCTGTTGATGCAAAATATGTTATTAGGTAAGGATAGAGTTGTATCTTTGTGGTACGATGTCATTATTTAAAAAATAAGTTATTGTTTCAAATCCATGACTAATTCTAGAAATAACTGAATACAGAAAATATTTTATAAAATGATGAACGTAAAAAAATCAAACCCAAACATTTTCATGTAAGCACAAGTAGCAAATAACTTGGATCAACTCAAATAATAATAATTGTCCTTGTCAAAGTTATGTTATCAGATATTATCAAACAGAATATCTATTAGCGTGGAATCTAGAACCACATTTGACAAATTAAATTTTCTCTGGTATTTTTGAAAACCTTTTGTACATTTATATCCGAAGCGTAACAATTTAATTTTCTGAATGACTACAGCGTTTTGCTGAGATAATGTGCCATGCAATCATTTATACGCGAGTAAATCCGAAGCAACACACGTCTTTCCAATTGCTCAATCCGAGCCGCTATCCACTACTCCACTGGGCCTCATATATATATATATATATATATATATATATATATATATATATATATATATATATATATATATATATATATATATATATATATATATATATATATATATATATATATATATATATCTTTTTTTTTTAAACATGTAGTATTGAATGTTAAAAACAACATAGTCTTGCATATTTTCTTTTGAATTTTCTCATTATCTCTCATGAGACTTTTTATTTGAAAATAAGTCGAAATAAGTAATATTTAACATTCGATACTACATGTTTAAAAGAAAAGTTGCTGTCAAATTACACTGCCAAATTATATTTACCGGAGAACGAAAATTTTCTATGAAAATTTCTCAGACATTCAGGCCGGTAAATGTTATTTAACACTGTTTATTATAAAACAGAGCATTTGCTTAAATACTTGTATCTATAAAAAGAACGTTAAACATATCATAAATGTCTTTAAATATATATATATATATATATATATATATATATATATATATATATATATATATATATTCGTTGCTGACCAGCAGAAATCATGCAAATAGAAGATTTTTTTTGGTCTTTAACCAAGTATTTATTAACTAAGAATTACTACTCAAATACACCGACTATATAGCAACAAGTAAATATTTGAGGAGGCGCGGCGAAGTAATGGATAGCGGCTGGGATTGAGGAATCGAAGGGCCGAGTTCGAATTCCAGTCGAATCCATTACATTCACTTACGTGCAAATACCCCTGGGAAAGCTATGAATCCTCTCCCCCCCCCCCCAGCTATAGTTAAATAGCAGGACAGACCGTGTTCTATAGCAACTGGTCTACCGCAGAAAGAAATGGCACCCTACTGCGGGAAATTAATCCGCCTCGTCAGTCATGTATCGAAAGATACATTATCGCTTATGCGTGTATCACGCATGGTACATAACTAAATGATTTATGTACAATAATGGTTTGGTTTGTTTTACAACATATCAAACAAGCGGCTCGGATTGAGGAATGGGAGAGCCGAGTTCGAATTCCAGTCGAATCCATTACATTCACTTACGTGGGAAAGGTATGAATCGTCTTCTCCTTCCCCCCCACCTATGGGTAAATAGCAGGACAGATCGGGTTCTATAGCTTTGGATGGCAACTGGTCTACCGCAGATAGAAATGGCAACCTACTGCGGGAAAAAATCTGCCTAGTCAGTCATGTATCGAAAAGATACGTGATCACCTAAGCGTTTATCACGATGGCACATAACTAATTGATATATTTGACAGTTACTCATAATTTGTAAATTTAAGAACGCTCATGAATATTTCTCAGGTTCGATGTGCGTCTTTAAATTCAAAAATTCCTTTCGAAGATTCTATATCACGTAATGTAGGATTTAACACCTAAACTTTTAACCTGATGAAAGCAAACTGTGTTTTCAAAGTCTCGGGGTCGCAGCAAAGTAGAAAACGATAAAGGACAATACGCACCCCGGGTACCCCTTGTTTGATCCCTTACCCTCTGACTTTAGATCTATTAGTTCTAGCACGTGAGTTTGAGGGGCAGCTTTTATCCTTGGACCCTGAGAAAAATGACCGTTGTTGCGGTTTAATTATAAATGTATTTTAAGCGTCATTACTTTTCTTTAATCGATACTGTGTTTCATCTGTGATGTATGCGTTTTATATATATATATATATATATATATATATATATATATATATATATATATATATATATATATATATGACTCATATGTTATATATGTTATATATATATATATATATATATATATATATATATATATATATATATATATATATATGACTCATTGAATAATATAAACGTATATTATGTCTATTTTTATAATAATCCTTTCTAGTTCTCTAATTAGTTTGGTGATGTTCAGATGTATTTCATCGAGGAAGGCGTCGTTGTTGTTTCTTACCCAACTACTTTCAATCTCGTCCGAGATAATCTTCAGGAGTGAATTACAACCTATTAAATGTTATTTAATACTGTTTATTATAAACAGAGCATTTACTTAAATACTTGTATCTATAAAAAGAATATTAAACATAAAAATGTCTTTAAATATATATACATATATATACATATATATATATATATATATATATATATATATATATATATATATATATATATATATATATATATATATATATATATATTTGCTTTTTGTGCATGGCTGGGGACTGCTGTCCAAGTTCATTGTGCATTGCAGCAATCCGCGAAGAATGAAAGAAAGAAAGAAAAATAAATAAATAAATAAAAAGAAAGAAAGAAAGAAAGAAATGAAAAGTTAAGACATTAATTAAACAATCTATAAAGGCGCGGTAGAGTAATGAACTGCGGCTCGGATTGAGGAATCAAGTTCGAATTCCAGTCGAGTTCAATACATTCACTTACATGATAATGCCCTTGGGAAAGGCATGAATCCAACTCTTCTCTCCCTCAGCTATGGATAAATAATAGGACAGTCTAGGTGCCTTGTGTGGAAACAGGTCTAGGAGAAGGTCAACTCTGAATTCAAAACTGTGTGTAACCCTGTCGAAGCACATAATATTCCGCTAAAGAAAGAGTCGTTAAATGTTAAATTAAATTCTATAATCTCGACTACAGTCGACTCCTTGTGCTTTAAAAGTGACGTAATAGATAGCGGTTTGAAACATAAAATCGGCACGTCGGTTTCGATTTCCGGTCGAAATTGTCACATTCGTTTTCAAACAAACACGCTAAGGAAAGACATAAATTCTACTCTTCTCCTCCTAGATATGTGTTAATTAAGGTAGACTGAGCTACCAACGCATACTTGGAAACGAGTCATGAAGAAGGAAAACTCTAGAGCGTTGTGGAATTCAGCGGGTTCGCGCAGGTTCACGCCAACCTGTTCTTGGAATTTTATCATCTCAGCGAACACGTTGTTAGCTGCAACCCGAACAAACAAACGGTTAATTTTAAATTCTCTACAAATTGTAGTCACAAAGTAGGTTGGTGAAATAATTTCAGGTGATTTAATAAAGGTTAATACAAATTTCATGAACTGCTGAATTTGCTAGAACCAGATACTTGGAATTTTTCTAGAAATTCCCTGGAAAGCTGCAGAAGAAAAGCTGAATGGCTTCCTTAAAATTTTTCATCACAACATTCCCATTACTGATTTTCGTGACTATGTGGAAAATGTCCTGAAAAGCATTCCTAATCCTGTAATTCTTCAAAGTGTACAAAAAGTGAAAAGTATTAATACGATTCCTGTCATTTCTTCTGCGGCAGAAGTTTCTCAAGAATTAATATTACATACCCAGATAAAAGAAGCCACCTTACAGTAGAAAATGCAGAAAAATTGATGGCAAGTAATTTTTTATTGGTTTCCCTTTAGATTTATGGGATGACACTCCTTTCATTAAAACATGGCTTAGAAAAAATCTCAGTGCTGATCACAACAGAGGCGAAAAATGCTGAAGACGGTGATGACAATCAAATGGCGATTTGGAAATATTTTAAATGAAAAATCATAAATAAAAGAGATTTTAAAACATTTGTTTTAATTATTTTTCTTTCAAAATGATAACGTGCAATGTAATGCAGATTAATGCTGGTATTTTTTAATAAGTGTAAGGAAAATGTACTTTATTCTTAAAATATATCTATATAGTAAAGTAAAGACTATGGAAAATGAGAGAACCCTTTGCTATTGAGACCTGTTGTTGAGAGAACCCTTTCTTAAATTTTATTAATCCCAACACGAAGCACACATTATGCAGCTATCAAGCGGATAATGGATTTCACAGTGTCTCTATAATCTCGACTACCGTCAATCAGGTAGAATAGATAGGGATTATTTATACTTTTCTTTTTCGCATCTTCGTGACAGATTTAAAAGAAAAAAGATATAAACTCTCTGTGAAACCCTGAGCGTCAATATTTTTAATTAAATAAATATTTTCTCTTACGAGAGAAAAAACAAAAAGATAATCGGTTTCCCAGATTTATCTAATACCTAGCACAATACAATCTACTTTTTTAGTTTCTTCGTGCGATAAAATCCTGTGCTGGACGTCTGATGTTTATTTACTTGAAGGCTTCTATAACTGTCACAACGGTTTTCTAAATTCTTTCTCTTTTATCAATACTGGCTTTTATTTTATCATTTATCATATGGATAATTATCTTACCATTTTAGAAACCGTCTTCATCATCCAAAAGAATCAATATAAGGTATATAATCAAAATTAGGTTTCGCTCAATCAATAGAAATATTCGATGGAGTCATGAATATTTTCAGTTTTTGCTCTTCAACTTTATTCTTTATGAAATATAGTACTGTTACGTATTTTAATTAAATATTCCTTATTTCTTTCAAAGAGGTGTTGCCACTAATCAGGCAACTCTTCGATACATTCTGCGCAAAATTCCGCTGGTTTTGATATAAGAAATTCTCAAGGAACTGCTGAATCTGGTTTTCATTACAGAAAATCTTCCCTATCAAAGCGTTTTACAGCTATCGAAAATGGTAATAATTAGTTGGTGCAAGGATAGGGGGAAACGGCTGATGGATAGAACAGATTAACCAAGTTCCAACTAATTTCTCTATTATGATTGCTCCTGATGGTTATATGTCGTTAAAAAACCGAAGGTAAGCAACGTCGAATCTAAGTTAGTAGCATGGACGTGCCAGTGGCTTAATGAAATAACAATTCTATTTTGTTTCGTTCTCACTTGTTCACTCACGCATTCTCTCATACATAACCACATGCATAAACAATGATTAAGTCTGCAATGTTCCTTTAAATTTTGTAAACTTTCGGGGGACTACCGTTGTCAGCAATTTTCGAGAACTGACGTTGTCAGCAACTTTCACTAAGGGAGACCATCCGTGTAAATATCTTTTGCTTTTGAAACAGGTTTTTTGTGGTTCTTAAGATGTTCATAAGAATTTTTCTTCTCTAAAAGAGAATTGTTTTCATGTTCAAATGAATAAATTAGAACGACGGGTGATAATCACATTGTCGTCAGTGAAAATATTATACTTAGACTTCAATTTTTAATTATAAAAAAATAGTTTCTAAAAAATAAAACTTTCCTACCATTTCTTGAATCTTTTTCGCAGTGGTGCGCCATAAATCAGACGACCCACTGCCTAAAAAGATTGCCCATGCTTGTGTCAGAATAAATGTTCCAAATATAGGTGGTACATTGATCACGGAAGTGGTGAATGTTAAGGGCGAATTATTTATTTGCTGTTTTTATAACTCTAGTTGAATGAAAGATTTGGCATCTTGACATTGATTTATGGCGCAAAATTTAGCAAAAGGGAGATCACCTCCATTTTCAATTTTTAACAATAGCAATAGAAAGATTTGCCAGATAATTCATGCTATTGCTTGCTTGTATTTCAAGTGTTGCCATTTACCACGATGATACATTTAGTGTTGAAATATTATACAAAATGGGGCTGCATTCAGCACGTTTCGATATAAAAGAAAGCATGAAGAATGAAGAATGTCTTTCAGAGAGCCATGTGATTGTGTAGAGAACTAAATAAGACATTGATGCCATTCAGATGGGAAACGATGTGTTGCCTGCAGACAGGCAGAAAATGAGAACAATGAACACTTTAGCCATTATTGTAGACGCAGCTGCAACGATGTTTTACACCTTTGCACGTATATTACTTAGAATTTTATATGGCAAATTAATTTTATGAATCTCGTTCTATTTTCTCCTTTCATTTTCTTACTTTCGACCTCCTTTCTGTTGGACTCAATCATCGACCACTGACATTAATGGGAAATAGATATTTTGGTCATATGACATGCCTACCGCTGTTCTTTTGATGAGATATTCACTTATCTTACTTGTACTTTCTGGTACAGTTTCTTCTTTCTTTATTTCTTTTTTGTCTCATTCTTTCTTTCTTTCTTTCTTTTTTTTTGTTTTCTTTCAGTCTTTTTTCTTTAGTTCTTTCTTTTTTTTCTATCTTTAATTTTTATCCCTTCATTTGTTTCTTTGTGTTCATTTTTTTCTTTTTAACGTAGTTTCTTTTTCTTTCGTTTCATTCTATTTTATTTCATTCTTTGTTTGTCTCTTTCTTTCTTTCTTTCTTTCTAACAATTTTATGCTATCTCCTTCGACTTTTTTCCATGTTTCATCTAATTTAACTTTCTTTCTTTATCTTTCTTTTTACCAGCTATTTTTTGATCTCATATTTTGTCATGTTATTCTGCATTCATTTTAGTCTTTGTTTATTTACTTGTTTTCCTTTCTTTCTTTCTTTCTTTCTTTCTTTCTTTCTTTCTTTCTTTCTTTCTTTCTTTCTTTCTGTCAAGGATTGCGCCGAAACAAAAGTCCGTCGCGTTGCGAAGTGAATTTGAAATCAATATCTAAATATGTGTTCATATATGTGTCATTTGATTCCATTATCTTTCAACATTTTTGTGGTAGCGTCAGGATTCTGTTCTCCCAGAAGTTGGTATCTTTCTGGGTGATGAACTAATCTAAGTGTTTTTTACAGTCAGTCAGAGAATTGAATTTCTTCGTATTAAGAAAAATTTTAAATAAGCGATAATCCGTGTATAGCCATGCGAGTAGGTTGGGTGCAGCGGACCGGAGCATCCTACCCAATCTGTACCAATTACTACCGGTTCTGTAAAGAGGCGTAACGTCTGGCGTTGACCTGATGGAAGACGACACCCATCCAATTACCCAATTATGCATACATCTTCATCGATTGCTGTATTTTATCAGCCTAAATTGGGAAGTATATTTCGCTGAATTCAGTGTCTGATTTTCCAGAAGGAACTTGTAACATACAACCCCCTTCCAATCGAACCCGATAAAACGCCTCACTTTCTTTGAGATAAGATATATATTAACCTTTTTCCTTTTATTTTCTTATTTTCTTCATATATTTTTTTTGAGGGTGTCTTCAATTTATTTATTTCGGCTCCTAATTTATTAATTATTTTCAATCCTAGATTATGTATCCCCTTTATTGTTTATACGTGTTCACATCTTTTAATAATTCTGAAACTTGTAATTATTTATTTTATGTTTGGATTTCGTCTACATATTCGCATGTTATTGTCTCATTTAATTTTCCAATAGCGTAATTGTTATTGTCGCACGCGATGGTATCAACGAAACGAGTTCAAATAACAGCCCATCCTATTGCGTACATCTTGCAATAACGCCTTTGCAAAAGACCGACACCCATTCCCTCAGCTATGGGATAAATAGAAGGGTAGACTGTGCTCTCCTGCACTTGGGGCAATCTAAGAAGAAATGAAATCTCACTAAAAACTAGTCTAATTGAGATGAGCTCTGTTGGGTTACCTTGACTTGATAACCCAACGGCCCTCATGGCTTAAGAGATTCATGAGCATCATACTATTTCTGCTTCTTCGAATTAACGTCTTTTAGAGATAATTTAAGAGCCGAAAACTTATTAAAATTTGTATTCAGTGATTGTTAGGTGATGGCCCTCCACTCTCCGCTATCCCTTGTGGCTCTGAACAGGTTTTGTGTTTCTGCCAACTCCCCCAGACCACGCACCGTCATCCACCTGCCCAAGCCCGCCACATATGTCATGCACTGATTTCCCCTGTCTCTTTCCCCCCTCTATTCGTCCCGTGAGTATCAGATTCTCCAGGCCCTCCTTTCTCATCACGTGTCCCAGAAACTTCATCTGCCTCTGCCTTATGTTAAGCATAAGTTTCCTCCTTGATTGCATCCTATCCAAGACCTCATCGTTGCTCTCATGCTCGGTCCATGATATCCTTAGCATCAATCTGTAGAACCACATCTCCGCCGCCTCTTCATCACCCTTGAGGATACTGTTCAACATTTGCTGCTGTATAGGAGGAGGAGGACATATTATCTCTGATAAATGCAGAGGAAGTTCTTTCCTACAGTGAAATCTCGGCTTTCTTCCTCGTTCATAAATTCCTTGTATTTTCTCTCAACATCTTGACACCGTCAATCAATTTTCCAGACCGTACTGCCATTTCAGATGATTTCGTGAATCCTTCACCTCAAGGCACAGATAATCTCATTAAAATTAAAAGTATTCTTCGTCAACCTGCATATCCTCCTTCGTCTATAAATTGCAATAAACAGACTCGCACTGAAATCGACGTCAGTATTGAGCCTTCGGTTAGTGTAACTATTATGGTCGAAGATATCGTAATCAATGAACCAAGTTCAAATCCAGGCTTTTCTCAGATCTATACCCCTGGTATATATGGGCACGTGGCCAAACGTCCGCATTCTGACCGTGACACCCGGGTTCGATTCATGGTCGATTTGACAGTAAGGAGACTTTCTGATGTTATCGGATTGGAGGGGTCGATTCCAGCCTGCGGTACTTTTGGAAAGTGCCTGAAAACCATACCACGGATTGACACAAGCTTTGTGAGTGAAATTGGGTAGACGGAACTCTAGGGGGCAGTCGACAGCTGTGCTAGCACAAAGTGACAAGTCATCGTGGCCGAGGGCATGAGCGTGCTGGCCATGTTCAAATTGTTGATTACACTAGATAACACGCTCTTTCCCAGAAACTCTTAGGTCTACTCAGCATAGTTATAGTATAAAGCACAAGTGGGTTCTATAGGTGTTGAAGAATTACAAACGCATCTGAGCAAGCGTCTGTAATAGGGATGTCTAGCCGCTTTAGTAGACAGGTATCCTCGAATACGAGTGGCCAGCTATACGATTCGACCCTTGGTAAATACATAAACCCATCTCTTCTTCCTAAACTTGGTAAACTTGGCTCTCTAGCCTGAGGTGACAACCAGTCTAACAGAACGAACATTCTGAATTGAAAACAATGGCGAAGGCTGCGGGAAAAGACTTCTTTGGATTTTTCAAGAAGGTATGGTAATTCAGAGATAATAAAAAAGGGGAATCAGAAGAGAGTAATGATCGTCTCTGTCTTGAAGAGACATTTTATTTCAAAAAGTGAGCTTGATAGGGTTACCATTTACTAAGCAAAACGTTTTTTGCTACAAAGCACCCAGCAAGATACGAACGCTACTAAACAGCTACTGTTAAATAAAACTTCTCGCTAACCATTACTTACCTCCGTCGGTAAGTTTTGACACACAGAGTAGCCAATGAGGATCGAACTCACAACTCATTAATAAAGATCAGCAGTAAGACTTGATCACTTACCGTTAGACTACAGTGATGTAATTGTGCTGTGTCACTATCCGTGAAATAACATCAATGATGACGTTACACAAATTTCCGTAATCCTTAAATCCGATATAAGAATTCCTCAAATCATTTTCGACTAGGAAAACTGACAAGTACGAGAAAAAAATGGATTAAATAAATAAGTAAAAATATGGTTAGGTTTTCAAACTTTTAATTACAGAACGCTCAGGAATATTCTTCAAGCTAAGTGTGATATTCAAGATAAACTATGCAGGATGCTAAGTGATATAATTTAACGCCTAAGAAACGAAAGGAAGTAAATGCATCAGACCATCTCAACATAATTGCCTTAAAGGGAAGTACTTCAATCACCTGGAGGCCCATGGGAACCACTGAGACCATTTCATTACCATGAAAGATGCCATTTTCTAGGAGGATGGAATCATTAATCTGGTCCAAAGATGACAAAAGTTAATAGAACAAATGTATGGCGTAACATCTAAATATTGTTTTGGAAATTGACTTAAAACACTACAATCTATTTTCCCGACCATATGTCTCTCTATCTATCTATCTATCTATCTATCTATATATATATATATATATATATATATATATATATATATATATATATATATATATGTCGATTTTACATGTTTTCGCTGTAATATCCTGAACTAAACGCGCGCGCACACACACACATACACATACATACACACACACACACACACACACACACACATATATATATATATATATATATATATATATATATATATATAACGAGACTGACCAAAATTTTGGCATATAAAGGCTACTTGAATTAAAAGAGAAAATAATAAGAAGAAAATATTTAGAAAGTGTTTAATCTCTAGTCCATCCACAATAAATTTGCATCCAGTTTCCAGCAGCGTTTCACCATTCTTGGAGATCTTCTATCAGCTCAATGTGGGATATTTAATAACAAAGATGAAGGAAACAAGAAGAAAAAAGAATCTAAATAAAATTGTCTCAGTTATATACGCCAAAACAAATTATTAACAAAATCACAAAAAAAAACATTTTTTAAAAATCATAACACAAAATAAATTATTAAAAGAAAAAAAATTCAAAAATATTTACAGAATTCTAACTTAACAGCGTCTGCCGTTCACGTATATGTGTATTTGCATCAACATAAACAAACCTAGTCTGATGAAGTCCGAAGAGACGAAACGCGTCACACGATAACTTTTTCCAATTTGTCATACATTTTTTCCTAAAAAAGTTTATGGCTCATAAAAATGTATATACTGTTATCCGATATATATATATATATATGTATATATATATATATATATATATATATATATATATATATATATATATATATATATATATACATGTATGTATATATGTATACATATATATATATATATATATATATATACATATATATATACATATATATATATACATATATATATATATATTTAAACATGTAGTATTGAATGTTAAAGACAACCTAGACTTGCATATTTTCTTTTGAATTTTCTCATATTCTCTAATGAGACTTTTTATTTGAAAATGGTTTAATATAGATATATATATATATATATATATATATATATACGAGATATGATCAAAACGTTTCTGGATTGGTGCTATAAAAACTATAACATGCATGTTATTCGGCATTTAATCCTGTTCGAAGTAGTCCCTTTCTAAATTCACACACTTTATCCAAAATCGTTTCCATTGATGGAAGCATTCTTGGAACTCCTTTTTTGGAATAACGACCAGCTGCCTCGTTTCATTCTTTTGGATTTCTTTGACGTGTTGGAATCTGGTCCTTTTCAAGCGGGATTTAGTTTTTAAAAGGAAATCTTACAAGGGGCGAGATCTTGGGAATTGTGGTCTATCAGGAAGAATGTTGTCCTTGGTCAAAAACTGCGTCACTGATGGAACCTCTCTGGTGTGGTGAGACGACCACACTCTCCACATTCTCTTTCCCAGCACTGCTGTAAATAACGGAATTGAGCGAGAACGTTATAACTTGGTGTGTACGCGCGACAGCGTTCGACGTCAATCTGTGCCAAACTGTTTCATTATACGTTCTTTAGCTCCGTTACCATGGCAACAGTCCCGTTACTTTATCAGACCTCGAATGTTTGTACATATATGGAAATTTCTATCTCTCTATTTATCTAGCTAGCTAGCTAAGAAACACAGAGATATTTAGTTTTATAACAGTAAAGTCTAAGGAATGCTAAGATCTCGTCCCTACCCATTTCTGAAAAATCAGTCTAAATGACCAAGTATCTTAATTTTTGCGAAGGTTTCTTTGCATCACCGAGAACTTACCAGAGCGCCATCTTCTGCTACCTATGATTACTTCTTATCGATCATTTTATGGATTCATTGCTTTCTTTTTTATTCTCTATATCAAATCTCTTTTCTTATGTCATAGCCTAACCTTCAGATTTTCCCTATTCATATAGCAAAGTTGTCACTATTCACATTATTCGGGCACGTGGCACAGTGGGTAAAGGCGTTGGTTAGCTGTGAGTTCAATACCTGGTTAAGGCAGTGGAGAACTTGGAGAGGAGAATTAACAGGAGATAACTGATAACTAACTTCCATTAGACATGACACGTGGAACTAGAACAGTCTACCCCAGCGAGCGAAATAAAGGGTCCAGTTCGACATTCCAACCACCTGAAGAAGGCCGGAACGTACAACGGCCGAAACGTTGTGATGAATATGGCGACAAAGATGAGGACAATAGTCCGAATAATGTAAATAGTGTACATAATACATCATCTTAGAAATATAGACAGATACTGTAGCAAAGTTTCATTTTGGACTTTATCCATTGGCTACAGTTAATTTTTGCTTACCTTCTTGGTAGCCATTTCTGTCTTTCTACTCATTTTTTTAAAAATTTCGGCTTTCCTTTCTGGGTTTCATTTTTACATTGTGCCGATTCTTTTATTTTATATATTGTTCATCGTCCCTTTTCTAATTTTCTTTCTTTCTTTATCTTCTTGTGATGTTTCTTGTAAACTCTCATTTCTTGCTTTTCATTTTTTCTTTTCTCTTGATATTTCGCTTTTTAGAGCGAAAATCTTTCTTTAATAAGATTTCTCGGACATTCAGTCCAGTAGGTGAAAATAAATGAATATACTCTTTAATATATAACAGGAGCGCCTACTCAAACACGGCCATTCAACTAAAAATAACCTTTAAAGTAATAAAAAATTTTATATAATTTATCCTCTGAAAAGAAAAACTTTATTCGATCGCACGAGAAATTATATAAAAAACTAAATAAAAGCACCTTGTCAGTCGTTTTTAATGAAATGGGCTTGAAAGAAGGATTGCTGCTTAAATACACAAATATATATATATATATATGGGGGGGGGGGTGTAAGAGCACATCTGCTAAATATTTCAAATGAATTTTGCTCTTACACCCAGTATATATATATATATATATATATATATATATATATATATATATATATATATATATATATATATATGATAAAATATAGTTTATATATGATAAAATATAGTTTTACGGTATACTATATTTATGGGTTTTATGGGTTAAAATGCCCAATATCAGAAATGGAGAGTAGGTAATTACAAAACTGGACACTGAAGTCAACACTCAGAGGTTATCTCATGTATTTCACTAATATGAATGCCACCTTTTAATTACGGAGTTTAAAAAAGAATAGCAACTCAAACACATGTACGCACTAAAAATAACATTTAGCTTAATAGTAAATGTATTTTTCTTTCTCTCTCTCTTTCTTTCACCCCCTCTCTCTCATTCTCACCCTCTTTCTCTTTCTCATTCTCCTTCTCTCTCTTTCTCACTCCTTCTCTCACTTTTTCTCTCTCCCTCTCTCTCTCTTTCTCTCTCCTCTCTCTCTCTCTCACTCTTTCTCTATCTCTCTCTTCACATACACATTATTTATATCGGATCCCCACCGATTGTATATTTCTATTAAAGGGAATATTATTAATGATAATTCTTCGCCATTGTCAGTTCTCTCCTCCTTTCCGGTGCGAACTCGGGTTATTTGTCTTTTCCACGGGTACGTGATCTAAGACCGCCATGTATTCCACACAACAGCCTGCTTTCAGCCATTCCCATACAAAGCAAGTGTGTCTCATCGTCTTTGAATACTCTTTCATCTTGTCCAATTTCTTCCAACACATTTTCTACATAGCTTCCCCCATTTTATTTCCACCTTACTCCTTTCCCTTTAAAGTTCCCTTTTGCGCTCTCCACATTCTATCATATTTCTCAAAAATCTCGACTACCCTTTCCTTATGTATTCTTTTCCAAACTTCTTTTCTTTCTTACCGTCTCTCTTGGTTTCCTTCTTTCTTGTATCATATTTTTCTTCTTTCTAATCTTTCAGGTCCTTCCTCGAGGTTCGCTTTTTGTCCTTGTGATGTTTTTCATATTTATGTATTGCTATTTGTATTCCGCCATCTTTATTCCTTACTTAGCGAGCATGCTAATATGCGAACAACACATTTCTTCCGAGTCAAAAGATTCATTTATCACCAACCTTCCTTTCATTCTATCTTCTTTTTTTTATAGTTCTTTACCGTATAATGTACGAATCTATCTATCTATCTATCTATCTATCTATCTATCTATCTATCTGTCACAGTTTATTCATATGTATCTGTCTATCTCACGGTTTATCTATCTATCGATCTCGTGTCTTATCTATCTATCTATCTATCTATCTATCTATCTATCTATCTATATATATATATATATATATATATATATATATATATATATGTGTGTGTGTATGCATAGATAGATAAGGCGTATAGATAGATAAAGTAGAATGTATGAAGAACAGTTCAACATACGAGGTACGAACTGAAGATGTGCAAATGAAGCAAATACATAAATTTGTGGCTCATTTAATGCCGAAATTTAATTTTCTTGGGAGCTTGGCGTAATAAAAAATATATGTTATTTTGCCTTCACATTGGAATACATGGTAGATGATATACAGCTTTTGTGCATATACATGTTCGTACGGACTGGGTTACTAGTTTGTTTTATGTTGTAGCTTTGTTGATGTTATTTTTTTTAAGCATTTCACTCCAAGCAAGGTATTACAGAGAGTGAAAGTAAGAGTAAAAGAGGTTTTGAGGAAATGATGACGATAAGGACAATGATCAAGATGAAGGAATCAGAAGATGCCGATTGACATTACATTTACAGTTTTGAAGATTATAGTTATCAGGGAAGCAAGTAAGAGGAAGGGAGTTCCACTGTTGGGAAGTGCGAGAGAAGAAGCTGTTGGAGTAGAAAGGGCGACTACATTTTGACAGTAAAAGGGTAGGAGCAACATGCTAAACTAGTAGTACGCTTAAATTCATGTAGTTGGGTCACGAGTGAAAATAGCTCGTCAGGAATTTGGGAAATTTTAGGATATTATATGGATTAATGCCATGAAAGAGTTCTTTATATGTTGGCTATTTGGTAGTATGTGAAACAGATTTCATATGTGAAACAGATTTCATATGTGAAACAGATTTCATATGTGAAACAGATTTGGCTGAACTCGTTACCTTATATATTGTTGATAATTTTACTATAAATATGTATTGTTGGTATTTTTTTTATTTTAAGACATTTTTTATGTTTATGCGTTCATTTTATACATACAAATATTTAAGTAAATGCTCTGTTTATAATAAACAGTATTAACGACATTTACCGGCCTTATAAAAAGAACGTATAAACATAAAAAAATGTCTTAAAATAATAGTCGAACTTTGTCCATTTCATAACTTTTTTTAATATGAAAATGTATTGCTGGTAATTTTACTATAAAAAATGTATTTTTATACATTCATATTGTTTTGTTGCTGTTTTTTTTTGGGGGGGGGCACCGTAAAACGTGCCCCCCCTCTCCGGGTGGAGCTGGCAACAGCAGCAATTAAGAAGTCGTTCCGCCCTCCTCAAAACCTCCAATCTTCCAAGCAAAAGTCTTGCTACCGGATGTAGTTTATCATCATACCCAGAACCCTCATGGCATTTATCGCGTTGGTCTGGAAAGGTCGGTTTTAATTCCATGTGGTTGATATTCAAGTTGGTTTCTCGCAGCGGGATTTGACAGCTGCTGCTTGAATCAAAAGGATGAGAATAGCAATAACAAGCAAAGGTACATGAAACTGAATTAAGATTTATTTACTTCGTGTCTTCGGACATCTAGAGTAAATATGAAATTAGTTTTATTCACCTACCGTAGAGTAAACATTAGTCCATTTCTTTAAGACCAAATAAAAGAGTACTGAAGTGTTATGTAATATCAGTTCTCCTATATGGCACTGAATGCTCGACAATCTCTTCACGGATCAAGAAAAGACGTGAAGCAACATAAATATGGTTCTACAGAAGCATACTGAAGAAAGCATAGGTCAAACATATGAGAAACGGCGAACTTCTAAGACAATGGAAACAAAAAAAACACTTAACTTCAGGAAGAGGCAGTTGAAATCCTCAGGGCACATAATGAGGAAAGAGGACTTGGAAAATTCGATACTCACAGGACAGATCGTAGGCAAGAGAGACAAAAGAAAGCAACGCATAACCTACCTAGCGAGCTTAAGCGAATGGATGGCAGGACAGATTTAGGAAGAGAGAGCGAAGAGATAAAATTTATTGAGCTATGAAGGACAGAGAGTTGTGGAGGGTCATGATCGTCACCGTCCTGAAGGAACACGCGTGCCGCTTAGGGCAAAAGGGGATAATCATCTGCTTATTTTAAAACTCGGTTCAGCGCTCTTAGACAGTCATTCCAGTCGCTAAACGTCGTTTAGCAGCTGACTGTTTGACGTGTCTAGTGTGATTCCTTTTTATTGTGAGCGCACGGCATTTAGTAACATGATGTCTATTTTCTTTTTCTAATTCACCTTCCGGTTTCCTTTCTTTTCTGAGATACTCTTCAAGTTCAAGTTCCTGGTGTTTCTCTTTGCAGTTTTTGTTACGTTACAGCGGAGTTTTTTACAAATTGAGGATTTGGTGGAGGAAAAAGGAATATGTAATTTTTAATTATTTAAATAAAAAATATTTTTAAAAACACATATTCAAAGATGGCCACAATCTTTGAATATGTGTTTTTTAAAATATTTTTGTATTTAAATATTCATATGATTGTGATCTGTGTTCCCTCTATATGGTTAATTTTGCCTCGTTCATGGAAAATTAAGAATAAAAGTTACAAAATAAAACATGGTACGATTTGAACTTTTATAGCGAGTTTAGTGACTTAATACGTGAGGTAGCAGGCATGATAAGACATGCTTCTCAAATAAAAATATCTCGCTAGTTCACCGAAAGTTTTTTTGTTTTGTTTTTAGAATATATTGCATCTGTGTTGCTTCCTAATGGTCATAGAATGACAGTCTGATATGTTGATATAAAAAAGTGTTGGTTAAATACTTAATAGTGGCCTAGGCTTCATCTAAAAATTAATTCAATAAAATAAAATGTTTTTTTATAGATGTCAACTTTTGTTTATTTATTTTAAACATAATTTTTTTAGCATCAAATTTTTAATCCGTTAATGCCCACCGTATAATCCGGTATTAATTATAAAAATAAAAGCAAAAAGATATTAATTATAGCTTTCAAAAATTATCTGGTATTAAGTAGAGATTTATAAAAATACGATATTAATTATACGTTACTACCTATAGATCATTTGTGAACACAATTCGGGTGGGTGGATATTAATGGATTATTTTATGCCAATCTTGCATTTCCCCTGCCTCAAAATGTCACACTTTAGATATGGAAAAGTAAACGAAATTAAACCACGGTATAGATTCGCAAATTACCCATTAATGTTTCTACCACCCATTTTCAGTTCAGACTAAATTGTCTCAAGAGATTCATTTGTAAGTAAAAATAATAAAGACGTTTGCCGGTAAAGAAATTGTTTTGTTTGTTTTTTGTTTAACTTCGAATCGGTAGGTAATACTTTACGTATCGATGTGCTTGTTTACAGAAAGCAGATGATCCGATTTCTCGCAAAACGAAAATAATTATTGATAAAGTATCTACTTTCACTTCTTGTTATTTTTAGTTTTTCCTTCCTTAGAAAAATGATTAGCAATTTCATGCCGCCATCGATTTGTGTCTTCAAAGATGAAGAAGAGACTTGAAGCAAAGGAAATATGGTTCTACAAAAGGATGCTGAGCCAACACCTGAGCAGGATGAAGCTTTATAAAAAAATGGAAACAAAAGTGAAAAGTATACTTAATATCAAGAAGCGACCGTTGAGGTTTCTAGGGCCCATAATGAGGAAAGAGGGCTTGGAAAATCTAATACTCACTGGACAGACTGAAGGCAAGAGAGGCAGGGGAAAACAACGCTTCACATACTTAGTGAGCTCGAGTAAATGGATGGTGGAACACGGTTTGGGAGAGATAAGAGAAAGATTAGCTTGATTAAGAGCTACAAGGGCCAGAAAGTTGTTGAGAGCCATGATCGCGTTGTCTGGGCACATAAAAAAAGAACATGAAGAGTACCATTCGAGCCCACGGTTGTATTTGTTAGCGTTTATTTGAATGATCGGTAGCGTTTAATGGTTTCTAGTAAGCGTAATACAGAGATTGCAATGAATAGAATGAACATTCGTGAATTTAAAAAGAGAACGAAAGATATGTGAGGAAAGAGGAAGTTGAAAGTAAAAACAAAAAGGCAAAGAAATTAGAAAGATGGCCATCATCCACAGAGAAAGCCAAACATTTAGAAACGGAAGTGATACGACAAGGACAACTGGAGAAATAATTGTTCAACAATTAAAATTTAATAAAAGCCATCAGTATTTATGTTAGTGGTTACGTATTTGCACTCAATATAAAAAAAAACATCGAAAGCAAAAAGTAGCATAAGCAAAAGGCAACAGGGATCGATGTGTGTATATTGCACTTTTGCTTATTCAAATTTTATTAACCCTTTTTAAAATGATGATTATTTAAAAAGATGTAATGGATAGCGAATCGGATTGTATAATCGGAGAGCCGGGTTCCAATTCCAGTCGAATCCATTATATTCACTTACGTGTTAAAACCCTTGGGAAAGGTATGAATCCTGTTCTTCTCCCCCAAATAGCAGACAGACCGGATTCTATAGCCTTGGATGGCAACTGGTCTACCGCAGAAAAAAATGGCAACCTACTGCGGAAAAATCTGCCTGGTCAGTCATGTATCGAAAGATACATGATCGCCTAATCATGTATCACGCATGACACATAACTGACTCACTGATTAAAATGTATATATTGTGAAAAAAAAAAAAAAGCGCATACGCTGACGGGACAAAAGTTCCAGTATAAGTACCTAGTATGTTCCAGAACACGTTCTGTCCCGACGAAGTGGAACAACACAACGTAGCATCGATTCCGAGCGAGGACGGAATGATTCTGAAAACATATACTCTTGTTATTTAGAAATTTATTATTGTTTTAATCTTGGCTGATATAGATGCACATATGGATGTTGCTATAAAAATTAGAAATTCTAAATTATGAAAAACGGAACGAACGCGCCAGGGCCACAAAATGTCGGAACTAACAGCATTGAATACGAATACACCAAAAATAAACCAGAAATGTGCATATAGAAGTTGTTGTTTTTATCATTTCGCCCCAAGCAAGGTAATAAAGCCACTAAGGTGCAAGGTATTACTGAGTGTAAAATTAGAAAAACATACTATTAAGAAGAGAGGTCAATAACAAAAAAAAAGAATTAAGGAAACGAAAGATGTTTGACATTGCAAGTAAATTTTTGATGATCAAACTTGACTTGAAAGGTGGAAGCGAATTTCACAAGCAAGAAGTGTGAAAGAAGAAATTATTAGGATAGAACTTACGGTTGCATATAGCCATTTCTACTGATAAATGATGAGACCTTGCCGTCAATCTAGTATTGCGCTTAAATTTATAAATTACCATAGAGGAAAGTAATATTTATTTTGAAAACAGAGAAATATGGCACAAGGCCAAAAGTACGGATGAGAGAAACTTGGTCTTCATCTGACTTATCTTAAACTTAGCTCGCCACAATTACTGACACAAACATACCACATTATTCCTTACACCAAAACAATACATTCTTACTTATTCTTAATACAGCCACCATAATACCTCAGGCCTCTAGTAAGTCCTAACTAGTACTCATATGTACAATTTGTCTGGTGGGGGCAAATAAAAATAACAACTTTTAAAAATGAAACCCAATGAATGTACATGGAGGAAAGTTCATCAGGACAATTACCATGAAGTTAGTTTATAGAAAAGACACAAAGAATCTACGTTATGGCGGCGGGAAGTAACAATCCGAGATACCAGATCAGGGACAATAACATAACAGATTCTTCTTTGGATTTTATCAAGAATCTCTAATTATATATCACAGGAGCACCGAACAAGATGTGGCAGAAACATTCGGAACAAGGACGAACGGAAGACTTATAAATATGTAAGATAGATTCTGATAAAAATGTTGTCTAACACGAAACAGTGAAAAAACTTTCCTCACTGCAGACTTAGCAACTTTTTACAATATACCCTTTCCACTGATTATTATTGTATTACTGTCATCTAAGGACCGTGAGTTCAATCCATGAACAAGGTAGTGAAACACAGCTTCAGTAAGAATGAACAATGAATCACAGGGACAAACAACACAATAATCCATAAATATCCCATATCAGCCAGAAACAATGGATACCTGATAAGTGCTACTGAATATCTGGCTTAGGTGTCATGTCTTTAATAACACCTATATACTAGATTAGAAAAATAGTTACAAATAATATAAAATATACTGATAATCATCTAAAAAACGAAATTCCAAAGTCTCGAGAGATATTGAATCATAATGTTGTAATAGTTGTCCAAAGACTCCAGATATTTGAGTTCGTATCGGCTGAAAAAGGCAGTGACATATTTCATCAGAAAAATTCAGAACACTCTTCCAACCTATATATATATATATATATATATATATATATATATATATATATATATATATATATATATATATATATATATATATATATATATATATATATATATAAAGACATTTATGATATGTTTAGCGTTCTTTTTATAGATACAAGTATTTAAGCAAAAAAGAACATGAAACATATCATAAATGTCTTTAAATAAATTGTCGGACTTTGTCCAATTCAAATATATATATATATGTATATATGTATATATATATATATATATATATATATATATATATATATATATATATATATATGTATGTATATGTATATATATATATATGTATATATATATATGTATATATATATATATATATATATATATATATATATATATATATATATATATGTATAGCATAATGAGAAGCCACGTATACTTTCTTAATATGTATATATAGAAAAAACAACTGAAAAGTTGCAAATTAAAAAAAATTAATGTTTTTTTGTGAAAGTATTTATTTATATTTTTTATACATATATAGTTGATATTTCAGATCGACCCCGATCTTTCACCAGAAATAACTGTTTTTAGAAGTTTGTTTACAAGTAGCGTCCGTCACGAGACACGGACGCCACGTGATATGAAATGCAACAGTGTTCGAATATTTTTAACGTAAATCTAACTGTAATAATATTTTAGACGTTGTTTAAAATTTTTTTAACTATATCTAAGAAAAAATTTTTGTTTAACTATTGAAATATTGATGAATATTTAAAATACCCAAGACTTGGGTATTTTAAATCGGGGTGTATCTGAAATATCAAATATATATATAAAAAAATATTAAAAAAAATTTCACAAAAAAAACATTCATTATTTTTAATTTGCAACTTTTCAGTTGTTTATATATATATATATATATATATATATATATATATATATATATATATATATATATATATATATATATATATATATATATATATATATACTTCAGAAAAAGAAAGAACGAAAGACTAAAAGACATACCTCCGCAGTAAAGTGTTCAACGCCCAGACAACCTAGGCAAAGCAAAAACACATTTCACACATCGGCTCAAGTTTCACGCTTCCGCGATCTTCAGACAATTGATATATATATATATATATATATATATATATATATATATATATTCAAAAAAAATTTAAAACCTCTAACCTTATATTTAAAAATAATAATTCACCTCATAGAACCAAATTAAATAGGGCAAATATTATTTACGAATTTAAATGTCCATAAGGGTCAATCAAAATTCGTAAATTATTATATAGGCCACACTACAACATGTTTGACACGAAGACTCACTCTACAACTTTCTGACCATAGCTCAATTAGATCTCATTTAAATATTAACGGACACCTACTAGACACTATTCGTAACATACTTGTTGACAACACAAATATAATAGCATCATCTACACGCAAAAAAAGACTAAAAATAATGGAAATATCCACTTAATAATATCAGCTATGAACATGGTCACAATATCTTGACTGTGTTTTGAAAAATTAAAACATTATTTAAATGCATACATGCAACAAACTATTTCTTATTTAACAGTTAAAATATTTCATCCTTGAAAATGGGTAAATGTATAGCCGAAAGCACTCGGATTAAAAGAACATTCGGACAGTTTTTATATAATTTATCATCTGAAAAGAAAAATATATATTAGGTCGCATGAGAAATTGTATAAAAAACTAATTCAAAGCACCTTGTCGGTCGTATTCAAGGAAATGTGCATGAAAGAATGATTGCTGCCTAAATACACAAATATATATGTGTGTGTGTGTGTGTGTGTGTGTGTCTGTGTGTGTTTGTGTGTGTGTTTGTGTCTGTGTGTGTGTGTGTATGTGCTAAGATCAACACGAAAGTAACGTGTCCCATGTTCTTTCATTAGCGTGCTCCTTCAAAGATGAGGTTGAACGTTTCCGATAATAAGGCATAACCCTTTTTGCTTTGTTTCGCGTCAGAATTTAGCAGTAATTTGACAAAATGGCGTTTTCTATCAAAATGGTTACAACTCAGAAATATGCCACTTGCATATATTGATATTCACCTACGTTGGCCGAATGTTTACGGTTTTTCGACAGTGGCGACAGCAATATGAGTGACGATCTTGCCAGCCCTTTATACGAATTATCTCTCCTAAAAACATCTTCCGCCATGCATTCACTCAAGTCAAGGTAGCCATGTAGAATATGCCTTGTTTTTCTCTATCCCTCTTACCGTCAATATGCTCTGTGAGGATCAAATTTTCCAAACCCTCTTTCCTTACTTTGTGCTCTGCGAATTTCAACTGTCTTTCGGATTTCAGTGTCGCACTTTCAGTATTCTGTTAAAATATATAGAAGCGGTGTAATGGTTAGCAAGCTTGCCGCGGTAGGACAATTACGGCTGAGTAGTGAGTTCGATCCTCACTGGGTGCCCCCTACTTTCGACCTTGTACCACATCTAGGCTTGGAAAATCACTATATTTAAATTATTGTTTTTGTCTTGATATTGGTATCTTCAATTTGTAATTTGTATGTCGGGCTTTTCATCTTGCTACAGACCACACATGTCGTTTTCTTGCAATTAACGTTTAGTCCTTTCTTCTCGCTTATCCACCAATAGACGTTCATAAAATATTTAGGGTATATTTATATTTATATGATGAATATACCGTTTAAATTTCAGCACATATCAATTTTATTGGAAATATTGACAGCTATTTATTTAATGATGTTAGATTTTATTATGCTAATCGAGTGACGTACATCACATCAAAAACTCATAAATAAAATAATATGGCTATTTAAAATATTTTAAAACTTAATTTATATATGAATATTGGCAGTGATCCTAAGAAAGATATACCTTCAAAAGAGAAATGATATTTTAATGTTAATATGAGATGTTTGGAGGCACGGGGGAGTAATGGAGTGCCGAGTTCCGAATTCCAGTCAAATCCATTATATTCACTTATATGCTAATACCCTTGGGAAAGATATAACCCCCCCCCCTAGCTATGGGAAAATAGCAGGACAGACCGGGTTCTGTTTCCGTGGATGGCAACTGGTCTACCGCAGAAAGAAATGACAACCTACTGCGGCAAGCAATCTGCCTTGTCACTTATGTATCGAAAGATACATGATCGCCTAAGCGTGTATCACGCATGTCACATAACTGACTGAACAAGACTTTGGAAATATCGTAAAATTTGATCAGAGATATAAAAAAAAATGAAGAAGAAATAAAAGGATAACAATTTAACAATAAGATTTTCGCAGAAGCAGATTTTAGAAAAAAAACAAATTAAAAAGATTATAAACGAGAACCTTGGATTGACAAGCAAGAAAATATTTACAGAAAATGATGTTGCATATGTGAAAAGACACAATATTATGAAAATTGTTTAAACAGATGAACGCAACTAATTTACGAGGCAGGGTGCAGTAATGGATAGAGACTCGTATTGAGGAATCGGAGAGCCGAGTTCGAATTCCAGGCGAATCCATTACATTCACTTGGGAAAGGTATGTATCCTCTTCGTTCCCCCCCCCCAGCTATGCGTAAATAGCAAGAAAGATTGGTTTCTATAGGCTTGGATGGCAAATGGTCTACCGCAGAAAGAAATGGCAACCTACTGCGGGAAAAAATCTGCCTAGTCAATCATGTATCACGCATGGCAGATAACTGACAGAACAAATTTACAGTAAACATCCCCCAAAAATTAGTATTTTGGTTACTTGAAAACTGCTTCTCACCTCTAATTCTTAATGATCATTAGAGAGCTACATTGGATAGACGCGACCGCTAAGCTATATTATGGCTATTTGATATTACTAGCAACCAATACTACACAAGAAGGACGTATAGCAATTTGGGGAGTTAGTATCGCAGGCAAAATATTTTAGGTCGCTTCAGAGTTGAGGATCGTATCAAGATAAATGTGTTTAGTTATTACAAGTACTTGGAAAAAGCGTTTTTTGTGTGTGGTACAAGAAGTTTTAAATTAAAGTGTCTATTTGTGTAAGACAATCCGCATTCATTTTCTGCAAATCTGAGAATTGTCTACCTGGCCAAAAATGTTTCAAAAGCACGAAATTAATGGCATGGCATCGAGTCTTTTCATATATTAATCCAATAGAAAAGTCGCAGTCTATCATCAAAATGATGAATGTGAAAATGGAAAACAATATTTAATCAAAGAGAATGACGTTGAAACACCGGTATACACAAGATATACGATGTCATGTTATGAGATTGAGTGTTAATCAAATATATGCTTCTCTTACAAATATCTTTCGGATTATATATATATATATATATATATATATATATATATATATATATATATATATATATATATATATATATATATGTGTGTGTGTGTGTGTGTGTGTGTGTGTGTGTGTGTGTGTGTGTGTGTGTATACATATATATATATATATATATATGTGTGTGTGTGTGCGTATATATATATATATATATATATATATATATATATATATATATATATATATATATATATACATATCATATATATATATATATATATATATGATATGTATTGGAATTCACTTGTAACAAAATATATTCTCCTAAAAACAAGTTATCAATATTTCATAACAATATATACTATAATTTAAAAAGCACATTATATATACATATATGAAGAAATGGATTGCATAAACTCATAATGTAACATAGGATGTGCGTTATGAAATTCGACGTGGTGCAGTGGTTATCAAACTTGTCTCGCTAGATCAATTACGACTGAGTAATGACATCAATCCTCACTGAGTGCTCCATATTTTGGGCCTTGTGCCGCATCTAATCTGTGCTTAGTAAATCGTCATCGGATATCAGTGTAGTGTTTATCGATGAGGAATGTTGGATTGGCATACTGAGATGAAATTCCGAATAAGGACGTAATGTTCATTTTTGCACAAATACACTTGATACAATTCAGTTATATGCTTAATAGCAGCCTCAACTCACTGGTTTTGTTGCAACCAATCTAGGAGAAGGAAAATTCTGAATTCAAACCTGAGGAGGGCTTTTGGCACACTATGCATCATTTTTCTGTTAACAGTTCCTCCTAAATGTGTAGCTGATTCTACACAAACCTTCAACCCATTAATCAAATTATCTCCGGAGATAGTCTGGCCTTTATGGGTAGCAAGGTCTATTCTATTATATTAACGGTCATTGGGTAGGCGGTAACGGTCATATTTCAAATTATTCTGTATGTTATTGAGTAGGAATTATTGTGGGTCAGAATACGATTATTTGCAGCTGTTTTATAGCCTTGTTAGCTTTTAACTCTTTATTACGTATCCATTATTAATTATTTGTTGTTTATTATTATTACATTTGCATTTATGTGCATTCGTAGTTTGTAAATTTGTTTATTATTTACTTAATTTGTGTATTTATTTATGTGGATATTTTGGTTTATCTTAATTTTTAATAGCTCTTGCCACGCATTGAACATATATAAAAAGTCGAGTCAAAACAAATGACCTGAATATCACGCTCAAACATGAAAGAGCCGATCGCCTCCGTTGACCTCAATATCCACGTTTATATTTACACACGCTTTATCTCCCATTTGAATGAATGTTCCTATAAATGTAGCTCTACGATAAGTTCACATACGTCCGGTTCACTGTCTTTTGAACAGGAGGAGGACCTTAACCCTTGTTTCCTATTTAGGACTGGGTTTCCAGTTCCTTATTAAGTCTGCTACAACTCTATAATTCTAACGTTTCCACATAAACTCTGAAATTTCGATTATCATTCATTTTTCTCAATAGTGTATATGGTTGCCTAACGCCCCATTTTTCACCTCCCTGTGTTTAAAACAGGAGTAGAGGTCTTACCCTTTACCTCCAGTTTAGGATTGGGTTTCTGGTCCCTTCTAAAGTCTTCTCATTTTCTTTCACTTCCAGTAGTCTCTTGTGACATTATCGCTTTTCTTGGGGTGAATCGATATATATATATATATATATATATATATATATATATATATATATATATATATATATATATATATATATATATATATATTGTCAACCACAGACAGACCGTTTCGCTCTGCAGTGTGGATAGACGCCCGATTGCTTCAAGCCGGGACCGACCCCGACCAATTTGGTATCGGTCAGAGATTCTAGCCCTAGAAGGGAAATTTTAACGTTTTCTATGCGAAATACATGAGTGGCCTTGAGAGCTCAATTCAATTCAGTTGAAGAGCAGTGCGTTACACACAGACACAGACACAGACACACACACACACACACACACACACACACACACACACACATATATATATATATATATATATAGTAGGTCAGTGAAAGAAATTTGAGAGATAAAAAACATCAATGTTGTTGATAAGAAGAATAATAATATTTATTTTATATTAGTTGGCCTTTTGACCAAATAGAAGCATGACGAGAAAGATGTAAAAATTCGGAATTTTCAGACAAGCCTGTGTTCTTTGACAACGAGAAGTAAAAATATTCCACTCGTGTTATATTACTGTTGAGATTTAGTAGTTTGGGGTTAGTTGTTTACCAGGATTACGGTTATAGACGGATTGTAATAGCCATATAGTAGAATAATGAATTTTAATGAATACGGCTCCTCCAAAAACCTTCTAGATTTTATCAATAATATAACAAAAAAGCCTATAAGATGTCGTGAGTAACTTAACACATACAGAAAAAATCCCCTGACACAAATGTCCTATATCATTTTTTATTTGTCGTTAAAAAGGGACACGGGTGTGTCCGAAAATTCCGATTTCTAATATCTTCCTCATTAAACTCTCATTTATTATAAGAAGTATACGTGGACAATATTTCATTACTGCATATATATATATATATATATATATATATATATATATATATATATATATATATATATATATGTACTGATATGTAGAAGCATCCTATCAACTCCATTTCTCTGTAATTCTTTCTTATTCTTATTATCTCTCTTTCTCTCTCCTCATACACACATGTATATATATATATATATATATATATATATATATATATTTAAAATTTGTGTATTTTGGCAGCAATCCTTCTTTCATGCACATTTCATTGAATAAGTCTTTTGATTTAGGTTTTTATCCACTTTCTCATGTGTCCTAATTATTTTTTTCTTTTCAGATGATAAATTATATAAAAACTGTCCGAACGTTCTTTTTTCCGAACGCTTTCGGCTATACAATTAGCCATTTTCAAGGATGAAATATTTTAACTGTTAAATAAGAAATAGTTTGTTGCATGTATGTATTTATATAATGTTTTCATTTTTTTATTAGATTTTATTTTATTTTATTTTTGAGTAGACAGCTAGAAAGGATCAGTATAAGAACAAGTAGACACAATATGTCTATAGTATTCAATGAAACATTTTTGAATGAAGATATGCTGCCTAAATATATATATATATATATATATATATATATATATATATATATATATGTGTGTGTGTGTGTGTGTGTGTGTGTGTGGTAATAATAGAAGTTATTAATTTCAGGAATACAATTACATAGTTACTGTCCGATGGTATCAGTTGATTTCTTAACAAACGAAGAAGGAATGGATATTTGTCTGTTGCAATATGCGATGGCAAACTTTGTTACGCTGTAAAAATAACGGCGTGTAGACAAGAGAAATATGGTCTACTTCAGATTCTGGAAACCCGAAAGTGCCATTACTGTAATGGAGAGACAGAAATATTTTATTTTCAATTCTGTTTCGAACTTACTGTAACTAACAATGTTATTGTGCATTTTGTGTTTGTTATAAGTTCCAGGAAATAAATAAGAGTCTTTTGGACTGTCACATATGTGGCGCGTTCGAAAGTGCGCTTTTGCCAGTTTTTATGAGTATGCGTAAATAAAATTAAAATAAAACTTTGGATCAATGAGACAAAATTATGATAAAACTTTTATTTTCTAAAGATGTATATTTAAAATCGTTTGCTTTATAATTCGCATTCCTGAGTACACCCAATGCAGATTGTATTTTGCAAATCAATGAATTTTTGTTTAGTACAATTACATATGTTTTTGAAATATTTGAGATAAATATTTATGATAACTCTTCTTTTTCTATGTGCCCTGTCCCTTCAGGACGCGAACGCTTAAGGTTTTTCACAATCCCTAGTCTTTGTAGCTTTTAGGAAAGTTTGTCTTTTTGTTATGTCTTCTGATATCTCTTGTGCCAACCATGTACAAAGCTCGTTAAAGACAATTCTTAAAAATCCATTTCGTTTATAATTTATATAATTATGTTGCTCTGTTACTTACATTGAACTCTTCTTGGATTAATGTCCTCCATGAAATTATCCCTACTAATTATCAGTTGGTATTTTATATATATATATATATATATATATGTGTGTGTGTGTGTATGTGTGTGTGCGAGGGTATATATATATATATATATATATATATATATATATATATATATATATATATATATATATATATATTGAAACGTTTAATTGAATAATATAGACTTATTGAGTATCCAAAGACATTGTAACTGTAATGAAATCTGCATTCGTTATCATAATGATTTTTAAAATTACGCACAAACGCAGTCTGTTAAGAGACCTTCCTTGATGAATTTCTGCCTAAAAATATTATTGAAATTTTATTATGATAAAAATACAAAAAGCGTTTTATGATTAGATTTTTCTTTCGTCAAAATATCCTACTTTAGCCTTGTTTACTTCAACACAAATATTTGGCAACAGTTGCAAAATTATTCATAAATTATAAGCTTGTCAATTGAGTCAATTCATTTTTCAATGACTCGAAGAGCTCTTTTTCATGTGTGTGTGTGTGTGTGTGTGTGTGTGTGTGTGTGTGTGTGTGTGTGTGTAAAAATAAAGAGGAAATTAGGTCAGTTGATCAAAAAATCGCCTGATGAGACATTAAGTTCGAAACCAAGGTTTCGTATTCAACTGACTTCCGACTTTTTAAAGTTATATATATATATATATATATATATATAGTTTTTCTTTGTAATTATTATTATAATTTACTCTGTATCATATATTGAGCTCTCATATGGACTAAAAGTCCTCTTTGGAATAATTCTTACCAATTACAATTTGGTATTATTTATGATTGCTCCTTGTATCCATATGTTTTGCTCTCTCTGGAATATTTCTTTTTGGATTACTTTATTTATATACGTTTTATATCAACTAAATGGATAAATGTACACCAGAATATTCCCTGAAAATCATTCCCTCCCCATATTTACATTCTTTTACTTTATCACTCTCAGACAAAATAATTAACCTTATAAAAAGATTATGATGGAAGATATATTCTTATTAAACTCCTCAGACGCACTAGAAAAATATAATCTAAAATCTCTTTCAAAGCTGACATATTGAACTTACTTTTGAAAATTAGCTTTGGGAAACTATTTAACTAATTCCACTTTAAATTGAACAAAAATGTTAAAAATATAAAAAATTCTAAAAAGGCTGACAAATCAAGATATATTTATAAAATTAACCCCTCTAATTATTACAAACTCCTCAATAAAATCACTAATACTTATAAACTAAACAACAACAATAATACTATTTCTTTAATTAACTAGGATGTTGCTAATTTTGCTAATAAATTTGATATTACAGACAGAATGGGGAAAATTCATATGAAAAATTTTCATTTACTATTTAAAAACTGCAAACATAATTTCGATAATAACCTACAATCACGATTGATTAACCCTTCCAAAACTGAACTAGTTTTAATTCCAAAAAATATAATTAAAAGAATAATCCACACCATAAAAGAAACCTCTTATAATTATCTTTGGAATTATTCTTCAGATACTATAAAATGATTCTATAGCACTAAGAATAAAAATAAGGCCACTTTGACATTATAAATTTCTACCCCTCCATTTTTAAAGATCTTATTAAAATTGTAAATTTTGCTACAAAACTATATAGACATTACGGATGATGAATTTGGGGTTATCCTAGCTTCCAGAAAAAAACATTATTAATAAATAATAATTCCACTTGGATTAAAAGTCATAATAGTAACTTTGATGTTCATATGGGCGCCTATGATTCTGCTCTAATAGCTGACTTAGTGGGCATCTATATGTTAGACATTCTTGGTAAGATTATTGATCCAAAACAGGTTGGTCTTTACAGACATAATGGACTTATTTTCATCCCAGATAGTAATGGTCTACTATCTTACAGAAGACCTTATAAGGTCTTTCAAATTCCTCGAATTTAAAACTGAAATCTCATCTAACTTTAAAATACTTAATTTCTTAGATTCACATCAAGATTTCTAACAACACATTTAAGCCATTTCCCAGGGACAATAAAACTCCTATTTATATTAATGTCAACTCCAATCACCCAAATTTAATAATAAGACGAATCCCTAACACTATAAACACTAGAATTAATATATTATCATCTAACAAAAAGTTATTCAGTGAGAATAAAATAGCTTATAACGAAGCCCTCAATAAATTTTAAACAAAAATTAATTTATCAGCAATCTTTGAAAGATAATAAAATAATGGAACAAAAGCAGAAAAAAAGGAAAATAATATGGTTTAACCCGCCATTCTGTAAACTGTCTAATGTAAATATTGAGAGATATTTTCTGAATTTAATTGATAAACATTTTAATCACAACAGCCTTCTACAAAATATTTCAATAGAAATACTCTAAATTAGTTATTCCTGTACAAACAACATGTATATATAATATTATAATATTACTAACTCACATAACAATAAAATATTAAAATAATTTTATGGCAACAACATACCAAATAACAAGCCCTCTTGCAATTGTAGAACCGGAACCAACTGCCCAGTTGGAGGAATCTTTAATTAGGAAAATGTTGTATAGCAAGCAACCTTCTTCCCAAAAGAAAGTATAAGTGATAAAAAGCATATATCGGTATCTCTGGGAGTGGGAAACAGAGGTTCTACAATCACCGGCATACCTTGTCTAATGCTACTTTAACGCACCAAAATTCTCTCTCTAAGCATATCTGGGACTTAAAGATAGAGGCTTCAGCGCACAGATTAAATGAGATATCATCAATACTCTCAAACTCCCAACAACTACCGGAATAGATGCAATCTATGCATAGAAGAAAAAATCATAATAATTAAATACAAAAATCCTGGCCAATCTTTGAACGATAGGAATGAAGTTATTTTCACGTGCCGACATAAAAACAAATTCAAATTATCCTAAAAAACTTGACTTTGAGGAAAATGCATGAAATTTTGGTTCTTATAGTATATGGATACAAACATATATGTGTACATGTGGTCATGTGTATGTATGTATGTGCATGTGTATTTGTGTGTGCTTGTCACACACACACACAAATACACACACATAGATATATATATATATAGACAGACAGACAGAGAGAAATATGGGCCTGGTGTTGTATTATTTATGCAATTATCATTGCTGATGCTTACATCATGCATATTATTATAATTACGATAAATATATATATATATATATATATATATATATATATATATATATATATATAATATCTGGATAAAATGAATGAAACAAAATTGGGTGTTTTTTTTATGAAAGTATTTATTTCTGTGTTTTTGTATATATTTAATTATTTAATATTTCAGACCACCTAGGTCTTTCCTCAGAAATCAAATTAGAAACTGTGTTTGTGTGTTTGTTTACAGCGTTTGTTTACAGCGTTTGTCGTGAAGCGTGCGCATGTCACGTGATGTGCAATGCAACTTTGTTTGAATTTTTGGCGGAAGACTGATGATAGTGTCTTAAATGTTGTTTAAAAGGTTTTTTGACCATAACTCAAGAAATATTTCTTAAAATATTTTTAACTGTAAAAATATTTATGTAGATTTAAAATATTCATGTGTTTGTTTACCCCTAGTTTATGTGTCTAATTTTAGAATTTAGTATTTTTCTTTTTTTCTTCTTCGTATGTGTGTTGTACTTAAATTACTGTGTTTGTGTGTTTGTTTTTAGACTTGGACGACACGTGGTGTGGAACGCGATTGTGTTTGATTCTTTAACGGACATCTGGTGTTTTGGTTATTGTTTAAAAAGGATTTTTTACCATATCTAAAGAATTTTTTTTAAGAAATATTTTAACTATTAAAATATTTATACTGATTTAGAATACCCAAGTCTTTGTTTAACCCTAGTTTATATGTGTTTAATTTTAAAATCCAGTATTTCTCTTTTTTTCTTCGTATGTATGTCGTGCTAAAATTTGAGTCTATCAATATACATTTGCAATTATCTATCGAATGTCGTGGTCTATTGAAGTGTTCTGCTACTGGGGAATATGAGTTATTTTGTCGTATATCTTGTTTATGGTTGTTGAAACGAAGCCTAAAGTTAGTTCCAGATTCGCCAATATATCCACTATTAGGACATATTGTGCAGAATAGGTAGTAAATTATATTATTGCTATCACAAGTGAGGCGGGGTGGATGTATTGTGATTTTGGAGTTGGGTGCGAGAAATTCACTGTCTGTTATTATGTGTTTGCAAATTAGACAACGAGTTTTGTTACATTTGTAATTACCTGTTTGGTTTGTATTATTTAGATATTTGGTGGAGGTGAGGATAGCTGATAAGTTAGGTGTTTGTTTTTTTGCGTTGATGGGTGGTTTGGCGAAAATGTGTTGGATATTTTTGTTTAATTGGAGGATCTTGTAGTCATTTTTTAATTTGTGAGTAAGTGTGTGGGAATATTGATTGTGGTTAAAAACCATGGGAATCCGATTGTTGTTTTTACTTTTTTTGTATGTGAGAAGTGTGTTACGGTTTATGTGGATAGTTTTATTAAGTGCTTCTTTTATTATATTTATTGGGTATTTACATTTTAGGAATTGTTCTGTTAAGTTATTAATGTTGTGTAGAAAATCTAGATGGTCTGAGCATATGCGTTTGATTCTTAGAAATGAGCTGTATACGATAGATTTTTTTAATTTAAGAGGATGACAGCTTTTGAAGTGAAGGAATTTGTGATGGTTTGTGGGTTTGTTGTATAAACTGGTGGAAAGTGTGTGTTTGTTTAATTTTATCACAACGTCTAAGAAAGAGACGGATGTGTTTGAATGTTCCATGGTAAATTTAATTGTGTTGTGGAAGTTGTTGCAGAAAGTGAAAAAACTTTTTAGTTTTTCTGATCCATGAGTCCATAGCAAGAAAATGTCGTCAATATATCTAAAGTAGTGTAATGGTTTAAATTCTGAATTGTCTAGTATTTTCCTTTCTAGAATGTGCATAAAGATATTAGCATAGCTAGGTGCCATTCGACAAAATAACTCATATTCCCCAGTAGCAGAACACTTCAATAGACCACGACATTCGATAGATAATTGCAAATGTATATTGATAGACTCAAATTTTAGCACGACATACATACGAAGAAAAAAAGAGAAATACTGGATTTTAAAATTAAACACATATAAACTAGGGTTAAACAAAGACTTGGGTATTCTAAATCAGTATAAATATTTTAATAGTTAAAATATTTCTTAAAAAAAATTCTTTAGATATGGTAAAAAATCCTTTTTAAACAATAACCAAAACACCAGATGTCCGTTAAAGAATCAAACACAATCGCGTTCCACACCACGTGTCGTCCAAGTCTAAAAACAAACACACAAACACAGTAATTTAAGTACAACACACATACGAAGAAGAAAAAAAGAAAAATACTAAATTCTAAAATTAGACACATAAACTAGGGGTAAACAAACACATGAATATTTTAAATCTACATAAATATTTTTACAGTTAAAAATATTTTAAGAAATATTTCTTGAGTTATGGTCAAAAAACCTTTTAAACAACATTTAAGACACTATCATCAGTCTTCCGCCAAAAATTCAAACAAAGTTGCATTGCACATCACGTGACATGCGCACGCTTCACGACAAACGCTGTAAACAAACGCTGTAAACAAACACACAAACACAGTTTCTAATTTGATTTCTGAGGAAAGACCTAGGTGGTCTGAAATATTAAATAATTAAATATATACAAAAACACAGAAATAAATACTTTCATAAAAAAAACACCCAATTTTGTTTCATTCATTTTATCCAGATATTATATACATATCAAGAAAGTATACGTGGCCTCTCATTATGCTATATATATATATATATATATATATATATATAATATTATTATTATTTGTAATTTTTTTATTTTTTTTATTTTATTTATTATTAGATCTTATGATTTTCAAGAGTTTTTTTTGTGGAAATGGTTGACTGAGTAGGGCTTAAGAGAGAAAGAGGGGGGGGCAAAACTTTAGTAAGAGTTAAAAAGAATAAAAAATGTAGTGAGCCATGAACGTCCACATACTGAATAGATACAGCACATAGAAGAAGTTATATGGAGTATATCTGTTATATAAGGATTATATATATTATATGTATTATATGTATTATATTATATGTGTTATATTATATGTGTTATATTATATGTGTTATATATATTATATGTAGAAAGACCGATAAAGGATAGAATTTAATAAAGGAAAAGATGGGCGATTTCTTGTTCGACTTTTACATTATGAGTTTATGTTAGTATATAGAAAATGCTTGATGTATTGTGTTCCTTGAAGGTATGACCTCGACTCTAAATTAATATCGACAAAATATTTTAAATAATTTTTATATGATCTTATTTCTAATGATTCTTGCGTAACGATACAATAAAATCAAAGGCTAGACACAAAAAAAAAAGGATTTTTCAACAAAATCAATCGATATTTAAAAAACAAATACAAAATAGTCGTACGATGCAATGAAAATGATTTCTTTTCTATCATCCTGTCTTGCAACATTTTCTTTCAATTAATTAATTACCATTGTTTTACTCTGTAGACGACTGTTTGTAGAATCCTAGATCGCAAAGTGTGTTTTTCAAACACCTGAAAAAAAAACATAGAAGGTCACACGCAATTATCACGTGATTTTTTTTATGAAGGAAAACAACGTTAGATTCTTAAAGTTTATTGGAATGTTGAGATTTAAAACAATTGTGTGGCAAAATTTTATTTTCTAAGACAGGGCTTAAGAGGTATGTCGAGTCTTTCATAAAGTTTGTACTACTCAATGGCAATAAAGAAATCGGGAAACGAAAGCGATGTAACTAAAGTATATACTGACTTAAACCAAAACATAATAAGTAAGTTATAATAAGAAAGATAGGCTTATAAATACTACATTTAGACTAAGATTATCAGGAAACATTAAATTAATCCTATTTGTCTATTCGTATATCGTATTTATATTATGCATTCCAAAAGCTAAAATATAGGATATATTTTTAAGGTATTCATCTGAAAATAATTTTACAGTAATCTTATTTTATTTTATTTATTTATATATATATATATTTTTTTTTGCAAAGATCTTTTCAATATTGAACCATAAGGTGGCTAATGCCTGCAGTTTACTGGTGTTACATTCATAAAAAGAAATATGATAGTAATGTAAATTTCTTCAAATTATAAAAAACAGACTTATCTTCTCCCCATACTTACGCCTACACATTCTGCCTCTTTTGAACCTAACTACATTAAAAAAAGACGTGTTGAGAGCCGTCTTTTAAAACGTTATGGCAATCGTGCGTCGTTACAAACGCAAAAGAGGACCCGGATTGCGTGTGGACATGTTTGTCAACACCAGTTACATCGGGTTTTCCCTGTTGGCAGCGGAACAGCTTGGCATGTCTAGATACGGACCTCTCAGCAGCTGGTCAAGATCCTGGTCTTTGTAAGATGCCTTATACTAATAAGAGCAAGAGTCAGCAAGGCACTTTGTCTTATGAAGTCGGTCCCCTGGGCACGGTGTTCCTCAAATTGGTGTGGTTTCCGGGGCAGTGTCATTTTTGTTGCCTCCCGTCTGTTTCCCTTCTCTACCTATTAACCACGTAGTTGGTTGGGAGAGCAATCGGTTAGGTATTTCCGCCCAATATCAACACGGTCTTTGCTTAAATTACATCTTAAATCAAGTTAAGCGGACTCATCCTTTAAGATAAGTTTGGCTCCATAAGCTCAACTAAAAGCTTATAATCGACTCGTTTTTTCTTTTATATACTGTTGATATTTTTATTCATCTTTTCGCCTGTTAAATTTCTCCCATTGTATAAATTAACTCATTTACTTGTGAAACCGCGATTTATGGCTGTGAATAAACAGAGATGATTTAAAGTAAATGATTACTTGCAGTGAAAATGGAATCCACATTATTTTTTCAAAGTAAACCTCAATACGACGTCATGCCTACTTCTTGATCTACAAAAGACAAATCTGCAAAAATGGAAGTGTAAACATTCAGCATTAGTAGAAAACTTTACGGTTTTCCTATTTTAATTCTCTGATGGATCTTAATTTTTAAGTTAATGACTGATTTAGCCCATGGCGAATTCTACGACAATAAAATGGATGTAGAAATCCCCCTATCGCATCCTTAAATATTTGAGCTGAACAACTTCAACAAAATATGGCAATAACCTTTGTGATTAGAAATGAAAATTTGAAATTGACAATTTTTTCTCTTTCATTGAAAAAGTCGTTAAACGGTTCTATCTTGTCTTCTTTATTTATTTCTTTTTCTTTCTTTCTTTCATTCTCACTGAAACCAAGTAGCGTCTCTGGTATGTCTTTTGATTTTCCATGCGATCAAAACAGAATAGATCATTATTTATGAGCTATTGGAAGGGCGGAACTGTCTACTAAGTAAGTAAAAGGAAGACGAGCGGAATTATCAGGTTCCTCATATCCCCAAAAGCATTTTTGATGTTCTGTTTATGTATACGGGTAGTAATAGTAGCAATATTTTTTTTAATTTCTATCACATTATTAAACGACTAGAACAGTCGTAGTAAGACGTATGTAGTCTCGATAATCGTACAATGATTTTGTAGTTTAGACAATCCCAGAAAAACGGTGTTGTAGAAATTTATTAAAATTTGTTTGAAACTTATATTAATCTACATAGCTATAATTAATATATGATTAATATATATTTAATATATAATATAATTATAATTAATACAGATTTTTTTAGAAACAATACGGGATGTTTAGTTTAATGTTTGTAATTAATACAGGATTTCTATGACACTATAATTAATACCGCAAATAATCCAAAAGAAACCTTATATTTAGCATCAGGAAGAGACAGCTGAAATTTATACTAGGACAAATAATGAGGAAATAGGGCTTGGAAAATTTGATACACACAGAACAAATTGAAGGCAAGAGTGACAAAGAAAAACAACGCTTAACCTATCTAACAAGCTTGAGTGAATAGATGGAGGAACAAGTTTTAGGGGAGATAACAGAAAGACAATTTATTAAGAGCCTCAAGGGATAAGAAATGGTGGAGAGCCATGGTCGGCAACACCCTGAAGAGACATGGCAACTAGAAGAAAAATTGTGGACGAGTCAACAGAAAAATATCTTTCAATCAGTGATGTTACAGTAAATGTGACCTAGACAGATATGTGTAACCACAAAAGCATTAATGTTTTTCTGATGAGCCTTCGAAGACTTCGGGGTTGGGTGTTGTTTGCGAAAAACAATAATGGAAAAACGTCTCATTAAATCTCTTCCTTAGATTTTAGCTTATTTAGGCAGTGGGTCACATCTGTTAGTCTCTGAGTTGAGATCAATTTTAATGCTAAGTTGTAATTGCCAACGAGATAAGCTCGTTAACTATTTCCGCATGTCCAAAATATTAATTACAAAACTTTGGTAAAAAGGCCACAATTATGGAGAGTCCAATGAGTATCGTGCTCACTAATTAATCGGTATATTTAGTGAGAATAGCTCGCTTACCGTAAACCTACGCTGAAGCGAGTTTTAATTATTTATTAAACATAGCTGCGTTTTGCACAAGGCCACATGTGTGCAATTCCCCGTGGGTGAACAATCTCAGTATTAAGTAGTAATGGTCAGCCAGACAAACTAACCATCTACCCCCGCTGAGGCGCTTAATTTGTCATTGAGTTTACTATTACGCCATCTCAAACAAACCAAGAAGAGGGAAATGTATGGTAATAGCAATATCTTTTTTTCACACCAAACAAGGCAATAAAGCTACTAAGACGCAAAGGGGGGTTACTAAATATGAGAGAATGAGAAAAAAAAACTTTATTAAGGAGAGAGAACAATAAAAGAACTGCATTTAACTTTTTGAAGATCAAAGTTGACTGGAAAGTAAAAAGCTGGAAGAAAATTCCATGAGTGAAAAGTGTGAAAGTAAAAACTGTTAGCAGAGAACTTACGGTTGAATTTAGACATTTTAACTCTAAAAAAAAAAAATGAGATCTTGTTGATGACCAAGTTCATCAGAATTAAAATATATCGGGATTTTCTAAACGTAGCTTAGACATGGTACAAGGTCGAAAGTTTGGGGAACCTAGAGAGGATCGAACTCATTATTCAATCATGACAAGCTTGCTAACCATTACCCCACGTCGAAGTTAAAGTATATGACACTATATGAAGAAAAAAAACGTTAATTTAGCGCTTGCGGCTTCATTCTCCTAAATTTGTCAGTTCATTCCGTCCATCTGTGCGGAAGTTGAAAATATTATCCTAAAAACATTTGCAATCCACTATTTTGTAACGAGAATAAAAGAATCGAAACAAATATTTAGAGAACTCCGTCGACATATAGTTGCTTCGGGGCAAAATCACCTCAATATTAAAACATCCATTCGTTAATGAAAAATTCCAGCGATAATTTAACCTTATCGATTTGATCGAAAAAGCACAAATTCTTCAGCTTAAAAATCAAATAAACTTGCTTTCTTCGATCAAGGTTCGACAAATTCACTATTAGAAAAGCTACGTCGTTGATATTCGGTTTGAATGGTTTATTTATTTATCTATTTTTTACAGCTTATCAAAATTTTTGAGTTGATTTAAAGGTGAAATATATTTTTGGATTGTAAGAACTTTTTGGGGATAATAAGGATTTTCTTATACAAACCATACTATTTAACCCATAGCTGGGAGGATTCATACATTTCTCATGGGTATTTGCATGTAAGTGAATACAACGAATTCGACTGAAATTCGAACTCGACCCTCCGATTTTTATTCGTGGCTTTTATTCACTGCACCACCGGTACATCCAACCTTATAGCGCGGGATATTCTCCAAGGGTCAACCATCTAGGTACTATCCAAGTTCAACGTTGCTTAACTTCGATAATCGGACGTGATATGGCCGTGAACCTGGTCTCAATGATAACAGTCGACTTAGAAATAAAATGAGAAAGGAGATTATTGATTGGGCATTTTGATTGATTTATCTAATCTATATCTCCTATTCGATTTCTCTTTTCTTGTTTCTCGTCAAAAGACGATACGCTTCTATTATATCTACATCTTTTCGGATAACAGAAAGCGACAGGTGTCGGAAATGCATCGATTTCGCGTAAACGGAACGAGTAATTCATTTGGCAATTCCAAGAAATAATAGAAATACGGACATTGCATGAAGACAAGACAGTGAGCGAATATACATTTGAAACTGTGAATGGCCACGTAAAATGCAACTCTTTCAGTTTTCTGCCTATCTCCTTCCATTCATTGATGCAATTCTGATATCCCGCCAGTGAACAGAGCATTTTGGCATCTATCCATATTCCTACATGATGCAAAACGTGACTCCATGCCATGTTGTTAAAACCTGAATCACGTCGCTTGAATAACATCCGATAGGAAATATCCTGACCCTTCTTTTAAATGTTATGTGGATGATGTGAAATGGAAATGAATCCTTGATACGAAGGCCAGTCAGCCATAGCGATGCACCTCAGAGTAAATCTTGTATCTTAAAGCTTTGCATGAGATGAGTCAAACGGGGTCTGGATTTGGTTAGATAATATACGCTTATCTTGTTGAAAAATGTAGAAATCCCATACAGCTTGCGTTTTCTTTTAAGAAATTAAAACTTAAATTATATACTGAAATACTGTGAAGAATTTGCTTTATGCGTTAGAATGAGTTGATCGAAGTCCTGTTTGAACTGCTATATTTGTTAGCAGCTGAATTTGAAGGTAAAATGTCTTTGTGCGCAATTTTGGATGGTTGACGCCACGAATATTTCTCTTTAAATCAGCTTTATTCTTTACGCTCTCTCACTTCCTTAACGGCATTTAAAATGGTTGGCTTTTTGTACGGCAAAAAGCCACAAGAATGTGGACCCCAGTTTAAATCAACCGCATTTAACCTTCTTTGATTTACTTCGACACTCTTTTTCATATTATCTTCTGTTTTTTGGTCACGTTTATTGTATTTCTTTTCTTTTCCTTTCCTTTCAACATTGGCTTACAGCTATATCACGTTGAAAAACCAATTCTCGTCCGATCACAAAAGTTAAGCAATGTCGAGCCTGGTTAATACCTAGAAGGGTGACCGTTTGGCAATACCAGGTGCTGTAAGCTTGGATGTGCTGCTGGTATAATGGATAACAACTCGGAATTGGAGTTTAGAGAGTCGAGTTCCAATTCCAGTTGGTTTCGTTAGATTCCTTTATGCGCAAATCCCCCTTCGGAAATGTATGGATCGACCTCTTCCCTATCAGTTAATTAGTAAGAATCGTACCACTAAACCATTATTATCTCCAAATATTTCTTAAAATCTAAAAATATGTTCTGGCTTTAAATAACCTGCAAAAAGAAATCAAGCTTTTCTGTTTTTTCCTTCTGTCTTCCTTTTTTTCGTCTTCATGATGGTTTTCCTTATTTTTTTTATCTTTCGTCTTTTATTGCGTTTTCCTTTCTCTTTTCTTTCGTCTTCTGTTTCTTTCTTTTGCTTTATCCTTCTTTTTTCTTTCTTTCGTCTTTATTCTCCTATTTCTACCTTTTACTTACTTTCCTCTTTATTTTGCTTTCTTTCTTTCGTTTTTATCAGGTTTTCCCATTCTTTTTCCTTCCTTCGTCTTTATTTTTCTATCCTATCTTTTACTTCGGCTTCATTCGGCTTTCTTTCTATTATCATCATTATGTCTTTCGTTTCTTTCTTTTTCTTTCTTTCAACATTATTCGGCTGTTTCCTTCTTTTTTCGCTCTCCCATCTTTATTCAGCGTTGTCTTTCCTTCTTTCTTTCTTTTTATTTCGCATTTATTCATGTTTCCCACTCTTTCTTCCTTCGTTTTTACTCGGTTTGTATTCTTCTTTCCTTCTCTTCGTCGATTTTCTTTCTTTTTATTTCTCTCGACCTTATTCTGATTTTCCTTTCTTTTCTTTTTCTTTCTCTTCTTTACTTTGCTTTTTCTTTCTTACTTCACCTCGTTTTTATTTTTTATTTTCCCGTTCATTTTTTTATTTTGTTATTCTTTACTGCTATCCAGAACTCACTCTTTCAATCAGATCTCCCATTTCTCCTTAACGCTTTGCTTTTTCTGCTTTCCATTTTACTTTCATTTCATCCAAATTATAATAACTTCACTCAGATGCTTAATATCCTTTTCCCTATTCAACGTCTACACTTCAATATCATTCTGATTTCCTCAAAACCTTTCACCGGTGCAAACGGGTAGACAAACACTCATTCTCTGTTAATATATCATTTCTCTTCATCTAACTCAGTCTTTACACGAGCGTGCGCTACCTTCCACGTAACACCGTGTAAACAAAGATTACCGAAAACCTAACATTTCGACATAAGCAACAGTCTTACTCGAAGAAAGTTATTTTCATCTGACATGCGCAGTCAGCAGGAAGTGAACACTGGGTTCAAAATGATGAAGAGGTCACATGAGAGGTCGGCTTGTGCCGGGCAGATTATTCAATAAAAGAACTTAAAATATCCTGATTGGTTTCTTGTACAAAGGTGAGTAAGGGACTGATTGCAAAGAGGAAGGAAAAGGGGGAAAAACCTTTTCTTCGCATTTTACCTTTTAATTTTATTTGGACTACGCTTTCTTTTTTTCAGTTACGTTTTTATTTCTTCTCTTTCGAAACGTTTAAAGTTGAAAATCACTTAATATATCTTACAAGGACTCTTTTTTATATTATTTCTGTCTTCCGTGCTTTCTTTCTCTTTTTCATGTTTTTTTTTTTGCTTGTTTCTTCGCTTTCTTTCTGCCTTTCTTATTTGATTTCTTGTTTATTTTCTCCCTTGTTTTCTTCATTGATTTCTTTATTGCTTGCTTTTTTCTTTTTTTCTTTCTTTCTTACTTTCTTCCTGCCTTTCTTTCTTTCTGTCTTCCTTTCTTACTTTTTTTACTTTCTTGCTTTCTGTCTTTCTGCTTTTTCCTTTCTTACGTTCTTACTTGGTTTCTTTCTTTCCTTCTTTCTTTCTTTCTTTCTTTCTTACTTTCTTTCTTTCTTCCTTTCTTTCTTTCTGTCTTTCTCTCTGCCTTTCTTGCTTTTTTCCTTTCTTGTTTCCTTGCTTTCTTATTTGCTTTCATTCTTGCTTGCTGTCTTTCTTTATTTCATCTTTCTTTCTTACTTTCTTTCTTTCTTTCTTCTATTCTTTCATCTACATAACTGCAGAATCAATACTAAATATTTATTCTCAATGGAAGATATTTGCTTCGTTTGTTTCTTTTTATCTCTTTCTCGGAATTTATTGAATTACAATAACTCAGACTGACTCTGCATCTACCGATCATAGGCAAAGAACAAACTCTCTTGAGCGTTATATCTTGACAAGTGCTAAATTTTGTTTCATTTTCTTTTATGTATATAAATATAGGTATATGGGGAACCTAGAGAATATATCAACATCAAGGTTCAATTCCATGATTGAAGCAGGTAATCGATCCTTTCTAAGCTATAAAATAAAATGCTCATATTCGATAGATCAATAAAATAAACACACACACACGTGCAGATATACGCTTAGGTTTATCCTGTAGACTCCTAGAGAAGTATACCTCCCTCATTTATGAAGTCCTTCCTGGTGGTGGTTGCTAGCGGCCAATCATCAGAAACTCAGATCAATGCCGGCGTTCCACAGGGATCTCTCCTCTGGTCTACCTCCTTTTTAGTTCTATATTAATGATCTGCCTAAGTACGTACTCCGATCCTTATTGGAAATCTATGCAGATCATACAAAAGTAAATAGCTGCACCTCCAAAAGAACCTAGCAGCTCTTATCTCCCCTCTTCTAGTTCAGGTAGCTCAATGTGAACTGGCTTGTAAAATTCAGTACGGCCAAAACCGAACTTGAAACATTCCATCACCACCGAGTAGACGCTAGACATTCATCTATCATGATGGATGGGTCTTCTCTCAAGATGGTTGCTGGTTTTAAATGTCTTTTGTGACAAAAAATCTCCACAGATCTCAAGTGAATGTAATATATCCGATCTATTACTATAGATGCTAGATAAATGGTCGATTCATTGTACCGCTCCAGTAAGAGTCCCCCCTCTACAATATTCTATCTTTACAAGAGAAAATCAGACCAACAATGGAGTATTGTTGCAATATCTGAACTGAAGAAGCCCCATCCTCACTTGCCTCTTGACAGAACTCAAAAGCATCTACGCGGGTTTGTGAGTGATTAATTATTTACCATCCTACAGCGCCATTCTTACAGACGAAACGTCGTGAGCCTATCGCCGACAAACTACATTGTTTAATGCCACTAGCATTGATCTTTAAAATTGGGACTTGCCATGCTACGTACACAAGTGCGAATCTTTCCCGTTTCTTTCGTATTTTATTAGTAAGAAGCTCCTATTTGCGAACTTCTTCCCAAGAAGTGCTGCTTTGTGTAACAGACTCCTGGCAGGATGTTTTCCCAATCACTACAATCTTGATCTCTTCGAGACTAGGTTTAGCCGTTATCATTTCCTGCACTTCTTACCTATTTTACGCTCATACAACACGATGCAGTAACCCTCTGGCTTCAGAGTCTCTTGGGCCTTGTATTTTTGAATACTAGTATAGCAAAATGTCTACAGCATTACCACACTTGTATGGTATATTCTTGACGAAGTTGTGTTGAAAACTTCATGCTGAACAAATTGTGGAAGTGCTGATGAGTTTACGTGTATCCGTTTGGAAGGAAACTCTGTCCTGACAAATTCTCAACCAGGATAATACTCCTGTCCATGATACATTAGGATTTCAATATGTCCTGGGTAAGAAATCCATGACAAAAATGGGATATCTACCTTATGGCCCAGACTGAGACCCATCCATCTTGATTTTTGGCTATTTCTAAAAATTGATGTTCGAATGGGGAAACACTATGGTAATAGTCCGGCGCATGATGCCTTACGTGTTCCCAATAGCCTGACTAAGAAATGTATTAAAAATGTGTGCCATCTACCTTATTCAGCATACATGGCCGCATATGATTTACTGAAAATGCACCGAAAGTACCAAAATCAGCTGCTATCTCTGACTTCACTGTAATAAGTACAGGGAAATGAGTTCCAGGAATGTTTCCAGTAATTGAACTGACATCTCACGAATTGTATAGCTTCACAAGAGAAATATTTCAAAAGTAAAAACAGCAAGCCATACGGAAATTAAATTATCAAACCTCGTATATACATACATACATATATATATATATATATGTGTGTGTGTGTGTGCGTGTGTGCGTGCGCGCTTGTGTGTGTGTGTGTGTGTGTGTGTGTGTGTGTGTGTGTGTGTGTGTGTGTGTGTGTGTGTGTGAATTGGGATCAAATATAGATTCGAATCGAATCCGATAGAATAAGATAAGGACTAAATAGGAAAAGGTTTACAGATCTAAAATGTTTCGCTTTTATTAAAGCTTACTCGGAGAATAATTTTTCATATTTCATTCTTCCAGGAAGATTTAATAAATGCAAAACATTTTCGATCTATAAACCTTTTCCTATTTGCACCACATCCTTTGCCGTCCATTCTTATTTCTGTTTTGAGTTTATTTTACTCTCTAAAAATATCAGTTATTGTGGAAGTCAAAATCTCCGATCGCATCATCAGGATCAATAACACATCATTTCTCGTGCAGTCACTGTGTCCCGACAGTTTGAATACTACAATATTTTAAAACTTGTATTGTACAGTGGAGTAATGGATAGGGGCTCAGTTTGAGGAATAGGAGAGCTGAGTTCGAATTCCTGTCGAATCCATTACATTCACTTTCGTGCTAATACCCTTGGGAAAGGTATGAATCCTCTTCTTCTCCCCTTAGCAGGACAGACCAGGTTCTATAGCCTTGGATGGCAACTAGTCTACTGCAGAAAAACATAGCAACGTACTGCGAGGAAATACCTGCGTTGTCAGTCATGTATCGAAAAATACATGATCACCTAAGCGTGTATCACGCATGGCACATAACTGACTGATAGATATATTGTAGATAATAAGAAATACAAGACAGTCCCAACCGAATTTGTTCTAAGAGAATTTGATTTGTGGTGTCTTTAATATGTACTGGGATTACCCTGACAAATACCAAAATGTATTTTGCCACTCGTTCTCTAGAGTTTTGTATCCAGAGTTATCTTTCTTCTGCTCCTGCATAGAGACTCTAGTATATACAAATATTTAACCCACATCTGGGGGGCGGAAGAAATGGATTCAACGAATGCAGAAGAAAAGACTGAAATTTGAAATCCGATTTTAAATACTGATAAACAGAAAGCCACCAGCACTTTCATAAAACCTTTGTTTAGTACATTATGAAAACAGTTGGGAAAAGATCGATTTTGCAAGAAAACAGAATGAATGGTCATCAGTCGGGAACACTAAAATCAAGCAGAATCAGGCTGAAGTTTAAATATCTGGGAAGCATTCTGCTAGAGGACGGTAAGTGCGACACTGAGATCCGTAGACGTATTGGGATGGCCAAGGACGCGTTCCAAAAGCTGGACAGATTACTGCGAGACAGGAGGATATTTTTGGCAACGAAGAAAAGTATACTGAGCTGTTACGTGACATCTGTCCTTCTTTAGGGCAGCGAATGTTGGACGATTTCCTCAAAGAGGAAGAAGAGATTCAAGGCGACGGAGATGTGATTCTACAGAAGGATGCTAAGGATATCATGGACCGAGCGTGTGAGCAATGATGAGGTCTTAGAGGGGATGCAAACAAGGAGCAGGCTAATACTAGCATCAGGAAGAGGCAGCCGAAGTTTCTGGGACACGTAATGAGAAAGGAGGGTTTGGAGAATTTGATACTCACGTGGTGGGGAGAGAGAGACAAGGGAAAACAACATGTGACTTACCAAGCAGGCTTAAGCTATTTGATGACGGAACAGAGTTTGGAAGAATTATCAAAAGGACAAAAATATTGAGAGCTACAAGTGATAGGGAGAAGTGGAGAGGCATGACTTTTTATGTGGAAATAGTTACTCTATTTTTAATTATTAAACATTGTATATCATTGAACTTCTATTTAAACCAGAACAATAAAATAAGGGATGATTATAGGTTTCTACTTAAGGAGGAGGCACGGTGGAGTAATGGATAGCGGCTCGGGTTGAGGAATCGGAGAGCCGAGTTCGAAGTCTAGTCGAATCTGTTATATTCAGTTACGTACTAATACCCTTGGGAAAGGTATAAATCTTCTTCTCCCGCAGCTATGGGTAAATATAGACTGACGATGGCAAGTGGTCTACCGCAGAAAGAAATAGCAGGAAAAATCTACTGCGAGAAAAATCTGCCTCGTCAGTCATGTGAGCGTGGAATATAACTGACTTTATAAGACGTAAAATTTCTAGGCCTCCGTGTTTACACGATGAAGAGGAAATATATTGAAATATTCCAATAACCAAATTATTCCGTGTATAGCGCAAGAAAGCATCCAAATAAAAAAAATCTAGGAATTTTATTATGCTTGCCAATCCAATAAAGCTAACAATTGAAAAAATATCTAAATAATATTTGTTACAACGACTTTAAAAACAATAAGATATTTAATTAACAGTTAACAAAATAATCATTTACTTCAAGCAAGAATTTGCACAAGTGTAAATTCCTGCTCTAAGTCAATTGCAAAAATATCCCAAAGAAATAGACAGCTGAAACATCCAGAAATTTAAATAAAACATTTATATGCACACAAAATGGATATTTTATAAAACAATACACGCAACGAATTAGTACTACAATGTATCAAGGCTGACTATAATATCGACGTAAAAATGCAGTCTTAATTAAAAAAGTAATTTATTAAAGCGAATATTGATTAAAAGTGCACTAAATTCTATATCATATCATGTTATATTTACATCCAGAACCAATATATATTTTTAATCGTTTCACTCACGTAAGGAAATAAAGCCACTAAGATTTCAGCGGTTACAGAATATGAAAGAATATGAGAAAAAAAATTACGTAGCGAGAATAACAAAAGAACAGGAATTAAGAAAACAAAGATAACGATTGACATTGCATTTAAATTTGTGGTAATCAAAATTTACTAGAATGAAAGAAGCCGGAAGAGACTTCCACTGGTGAGAAGTGCGAGAAAAGAAACTGTTAACATAGAACTTACGGTTAAATCTAACCATTTCCACTCCAAATGCATGAGAACTTTCCGCCAGCCTAGTACTGCGCTTAAATTCACACTACCACAGAGGAAAGTTCATCAAAACAATTGTAGAGAAAAGGCACAGGGAAGCGACATTGCAACGGTGGAAAATGACTGAAGCCGAGATGTCAGGTCAGGACCAAAAACATTGTAGATTCTTCTTTGTATTTTATCAATGATCTCTAAATAAAGAAATAGCAGAAGCACCGGACCAGATGTGGCAGCTATATTCAAACTATGGACGTTTATATAATTATATATAAGCGACAGATAAAGCCATTTACGCCCCTTCCTTTTTTTCTTTTATTCCAAGCTTAAGCATCAGCACGTGGGAAACTAATAATAATTTATAAATTTATGAAAAGCTAAAAGCGAAACTGTAAAGTAAATAATAATTTTAATAATTCTCTATAAACACACATAAATATTACAATTCTATATATAAAAACATTAGGTGTTTTCCCAAATTTTATTTTCTCTATACAGCAAGATTTGTACAAATTTTTCTAACAATTTCACTTTGTATATAATGTGTGTGTATTATAGAAGCTTCTAAAATGAATGTCCGATCCTCTCGCACAATCAATATAAATGAATTTTGATACAATATTTCTTCTTTCTCATCAACGCAAATTATATAACAATATATATTCACTTACTTTCCTTGAAAGAAATGTTGTTCTCTGTGCTGAATCAATAGCTTCATCTACCACAAGGAAAGTTGGTTCTCTGTGTACAAGAAAGTTTTTTCTAGTCTGAGTCCATCCTTCAAATCTATAAATCAACCACCCGTCCTTGCATGGAATATTACTTTTATATATGATCTGGTGACCCCGCTGTACGTCTCGAGGTCCTCGACAAAATCCAGAGACGAATATGCAATGTGATAGGTCCTAATCTGGCATCTCGTCTAAAGTCGCTTTCTCACAGACGTGCCGTGGCTTCCCTCTGTCTCTTCTACAAATATTTTCACAGCAACTGTTCCGACGAGGTACTTTCAGTGGATCCCAGACAGCATGAATTTAAGCCAGCTACCACCTTGTGGGTATCTCGGTCCCACACTTTCACTGTCAAAACGGTTAAATGTAACCGTCTATTCTACTCAAACAGCTTCTTCTTTCGCACTTCCCGTCTGTGGAATTCCCTTCCTCTTGCTTGCTTCCCCGATGACTATAATCTTCAAATATTCAAGTGTAATGTCAATCGACATCAGGTATCCTGAGCTTGTTTACCGTCCTTCTCTGTATCCTTTCCTCAAATACGTCTCTTTACTCTTGTTCTCAATCCTCTGCGTGCTAGTGGCACTCCAGCCTTGCTTGGGGTGAATTGCTGTAAAGTAAATATTTTTTTATTGCCACAAATGCATACAAATTAACGGTATTAAATTTTCAAAGCAGCTGTCGAAAGATCGATTTACGATTCTTTTGAAGCAGAAACTGATTATATACATTGATACATTTTTTGATGAAAAACAAACGTTAATAATACTTTGTTTGTTTTTCTATCACAGGATTACGGAAGGATTTACATGTTCACCAGTAAGCGTGATACTATTTATGTGTCTGTTTATTGAAACTCGTGGATAGAGTAAGCAAATGCCTCAAAACGTTTATTCGTGTATATATCTTTTTAATCATTTTGCCACAAGCAATGCAATGAAACCACTAAAACTCAAGGGGTTATAGATTGCGAGAGAATATGAGAAAATACTATAAAAGAGAGTGTTATGGTCTAATATGCTCGCACCACGGTTATGGTCCAAGGTTAGGACCAAGGAAGAACAACACGAACACAAAAGTAGGAATAACAAAGATATATATTAAACAGAATAATAATACAAGAAGTTGAAGGTGTTTGTATGACTGTCAGTCTGGTTTAGAGTGAACTACTATTTCTCGCGACTCGTCTCACGTCTCTCCATCGTCTCTCTTGAGAGGCGCAGTCTTTATAGTACCAGGAAGAGTTCATTGTGTCGTTACAGGTAAGATCCCATGACAGAGAGAAAATAAAAGAACAGGAGTAATTAAGAAAACAGAAGGTAACGATTGACGTTGAATTTGGATTTTGAAGGTCAAAGTTGAATGCGAAATAAGAAGCCGAAAAAGATTTCCACATGCGAGAAGTGCGAGAGAAGAAATTTATTACATCAAGTTACGCGTAAATAACTTTGGAATGTAATGAATTCATTTTTCTGTACACCCATAAATGTGAGTTAAATAACAGAATAAGGTGGGCTCTATAGCCTTGGTTGCCTACCTCTTTAGAGATGGTGGATCGATGAAATAACAAATAATGTATCGGCCTATGAAAAACGCACAATGACTGAAATTTGACAGTCGTGTGAATTGCGCTTCACGCCGCAGCCGGAGAAATCATTAATTTTTAAGTGAGCAGCGATAAGGAAGCCTGAAGTTTTACCGTTGTATAATGAACCCACACGCAGTTTTCACTCAGATGCCACACTAATTATTTCCCTTTTTCTACCTTCACTAGAATTGGCTGCGTCACTATATATAATACAAAACTATATATATATATATATATATATATATATATATATGTGTGTGTGTGTGTGTGTGTGTGTGTATTGTTGTGTGTGTAAAAGTGTATGTATATAAATATAAATATATATATATATATATATGCAATTTTTTATATATATTATTTATATATTATATATGATCGGTACTTATTGGAAAGCGCTCAATATCAGTGATAGAACTAACATATTTACAAACTCACATCAATCCAACTATATATATATATATATATATATATATATATATGTGTGTGTGTGTGTGTGTGTGTGTGTGTGTGTGTGTGTGTGTGTGTGTGTGTGTGTGCATGTGTTAATGATAAAATACAAAGAAGAATCTGCAATGTTATTGATCCTAACCTGGCATCTAGGCTTCAGTCACTTTCTCACTGACCTAACGTAGTTTTTCTGTGCCTTTTCTATAAATTCTTTCATGGTAATTGTTCTGTTGAACTTTCATTCATTGGGGTTTCATTTGTAAATTTGTTATTTTTATTCACCCCAGACAAATTGTACTTATGGGAACTAGTTAGGGCTTCATAGGGACTTGAGGCCTTATGGTAAGTAAGAATGGTAAAAGGAATACTGTGGTATGATTAGCACCTGCAGCTAGCTAAGTTTAAATTAAGGCAGATTGAAAACCGGCCTTCAGCTATCCACCCTTATGGCTTTGTGTCACATTTTTGTATTTTCAAAATAAATATTACTTCCATTCATGGTAACAAGACTTTATTTTAAGTACATTACTAGATTGGCGACAAGGTCTCATCATATTACTGTTGAAATGGTTAGATAGAACCGTAAATTTCTTCATTCGCACTTCTCACATCTTTAAATCTGTCCGGATTCTTATTGTCCAGTCAATTTTGCTCTTCAAAAATTCAAATGCAATGTCAATCGTTATCTTCTGTTTTCTTAATTCAGATCGTTTATTGTTCTCTCGCTTTTATAGTATTTTCTCGTATTCCTGCAGGAACATCATAAATTCGTAACACGATGGAAAATAGAAGCATCAGGCGTAGCTGACCACAGTTGAAAGGGAAAAAAGAGATCACCGTTCTCTGTGGAATGAGGTTGAATTAATAGAGAACATCACTGGAAAATGCGAAAAGTTAAGGAATCAGCGCATATGGTAGGGCACAAAAATCTCCTAAGCCGGCCAAGCATAGAAATGAATACAATATGGGAACCAGTAATACGGAACGCTAGAGAAGAACAAACATTGCTAAGCTTCATCCTGTCGATATAGGCCTGATCCCATTCCGAAGTGTGTTCTTTGTGTACTGAAAGTCAGCATCTCCATCAAGTTATCTATTAGTATACTGGTCCGTTCTCCTAGGGATGAGTTTGATGCTAGTATGTCCGTAACTACCGATAGTGCCTCCACCGTGAGTACCTTGATGAACAAAGCCACCACGACCAAACTCAGCATATGGCTGGATTGGATGGAAGCATCTTTATTTCAACAAAGTGGAGTGAGTTTCGGACGTATGACGTTCACTTTCCTATTATGGGGTCAATTATATTTACATGTAAGGGGCTCGGAGGGTGGTACACAGAGCCTTGCTGCTAACAAATGTCCTGAGAGGAATACCGTTTTTGTGAATTTTGGGGAGACCGTATATGTGAGATAACTTGGTGTAACGCTGCGACAACTGGCTGTATGTCTTAGGTGGGTAGTGGTCCTTGTTTTTTATTAGAATCTGCGACAGTTTTCGTTGTTTTCATTGTTGGATCTTTCTTTGCTTTACTGTAGCTATCATTTCTAATGAGGTCTTTCAGTTTTCCTGTATATTCCGATTTGTCCATCACTACATTCGCATTGCCTTTGTCAGCTGGTAATATGATGATGTTTTCATGGCGCAGTGGATAAATGCGTTGGTTAGATCCATTGACTTGACCCAAAGAGTTGTGAGTTCAATAAATGGCTACTGTAGTGGTGAACAAAAACTTGAAGAGTTGAGTTAAAGGGAGATAACTGAGACATCCGGAATAGGCATGGTACGTGGAACTTGGACAATCTACCTCGCTGAACGAAATAAAGAGTTCAGTTCGAAATTCCAATCACCTGAAAAAGGCCGGGCGTACAACGACCGAAACGTCGTGAATATGACAATAAAGTAAAGAATAACAGTCTGACCAATGTAAATAATGTAATTAATTACACTACCTCATATCAGAAATATAGACAGATATTAACAAGATTTGATTGAAAATTTATTTTACTACAGTTTAGTACTGAGTATCTTCGTAGAATGAAAATCAGGAAAGATGGTATTGTCAATGAAGTGGAATTAATTCAAGTCTAAGGGCTATTATATTTGCGACACAGCACACGCCTGTTCGAAGCGTTCTCGTGTTCTTGATGGCCGGACTCCTACGCGTGTCTCCTTCACCTTTGTTTACTTGTGCTTCTGGTTTCTACTGGGAAATTTGTCACACTTAATTCTAATTCGTCGGGATTGACCGTGACGTTAGCAACACATTACGTCAGAAGAAACAATCCCAGAAGAAAGAGGGAATTAAGTTAAAGTTTGCATTTCCATATAATTTATTTTGATACTGCGAAGTTTCTTCTACGTTTGATTGCGACGTGTGCAGAATGAAATACGTCTTTCAAGAAAACGATTCTCTTTACTGTCCTATGCGAAGGAGACAGTATCTACTGTCTTTTTCGTGATAACTAACTTGCACTGGAAATAAGATTGCCTTTCTTCGGATGTTCATTGAATTCCGCACAACGCCTGCTTCCAAATGGCTTGATAGGGAAACGATTGGCTTTGAGTTCATATATATTGACATTGAAAAGAAACATCCGCAATGTCTCTCAATATCCGTTTTCTAAGTGTTATGGTCCAGTATCCTCGCACCACGGTATGGTCCAAGGTAGAACCAAGGAAGAACAACACGAACACAAAAGTAGTAAATAACAAAGATATATTACAACAGAAATATAATACAAGAAGTTGAAGGGTTAGTATTAACTGTTAGTCTGGTTTAGAGTGAACTAATATTGTCTTGACTCGTTAGGTCTCAACTCATTCCTCATTTCTCTCTCTCAGAGAGGTGCAGTATTTATAGAGCCAGGAAGAGTCCATTTACGTTATAGATAAGTTCCCATAACACTCTCCCCTTCCAAAGCTTTTTCGTCGCAGGGGTCTTTAGTATTTTTTTCTCTTTGGATTTATTACCAAAGGCTCGATTTTCGTGGTTCAGACATTGCGGCCTTTGCATATCAAATGTATCGAATGTGGTATCCATCACTTCTTCTTCCTGAGGTGGACCGTTAGAATCACCTAACAGCCTTTTTCTTATTTGATTTACATGTCTTTTATGTGATAATTTCGAGCCCTGTATTGTGTAAACCATGTTCCCGATTCTTTTTTCAATTGTACCTTGCTCCCAGTAGGATGTATTGTTTTTATACGTTTTGATAAAAACTCTCTCCTGGGTAGAATTTTTTTTAGGTACGTACGACATTGGTATTTGTTTTGTTTGTTTTGGTAGCAATTTGTCAAATACTGATCTGATTTTCCGGTCGAACATCACTTCTGCGGGTGATAATGTCGATGGCGTAGCACTGTTTGGAGTAATTCGATATACTTGTAAAAATTGTCGCAACGGCTTTTCTGTAGGCACGTCATATGCTTTCCTTAACGCTCTTTTGAGTGTGTCTACAAATCTCTCCGCTTGCCATTTGATTTTGGGTGATATGGCGGGGATTTGAAATGTTTAACTTGGAAAGTTTCGCAAAATTCTTGATAGTCCGCAGGTGTGAATTGTGCCCCATTATCAGTGTCTAGACAATCAACCACTCCGAAACGAGCAAACAGCTCGTGGAGGCAATTTATGGTAGTTTCAGAAGTAGGTTTTCTGCAACGAAACACTTCTGGCCATTTGCTATAACTGTCTACTATGATCAAATAGTAGAAACCATCTATTGGACCTGGGAAGTCGACATAGATTCTTGACCACGGACGATCTGTCTCTGGCCAAGACTTATGGATGATCGGCGGTGCTTATGCTGCTAAGGAACAACCCTTGCATTTTTCCACCATACGCGTAACGTCCTGATCCATGTTTTGCCAATATACGTAACTATGCACTAACGATTTCCTTCTGTTCTTTCCTGGATGACCCATGTGGAAGTCCTTTAGGATTCGCCTTTGTAGTGCTTTTGGAATTACTACACTTTCGTTATATAATAGAACGTTGTCACATAACGAAAAACTGTCTGATACCTTTTTATTTGTTTCTGCAATTTTTGTTTTTGTTTTTGTTTCTTTTATGAATTCATCATTTATTGCTTCATTTCTTATCTCTTGTAGTGTGACTGGGAGGTTTCGAACTGTACTACATAGTGATGTCCTGATATCTTCTTCATGTCATAGGGCTGCAATTACGGAATCTTCCAATCGCTCCGTTTTCTTAGCTATTAGTCTCGAGAGACCATCTGCATGCCCAATTTTATTCGTTGGCAGATATTCCAATTTGAAATTGTAGTTCAGTAAAATTGTACCACATCTTAACAACCTATTTGCCATGTAAACGGGTAAACCTTTCTTCGATCCAAATATTGTTAGTAACGGCTTGTGGTACGATTTTTTCGAGTCTATCCAACTCTTGATTTATTTTTTCTATTGAAACAAAAGGTACGTTCCTTTTCTTTTGAAACAAAAGGTACGTTCCTTTTCTTCTTGAAGATAGGTTATACATTTTCTTTTATTTCTATATTTGCTGCCATTTTTTACACCTCCCGAGGCCGGCTGAAAATACTTCGGGGAAACTTTATTTTAGTTTCTCCTTTAATTTATCTGCCTAGGCAATAAACTTTTCACTTTTTGGCAGTACGTACTTATTGGTAAATCCCAGAGGTCGAATTTCTGCACCCAGTCCGTTCCAAATAAATTTTCTGTGTTTCTTAGCACATACATTTTTAATTTTTTGGTCATTCCATTGAATGTCATAATAACTTCTCCTTAAATTTTTATTTTTTTCCCAGTTACCGACCTAGCAATTTTATCGATTCTCAACATGGTCGGGTTTTTTTATTTTTCTCCATGTTTGTACGTTAATAATAGTTAAATCCAAACCGGAATCCAATTGTAGTCTCACTTTTCTGTTTAACATTTCTACTTGCACGTATTTACATATGTTTGTCTCGTCCGCTTGGTCAGTCCTAGTGACCTTTATTCTGCTTTTGCTTTCTTTCCTAGTCCAACAATGAGAACTTTTATGACCCACTTTTTTGCACAACAGGCAAGTCTTAAAGCCGTATGGACAAACTTTATACCAATGCAAAGTCCCACAGCGATAGCATGGACTGGGTGATAGTTTTTTCTGATATTGACTTTTTGGAGTAGAAAAATTTGTTTGACCTGTTTTTGAGGAGGGAAAATTGGTTTGGTTTGTTTTTTGAGGAGGGACAAAAACGTGTTTGTCGTTGTACTTTACGTATGTGAGCGATACCAGACTCTTCTATATCTTTCGAGTCCTTCTTTACGCTTATACATCTCTGACAGTCTTCAGCTAATTTTTTAGCATCAATTCTGGTTCACTCTCCAGTTTTGTAAGAATTCTGCGTCTGATCTCCGCGTCTTTAGTCGAAACCAGGCCTTGAACGAATATTAAACATTTACAGTTGTCCGGGCTGAATTCAGATAAGTTAAAGTCATCAAAATGTTTGATTACAATGGAAGCGAATGTTATATAGTCTTCGCTGCCCTTTTTCGTTAGATTCAGACATTTCCATCTTTTGTGGAATAATGAGGTATTTGGGCTAAAAAGTTCTGTTAACAGTTTTATGGCTTCCTTAAAAGTTAACTCGTTTTCCTTGGTAGGATGTAGTCTACGAATTTAGTGTATTCGCATGACCTTAATCTTCTTAGTAGTAGACGTAATTTTCTCGCGTCTGACCAATTCCAGCAATCAAACTCATATAAATCTTTGTACCTTCTGAAGTAAGCTGCGAAGGTTTTATCTTCGTCCGGTGCATATCTTCGATAGAGCTCCATATAGCATTTTGCGAGAGAATTGTTTCATTCTCGGAATTTTGCCCTTTATTTGTTATTACCCGTAGCAATAATCCTTGTAGTTCAAAATTTTTCTGTTCGTTTTTCTGTTGCTGCTCAAATTGTATTTTCATAAGTTCCAATATGGTTGCCTTAAAGTCTTCCATATTTACCGTAATTATGTGTAAGTATTTTTCTTTTAGTTTATACTTCAGGTCTTTGTTACTACTGAGAAGTGAAAACTGACTTGAAAATGAAATCGTACGTGAAATATGTAAGGCGTATTGTTACTCCAAAGTTAGAAGGTTAGAGAGGGTGAAGATCATCTTAAGTAAGTAGGAAAATGTTCCTGGAATAATGTGTGTGTATATATATATATATATATATATATATATTTGAACTTTGTTTCAATCATTCATGAGCGTCCGCTTCTTAGCTATAGTTAATAGTTAATTATGAACATGTCATTCTCGTTTATGATCGACTTCATTTCGATTCTTCTGTTAAGCATGGAAAGTAATTATAGATTCTTATTGTTCAACGTAGAGTCCAACATTGTTATAAAAACCGCAGAAAATTGCAGTAAGATATCATTTCTAAGATACAACGTTTCACAGCTTAATCTAACAATTGGACAATTTCGCTCTTACCAGATTTGGACATTTTTGCTGTTACACCTGCTAAACATATATATATATATATATATATATATATATATATATATATATATATATATATATATATATATATAATGGAACCTCCCATCGGTTTCGACGTATGAGGATCTGACAACTTAACCAATTGTTCAGTTTTGAATGTTGTACGATAATCTCTGAGCCGTACAAAAAGATGCCAAGGACAACACCTCTGTAAAACCGAATTTTCGTATCCAGTCGAAAACTCTGCTCATCCCACAAGCGATAGTGAATTTTGCCAAAAGCACTGGTAGCCTTAGCAATCCGATGCATGATTTCATCATCTAAATATCCACTGTAGGTGACTTTGCTACCAAGATAGGTGAAAGTCATTACATTATTCAGGGCCTTATCTTCTACTTTCAACGGTCTCTCTGGAAATTTGGAAACTTTACCATGACATATGCATACATATGCACACACACACACACATATATATATATATATATATATATATGTGTGTGTGTGTGTGTGTATATATATGGGGCTCAGGGGCCAATGATAGTTGCGTACAGATCAGCTTGAAATAGACTATTCCCATGTTTAAGTAATTTTTATTTTTTGCTGTAAAAAAAACATATATACATATATATATTTCCATTTTCTTTCTTCTTTTTAAATTTTATTTTAATTTAATTCTCTTTTATTTCTCACTTCTTTTTTATTTTCATTTTTCTATTCACTTCATTCCTTTTCTTGTTTCAATCTTTCAATATTTTACACTTTTATTTTAGTAACCTTATTTCTTCTATCTTCTCTTATGACTATTCTCACGTTCGTCATTTCTCTCTCGCTTTTCTGGACCTTCCCTGTATTTTCTCCTTGTTTCTCCTTTTTTCGGTTTCTCTCCAGTTGCACCTAGTCCACTTGCTTTTGTGTAAATCTCAGTAACTTTAGAAATTATCTGCTTTGTGGACAGAATAATCGAACTGAAATATGTTCATTGTCGGCAGCCGACATAAATAATCATTTCACAACTATGTAGAATTGTCTTGCATTCATAATCGTTGAATGTACCGAATCGCACAATAAAAAGAGCGACGTTACACCGGACAATAATTACCCCAGCTACAGATTTATTCTTTCAAAATTGAAGGTAAATATTTGTCGAAGGAAAACAGCAAAGCATTTACATTATACTTTTTAATAGTGCGATTCTGTAATAGATGCCTTAATGCGGGCCTACTAGCGGTATTTCTAATTTCAATGCACAGCATACAAATTGAATACTGGAATACAGGTTTTCGTTTCAAAACACAGAAAAAATTCAATAATTAATTTTTTTCCTTGCTGCAAGAAATTATTAAATGGGTTGTTGAGTGAATCAATAAAATGAAACTGGTAGAGTATCTGAAGTGCGTAAATTCTCTAAATATTTACTTATTCATTTTTGTAAAGCTACTAAAATGTAATACAAGGCCTAATGTTAGTTTTAATTTTTGTACGAAGACTTGCTCCTTCCCTTTTATAGGCAGAAGCACACAAATGCCCGGTGGGATTTTTTCTTAGCCAATAAAATAGACCGGTTCGCAGTTTCATATGAATCCGTCTCGATCTGCCTTGTCTTGAAGTCAAACAACCAGGTTCGCTTTTCGGGCTTTTATGTGTCGACGCCAATTCTTGGTTAGTGAACTTTTTGCCTTATTACTGTTTATTTGTCTTGCATATATCATTTGCTTGCTTTATATTTATACTCGTTTTCCCTTGTTCCTTTTTCTTTTTATTACAAATTTTGTCAATTCTGTTTGTTGGACAGTTCTGTTATTTATTTTTACATGGGACTATGCTTACTCACACCACACCTAATACTAGTGTAACGGAGGGTTGGCCTTCTTTGTCCGAAATCTTTTTAATCCAGCTTGTCGCAATCTCTGACCAGTTCAGTCGAAAGTTTATCCTATCACCAAAATTGCACATCTGCGCATACCATTTATATTTAAGACACTTTAAGGCCACATTTTCTCTATGAATCTATAACGAGTCCCATATGTAAAAGTTTTGTAATGTTACTGATGATAATAATTTAAAAAAACTTTCCCAGTGAATATTTCTTCTTTTAAGTGCCGTGTCCATTCAGGGCGTAGGTGACCACGGCCTTGCACATCTTTATGTCCCATGGAGCTATTCATAAGTTTTGTCTTTTTGTTATTTCTCCAAAACCCTGTTCTACCATCCATTTGCCCAAGCCCAACAAGTATGTTCCGCGCTGCTTTTCTCTGTCCCACTTTCCCTCAATTTGTCCTGTGCGTATCAGGTTTTCCAAGCACCCTTCCTCATTATGTGCCCCAGAAACCTCAACCGCCTCTTCTTGGTGTTAAATTTCTTTTTTGTTTCCATTCCCTTCAAAACCTCGTTGTTGCCCACATGTTTGGTTCATGGTAACCTCAGCATTTTTTTTGTAGAACAACATTTCTGTTGTTTCAAGTATTTTCGTCATCTTTGAGGAGATTGTCCTGCATTCGCTGCCATACACGAGTACAGATATCACGTAACAATTCAGTAGTCTTTTCATTGTTTCTAATGAAATTTTCTGTCGCTTTTGGAATGCATATTAGCCATCCAAATGCGCCTTCGAATCTCAGTATCGCATTTTCCATTCTTTTTTAGAACTCTTCCCAGATATTTAAACGTTTGTACTGGTTTGATTTTAATATCCCCGATTTTTAATTTGCATTTTGGGCTCATCATTTTGCTGATAACCATGTATTCTGTCTTCTTGTAGTTTATACTTAATCCTTTCTTCTCGTTATCCTTCGCTACCATCTGTAGGACATTTTATAATTTTCTTTACGTGTCTGTTATCAGCAAGATATGATCTGCATGTCTTATATTTTTAACATCGTGACCGTCAATAATAAATCCAGGTAGGACGTTGTATAGTTTTTGGTCTGATTCAACTAAGCGAACTATTCATCAGAATTCGGATAATGAGTTTTGTTATGTGGCTCATTAGGCTGATTGCTCGGTGGAGTTAGCAGTCATTTGCGTCTGGTTTCTTAGGCAGTGCTATGAAAATAGATCTGCTTAGGTCTTTCGGTATGTCACCGCTGTTGTAGATTTAATTTATTATTTCTGTCATCTTTTCTATGCCGAAATTATCTAAGACTGCCAGCACCTCTATTACAATTCTGCCTGACCCTGCCGCTTTGTTTCTATTGAATTTGGCCAGTCCGGCTTCCACTTCGGTTTTTAATATTTCCGCTTCGTCGGTATTATGTCTATTGCGGCTGTTCTTTTTCGTCGTGAAGGAGTTCTCCGAAATATCTGTTCCATTTCTGAAGTATTTTTCTCTAATATCAGCGGTCCGACTTGGATTTTATGCAGCCTGTTGATGAGCATGTCTTTTGTCCTGTTAATTCTCTTATTTTTTATGCACATCTGCTTTATCTGTGATACTCATTCATTCTATTTCTTCATATTTTTCGTTGAGCCATTCCTCTTTGTGTCGCCTGCATTTGTTCCTTATTTCTTTGTGTAGTTTTCTATATTCCGTTCCGTGTCTTGGCATTGTTTTCTGTCTGCTTTGCATCATGTCGAGAATTTCATTTGTCAACTATTCTCTTTTTCTTCTTTGTCCATTTGCCTTTGGGATGACCGCGTTTGCTGACGTCATTAATGTTTCTCTTAATGTGTTCCACTTCGAGTTCCCCTTTCCGTTTTGTCCCTCGTATCTTCTTTTAACACTTTTCATATATTTCTCCTTCAGGTTCGGGTAGTTCAAGAGTCTACTGTATTGAAATTTGTGTGCTGCGTTAGGCTCCTTCAGTTTCCGTAGTTTAATTCTAAGTTTATATATAAAAGGGAGGTGATCGCTTCCGCGTCGGCACTTGGATAGGTTATGTAGCGTGCAAATGCATTCCTTAATCTCTTATTGATAGTTATGTAGACGGTTTGTATTTTCATTTCTCCTCCTGTGCTTCTGCATGTCAATATTCGTTATGGATACTCTTGAAACCAGGTGTTGGCTATTACTTGGTCATTAGCCGTGCAGCATTAGACCCACTTTTCTCCACGTTCTTTTCGGGTTCCTAGTCCAAATTTGCCAGTTATTTCACCAACCCTCTCCTTGTCTACTTTAGCATTCAGGTCTCCCATAACAATTATAATTTCTTTCGATTTACACTGAACTTTGTCGTTGTCTAGCATAGAGTAGAAAGTTTCGATTTCTTCTTCAGTACTTTGTGCTATCTGTACATACATAATTATAATAAATATGATGAAAGGTTTTCCTTTCAGTTTAGCGACAAGAATTCTTTCAGATAACTGACAGCATCCCAAAACACATTTCCCCATGTCTTGGTCTCGTATCAATCCAGCTACTTTTTCATTTTTCTCTCTGCTTGCATATATAATCCCCTGTTTGTCACTGACGAAATCTCAGTTCTTTGGCCACCTTTTTGCACATACTCCTAAAATGTTGACATTCAATCTACTCATATCCTGTTTTATATTTTCCAGCTGGCCACAGTTATTTAACGTTCTAATGTTCCATGTGCAGGGAATTATTTTTGTTTGATACAAACATTCTTTGGATGATGGTCAGGCGACACATGTCGGTCATGTTGCTCCTTTCGAGGCGAGGGATCATTTCCGAGGAATTTTGTCCCCTTTACGCCGTTTACGCTAACAATCGCAGGTATCTAAATGCGATGTCCTCAATGCCTTAGCTACCCCTTGTGTTATGGGTACCTTTTACCAGACAAACTAGAACGTTTTATGCCATTCGTTTGGTTCATAGTATGATCGGTAAGGAAGTAATTAGATGAGTTTATACATGAATCGCCAAATATCGTTGATTTTTGTTGCTTATTTTTGTCTTTCCTGTTGTTGTCTGTGTTTTCCCTGTTTATATTTTATATTGTACTATATTGCAATTATTAACGGTATTTTCAGTTAATAATTTTGATCGTTCAGAAATGTATTTTCCCCTGTTTGTGTTGGTTTCTGCTTATTTCGTTTCTGTTTCTGTCTTTCCTTTAAGTCTAGATTTGTTCATACATGTTGCTTTTTTTTCAGAATTCTTAATGGAAAATATTAAAGAATTCGTTTCCCATTTCTTCCATTCTAAATCTAAATGTACTTTGAGTAAACGATGTGTCCATGTCATCCATCGATCGACTTGAAAACGTTCCTCAAATCAACTTGGGTCTGATAAAACAGTACAATACTTCCATCGTGGTCGAGGAATGAAAGCAAATATTCACGAGACAGACTAATGTAACGGTTAATGACCGGCTTAGCGGAGTAGTGGACCTAACCATGGTCAGATGAACACTTTTTACATCATTATGGAATCAGCGGCGTGGTAAGGCGCTGTGACTGATGTCCTTATATTAACAAGCACACCCTAGTGGATCTTCGCCTCCTATAATCCTTGGGGCTAAATAACGCTGAGCTGGTACCGCCTCACTGAATGTGGATCTGATTTCAGCCAATGTCGCTTGTCGATTCCCAAAGACAATTCTGTCGTCACCAACATTAAGGATCTATTTTCGGCTACTGCGCTGTCCATTGTGGGTTGTAATACTTTATTTCGTGTATTACCGGTATACAGGTGGCATTCAAGGGATATCAAATATCTTAAATGGTATCTCGAGTTCATGTCACTCTTATCATCACTTGTATTCGAAAATTATCATGTTCTAGAGTATATATGCCTTTCATTACCACAGATTTACTTGTTAGTTGACTGGCCTTAAACAGTTTCACATTACTCTAGGGGTCGAAACACTGTGCATCACTGTCCATAAGCGGGAGTAGCAAGGGAGCATCATTGCAGGGTATCAAGAGAGTTGTTTTTTAAGTTTGAAGGATGAGGCAGCCAAGGCAACATGGGAGTTACATTTAGATACACAAGAACGCCCTTAATTGCATGTTGTCTGGTTAGATTGGTTTACCCGACCAGAAGGCATTTATCATAGCTTCTGATCTTAATTGATTAGATATGTATATAGTTTTTTTCTTTGTGAATTAACATGGACTACAGTAAATATGTCCTTCATTACTGTTGTGGTAGGATCCACCTAATTTGCATAGTGGAGTACCGACCATATAAATATGGTTGGTACCGGGAAGAGAGGAGATCGAATCAAGAGATTCAACCAGAGCCTCTGCCCGACTGCGACTCAGTCAACACATTCTCCAGGAACGGTCTTCCCAGGAATATACAAAAGACTATATGTAAATATTGTGTACACTTTCTTGTTTCAATACGTTTTGTTCTAAGTACATTTTGTGTTGCATTATTATTCCATGCATTAGTCAAGTTTCAACAATTACCAAAGATTGGCTTGTCACTTGGATGACCTTAATCAGCCTTGCATTTCCCCTAGGAGTTGATGCATTGTGTATCTCTGTTCGTGACCGGGTGTAGCAAGGGAGCATCATTGCAGGATATCAAAAGTTGTTTGTTTTTTTAAGTTTGTAGGATGAGGTCACCAAAAGAGACATGGGAGTTACACATATATTTAGAATGAAAGAAATGAAAACCGAATACACCAATATTTCCATTAAGAATTTTAAAAAGAAAAGCAAGAAGGAATGAAACTTAGTGAAGAAAAGAAACGGGCTAAGGAAAAGAAACATTAAAACCAACACATAAAAGAACATTAAGGACCTATGGTGGGCCATTCAGCTGAAAGAAATTCTATCCAACATTCTCGGTATAGAGGTGACACTGTAGATTGAGGGATGTTAAATGTCTTAAATGGATTGCCCAGTCCATCACACGCGTATTATCTCTTGTCTTTCCGAATTAAATTGACTACAATAAATATCCCTTTCATTAACACAGATTTACTTGCCAGTTGCCTGACCTTAATCGGTCTGACATTTCCCCCAGGGGTCGATGCACTGGGCATCTCTGCTCATAAGTGGGAGACTATTATTGCAAAGTACCAAGAGAATTGATTTTAAGTTGGAAGCCGTCAAGGCAACACGAGAGCCACGTTTTTATTTAGAATGAAAGAAAAGGGAAACGAGTCCACCAATATTTTCCATTAAGAATTCTGAAAAAAGCAGCAAGAACGAATGCAGACTTAAAGGAAAGACAGGAACGAAATAAGTAAAGAAACGTTAAAACCAACACAGGGGAAAATACATTTCTGAATTATAAAGATTATTAGCTGAAAATACAGCTATTAACTGCAATATACTAGAATATTAAATATAAACAGGGAAAACACAGACAGTAAAAAAAGAAAGACGAAAAGAAGAAAGAAAAACCAAAGATATTTGGCGATTCATGTATAAAGCCATCTAATTACTTCCTTCCCAATCATACTATTAAACAAACACAACGGTGAAGCTCGTGCCGTGGCCCTTGACATCTCCAAAGCATTCGATAGAGTCTGGCATACCGGCCATCTCCGCAAGCTCCGGGGTTATGGTATCACAGGTCGATTGTTTGACCTAATACAATCATTCCTGTCAAACCGGGATTTGAAGGTTGTTCTTAGTGGTTTCATCTCCAGATCCTATCCCGCTAACGCAGGTGTTCCTCAAGGCTCCATCCTAGGCCCTACTCTGTTCCTCATATTTATAAACGACTTTCCTGACGCCATAGACTCCCAAGTCGGCATCTACGCTGACGACACCACTATTTACTCCTGCCTCAAACACAAATCTAGTGAGGAGGTCAAAGCTAACCTGGCAGCTCAAATTGAAAAGGACCTCCAATCGGTTGTGATCTGGGGTGAGAAATGAATGGTTAACTTTAACACCTCTAAAACAAAACTGCTCTCTATCAACCACCACAAGGATCCATCCCTGCATCCCATTAGTATGTCTGATGACCAACTTCTCGAGAGCTCCTCCGTGCGGCTGCTCGGTCTCACGCTGTCTGCTGATCTGAGATGGAACAAATACATCGAGTCAGTTGCATCAGCCACCGCTTAGAAAGTTGGTTCTCTGTGCCGAGCCAGGAAATTTTTCTCCCCGGAATCGATCCTTCAAGTCTATAAATCGACTATTCGCCCTTGCATGGAGTATTGCTGCCATATATGGTCTGGGGCCCCTGCTGTTTGCCTCGGGGTTCTTGATAAGATCCAGAGACGGTAGGCAACGTGATTGGCCCTGATCTGTCATCTCGTCTGCAGTCGCTCTCTCACAGACGCGATGTTGCCTCGCTCTGCCTTTTTTACAAGTACTTCCACGGTAATTGCTCTGAGGAGCTGCGTTCACTTGTCCCCAGGCCTCGTGAATTTAAACGCCCCACCAGGCTGGCATCCCGCTCCCACCCCTACACCGTGGAAACTGTTAGATGTAGACGTCTCTTCTACTCCAATAGCTTCATGTCTCGCACATCTCGCCTATGGAACTCCCTTCCCTATTACTGTTTCCCTGATAAATACAATCTCCAACGGTTTAAGTGTAGCGTCAATCGACATCTCCAGTTGCCTTGATCTATCCACTTCCCTTCTCCACATCCTTTCATTTCTCATTCCTATCTGCTCTCGCTCCGGATCTTTTGTGGCCCCCTTGCCTTGATCGACCCACTGTCTTTCTCTTTCTCCACATCCCTTCCCTTGCCACTCCTATCTGCTCTTCCTCCAACCCCCTCTTTAATCCTTTGCGTGATAGTGGCCTCCGGCCTTGCTTGGGGTGATATGATTAAAAAAAAACAACAAAAAAAAAACACATTACATAAACTTTTCTAGTTTGTCTACTAAAAGTTATCCATAACACACGAGGCAGCCAAGGCAACATGGTTGTCACATTTAGATCCTTGGGAACACATTCTGATGTCGTCTGAGTGAATTGGGTTACTCGACATTGTGGTTTTTCTAATTGGACCCAACCTGTAAGTTTATGTACTGATTTTATCAAAACTTCACTCCATATCATGTCCTTTTGCCTGTGATGCATGTGCCCGGTATATCCTTAGACTGGGTACGCTGATGTCTACATTAGGATTCGTATATTTATACCCTACCATTACATTGTTGATGTGATGATACTTTCTCTCTCCCTCAATAATAATAATATGTCATGAACCAGACGCATGGCATATACTTTTCAAGTTACCCATAACGTACGATGTAACCAAGGCAGCACTGGAATCACATTCAGATACTTGGCAACACTTGCAGGTCGTCTGAACGAATTGGGTTACTCGATGATAGGCTTCGTATATTTTTACCCTACTGTTACTTTGTTGGTATGCTATTCACTCCCTCACTAATAATTATGCCATGACTGGGTCTGGAAAGTCATCCACTTTGAGCTAAACAAACGTTTATATTTTGACAGTCCAAGTCAATGGTATCTGTTCAAGGGATTGTAATCTTTTCGTGATTTCAGAATCGAATTGAGTTGGTAAGAGAAAATAAAATTCTGCCGTTCATTATTTCAACAGGACATTATAGAGATCTAAAAGAAAGGAACGACTTTTCAGAACTTCTCAGAGACAAGGGAAAAGACCACAGATTCTAGAAATTAGACGAATAGCTGGAACTATGCAAAAGACGTAATTACTAAAACAGCTGTGAAGAGTGCTAGATTATTGAGAAAATATTGATTTTTACTTAAGGACCATCACTTACTAGATATGTGAACAATGAATAGAAAAAGAATATTAGTAATAATTTACACGTCATATAAGCGACATTTCAAAGGATTATTTTTACTGAATACCTTTGGCCCGTTTCGAAAACAATTCATATTACCTTTATTAAGTATAATTTCATCATTTTTCATTGCATATATCTATCTATATATATTTATATATATATATATATATATATATATATATATATATATATATATATATATATATATATATATATATATATAATGATAGTCTCTTCCAAAAGATTGATTTCTGTAGGTCACTGGTATGTTTATGAAAAAATAAATACGCGAAAATTCGCCTTTCTTTTTGCCGGGCGCCGATAGTCTCGGGGTTAAAATCTCCGACTGATGCCAGATCGGTCGGGTTTTGTTCCCGGCTTAACACAATCGGATGTCTACCACACTGATGAGCTGTGACACAGCGAAACAGTCTGTCTGTGGATGACAATATATATATATATATATATATATATATATATATATATATATAATGTAAAAATTACAGATAGAGTATATCTGTAAAAAGTCAATATGAACAAAGACCAAGAGAAAACTTATCTTAGCCGACCCGTTTCGTTTTCTACGAGACTTTTTCAAGCGAAATGCAAGGATTTTATTTTGTAACCAGTATTTATATTATTTACACTATTTATATTGTTCGGGCTCTTGTCCTCAACTTTTTACCATTTTCACGACGTTTCGGCCATTATACGCTCCTCAGAGACACATGGCCCAGTGGATAAAAGCGTTGGTTGAATCCAGAGTTGTGAGTTCAATACCCGGCTACATCTGAGGGGAACAAAAACTTCTAGAGTTGAGTTAAAGGAAGATAACTGATACAGAGGCATCTACCCCGGTTGACGAAATAAAGAGTTCAGTTCGAAATTCCAATTTCCGGAAGAATGCCGGAGCTTACAACGGCCAAAATGTTGTGAATATGCCAACAAAGATGAGGACAATAGTCTGGACAAGGCAACTAGTGTAAATCATTAAAATGCCTCATCTCAGAAATATAGAAAAGTTCAGGAACGCTCAGCTCATCAGTTTAGATACGCTCAATTTATCAGGTTAGCTGGAACGTTCCAAAATTCGAAAAAAATTGAAAAGCCAATAACATTTTTGCATTCGTGTATAAATACTTGTTACAAAATAAAATCCTTGGAAATCATTCTACAGCAGCAAGTAATGACAGGGTGTTGCAGGACTTTTCTACCAAGTTAATCATGAATAGAAAAGGTAGATGATCAGCCAAACGTTCGTGACACATGGCAACTAAGGAAATAAGGATATATATAAGGATATATATATATATATATATATATATATATATATATATATATATATATATATATATATATATATATATATATATATATATATATATATATGTTTTCTTTTAATTTGCAACTTTTCAGTTGTTTACTCCATATTATATATATATATATATATATATATATATATATATATATAAATATATATACTACACTTCAAAGGTTTGAGTCCACGCGTGGTAATTTTTTAAATTGACCCAAAAAATAATTGTTTCGTACTTTAAATATGAGAATATTATTATACATGGTTAAAAAATGGGAGACGTGATTTGTAATTAGAAATGTTATTATGCCAAAAGAAAAAAGGCATTTTATGATTAAATTTTGCTCCCGTCAAAATATCCTCCTTTAGTCTTGATTACTGCAGCACAAACAAATTTTTGGCATTCATTGCAAATGTTTCTCAAAGTATATATTTGATAATTGATTCCTTTCTTTTTTTCGATAACTCTTAAAGCTCTTTTTCATTTTTTTTTTCACTCTTCTGTCAAGCTCATCCCAAGGTAATTCTGAGACAGGCCTCAAACCTTTAAACCGTAGTCTCTCTCTCTCTCTCTCTCTCTCTCTATATATATATATATATATATATATATATATATATGTGTGTGTGTGTGTGTGTGTGTGTGTGTGTGTGTGTGTGTGTGTGTGTGTGTGTGTGTGTGTGTGTGTGTGTTTTGTTGATGTTATTGTTGTTCACATATGTGTGTGTGTGAATTACATACAGTTGAAAACACTCGTACTGTTAGGAACACAACCTTGATGTTAATTGATTCGCAGCTGTAAGATACCGAATTCTTTTTTTTAAAATAATATTTTATTTTAACAATTTGCTCACCGTTATCTTGTTACTGAAAAATACCTCATTACATTTCAGTGATGTGCGGGTGGTGTAATGAATATCGGATCGGAATGAGAACTCGGATTACTTGAGTTCAAATTCCCGTCGGTTTCGTTACGTTCACTTACGCTCAAATATCTTTGTTGAAAGTATGAATCCATCTCTTTCCCCCAGCTATGAATTAAACAGTACAATTTGTATCTGGCAAATTATTTGTTATTTTTTTTAAGTTGTTAATGCAATATTCACTCACCAAAAATATCCAAATAGGATTTGGTTTTAAATTATCCACAAAGCGTTCATAAGCTGCAAAAACACAAATCAATCATTAATTTTTTCTTTTAAATTTAAATTAAAAGAAAAAGATTCTACCCGATTAATCGTTTATATAAGTTAGCAGCGATTCAGTCCTTGAATTATTCTACAAAGTTTATTCAAACCTTCATCCAATTTCAAAACGGAATTATCTCTGTGCAACATTACTTCATCACTATCAATTCCTCGACTTTCGGCGCCTATCGCTGTGCATTTTAAGAGCATACAAATTAACATCTTAGAATGCTTTGCTATTTTTGAGGATATCTAGATGACATTGACCCAAAAAATAATTGTTTCGTACTTTAAATATGAGAATATTATTATACATGGTTAAAAAATGGGAGACGTGATTTGTTATTAGAAATGTTATTATGGCAAAAGAAAAAAGGCATTTTATGATTAAATTATTTTAAAGTTGTTAATGCAATATTCACTCACCAAAAATATCCAAATATGATTTGGTTTTAAATTATCCACAAAGCGTTCATAAGCTGCAAAAACACAAATCAATTAATTATTTTTTTTAAAATTTAAATTAAAAGAAAAAGATTCTACCCAATTTAATTGAAAAGATCGGGTAGAATTTCTCTGACCCTCTTGCTTCAGTATTTTCTGGGAGTTCAAATTTTCAATCTATCTTTTCTCATTATGTGGCCTAACAAAGCCAACAGTCTCTTCCTGGTGTTAAATATGAGCTTCATTTTTAAAACTTTTCTCTAAAAAATCATCGTGAAATTCAAACACGTTTCAGTCAAATGTGTATTTATACAACATCAACATATTAGTGAATATATTTTGAAAAATGGATCATGGGCGGTTAATATTGATATTTAATCAAATGTAATCTAAATAGCTGGTTTTCGGATTATGTTCTGTCCGGGTAAATGTAAGCTTTATTTATAATTTAACTGTTTTCCAGGCTTTATCTAAATTCATCGAGAGCGATAATTTTTACAAATAATACGCACATGTGGTGAAAAACAAAATGTCTGCCCTGTTGTAGATGGTCGTTTCTCTGCCTACATAGGGAATCATTGAAAAATCGACAATTATAAAACCAGTGTAAGAACTCATATCATACGCACACAAACTTTTTTTTGGGGGGCGGGGGGTAACTTGTTAATATTATGGAGCTCCAATGAGGATCTACCTTACTACATTTTGTTCGAGATAAACTTATTAACCATTGTGCTGCGGCAAGGATTTTATATCCTTTACTCTGTCGCTGTTATTTATATATATATATATATATATATATATATATATATATATATATATATATATATATATATATATATATATATATATATATACATATATATATATATCCACAGTAAATCACGAAAAAAATATCGATTTTTTTCCTTTTACACAGCGAGCCTTATGGATGATATATACTATGTTTTTTTCTAAATTTCTTCGCCACATAAGAAACAAAAGAATATCTTTAGAATCAAGGAGAAAGTACTGAACAGTTATGTAATATCAATTCTCCCATATGGCAGTGAATGCTAAACGCCTTTCTAACAGATGAAGAAGAGACTTGAAGCAACAGAAATGTAGTTCTACAGAAGGATTCTGAGAATAACTTCGACCGAACATGGGAGAAACGATGATTTTTTAGAGAAAAGTTTTTAAAAAAATGAAGCTTATATTTAACATCAGGAAGAAACTGTTGATTTTTTTAGGCCACATAATGAGAAAAGAAAGATTGGAAAATTTGAAACTCCCAGAAGATACTGAAGCAAGACGGTCAGAGAAAACAACGCCTAACCTACCTAGAAAGCTTGATTAAATGTGTTGGAGCAATGTTTAAGAGAGATAATAAAATGACAACATTTATTAAGAGATACAAATGATAAAAAGTCGTGGAGAGCCTTGATCACCAACGTCCTGAATGGACACTGCACATAGAAGTAGAAGTCTCCCATTTAATCCGTTATATTTTATATCATAAAATAATATAACAGAAACAAGATATTCATTTTTACAAGCTCATCTTGTTCGCAAAAGAGGATCGTAAATCTAATATCCTATGCTGACATCAAGACTATGTTGGATTATAAATAAAAATAAAAAATAACATATACATCCATCGAAAGATACTTATTTATTCAATTTTTCTGCTTGGCCTCCGTTGTTGAGGTTAAATAAATAAGCTTTACTTTTTCAAACTGTCGATAATGACTTTTTTTCTTTTTCTACGTACAAACTGCTTCGACCAAAACCACCATTTAAAAATGGCGAGGAATATGTCATATTATATATGCTTAAAATAAGTGAGAATAAGTTAAGGTAAAAGATTAAGAACGATAAAAAAGATATTCTAATAAACAGCTGCACGATATATTTCACAGCTGGCAGTTACAATTTCCGCAGGAAAGGAAATTAAGCAAAATGTGGCTACTCCTTTTCATTGGCACGGGAAATGTCGAAAGAGAAACCATCAAAGAACACGAGATCCCCTGTAAAAAAGGAGTGCACTTCTCCCAAATCCTTTATTGACTATGTTTCGCGTGGAAACGAGCACATGGTTCTACAAGATGCTAGGTTAGAGTAGATTTTCTCACGCAATACACCCTCTCCGTTAATGGCAAGTAGTCGGAAAAATTATTTACCGGCGAACAATAAAAGTAGCCTATACATATCATATGCGCTGTGCTATTTATTATTACCAGAAAAATATTTCTCCTGATGTTTTCAGTGAGAAAAAGAGACAGTGCTACTATGATGCATTTACCTGAAGTCAGTCGTGGAGATTAACGCAGCAGCACTATCGGAGCAACAAGGACCGTAGTCGCCCAAACACCAGTTTGAAAAACATATGATGTCGGAACAATGTCACAAATATCACTAAAAAGAAATTAAATTTTGAAACACAAATTATGTAAGTAACGTAATGATTTAGAATTGTTCATTGCAAAAAGCAAGGCAAAATTACACGCAAACAATTTTTTACTGGATGAGCTGATGTTTGCACTTAATTCAAAACATAGCTCATGTTATGAGGTTTATGCAGAGAACTTGAAAGTTTTACTGCGACATTAGCTTCACACAAAAAAATTGCAAAACTGTGAAAAATCTGTTTTTTCGTACTACTTAAAATAAAAACTTGAATAACTTACTCATTTTTATCCGATTTTCTTCAAACATGCCACAAAAAATTTGCCATCATGCAAGAATTAAGATAGTGTGGTTTTAATCCTGCTAGCTTCCCCGCGTATAACCACCAAACACAAAAATCACTGGTTCTTCATCCGATGTTTTCCAAATTTACCATATAAATTACATATGAAACACAAATTATCTTTCATTTGGTTTAGATTATTGAAGCATTAAAGAGGAAAAATTCCACAGAAACCTCTTATTAATCCCAGCTTTACAGCAAATCTGCAAAGAAGGAGGTTGAGTCGTTCATGCGTTTGCAGTTGAATCAATATCTGATGCTTGTTTTTGTTTGATTATTACTTTTGTGAACAATGCCATACTATTTGAAAGTTATTATGGACATAGGAAATTTACTGAATATCTAAAACATTGAAACATTTCAACCCCGTGCAACAACCACGCAAGAAGTTTTTTATCAATGAAATTCCTTTATTATCAACAATAAAACACTTGGGAAGGACATACCATAAAAAGGATGATGGGGAGTAGCTTATTATACCAACGAATAATGCATGCAAGCAGGAACTTAGGCAGATATTTCTCTGACAGGGGTGTAGGTATAAAGGGGGTGCGGGTATACAGGGGGTGCGGTTATACACTTTCAGCCATGTACACCTGGGAAACGCCGAGTACATCGTCTAGTACTGAATAAAATTCTAACCGAATGAAATGACTGATAAATCATATTTTTATTTTATGCGCAGATACACGTAAAACATGTGTGGGAACTGTCTGTTCCGTAAATATATATCCATTAAGTCTTTTCAAATAAAATTATTTCACTTATGAATAAATGGTCAAGGTTTCACAGAAATAAAACAATTCCCTAATTTTCTTCAAAATCTTGTGAGTAGATTAAATATTTTAGAGTGCAAATTCGATTATAAATAGGGAGTTAGCATCTACAGTTGAATAGACAATGAGAAATACACAGTCTTTCTCTCTCTCTCTCTCTCTCTCTCTCTCTCTCTCTCTCTCTCTCTATCTATCTATCTCTATACACACATTGCTTGGGGTAAATTGCTTAATATATACACACATATATATATATATATATAATTTAATCGAAAATTATAACATAAATATGTTATAAAATCACTACAAAAATATCCGTTTTGTTTCAAAACTTCTCGTGTCTTAGCAAGTGATAGTGTTGAATGTAGAACCTGATTCTACATTCAACGCCATCACTTGATAAGGCACCAGAAGTGTTGAAACAAAATGGTTATTTTTGTAGTGATTTTATAACATATTTATGTTATAATTTTCGACTAAATTATATTTACTCTACTCTGAATTGAGCACTCTTTTAAGAATAGTATTTTTGGTTACTGGAATTTATCCCATATTCACCAATCATATACTTGGATATATATATATATATATATATATATATATATATATATATACGGTTAAACCTAGAGAGCCAGACAAACCTATCAAGGTTCACCTAAGCGGAAGGTAGGTAGGTTTTTCTGGCTCTCTAGGTTTAACTAGGTCTGATCTACTTATTGTATTGAGCACTTTAATATATATTAATTACCAATAATGGATGTAATTATAATTATCGTGCTATTTTTGGAATCAGGAAACGGAAGAAATCGCGGGAGCCATTGACTGTCTGTAAATTGGATATATCAGATGGAATGAAATCCTCATATGCAGAAATTACAATAGATTCAAGTATTTCTTTTTTCCGGTGATTTTTTATTTTTTTTACAATTTCTGTTTGATCTCTTTTTTATTTTTTTTTACATTTATTTACAAATTCTAAGAAAATTTTTTACGTTCTATTGTAAAATAATATCACATTGGATTTATTGCCAGGGAAAATGTACGTATAAAAAATATCTGTGTCTGGCAGACGACAATTTTTATCCAAGGCTTCCGCTATATTTTTTCAGTTTCTGATACACGATTCTGATTGTTCAATGCAGGAACTCATTGGCTTTATGCGTACGAAGCGAAATACAATTTATACACCGATTTCATCAGTTTTTGTAAAAAAATTTATTTGTTTGCTAACACATGAACAATATATAATGACGTAAAAAACAAAATGGAAGAAATTGCGTAGCAGCTATCAAACTATCTTGATATTTTAAATAATCATTGGAAATTTTGTTTTAGTTCGATCTGAACGATAAAAGTAGAAATATACGGAAACATAGATATGTTCAAGCCACTAAATGTGTGTGGGTTCGCATGTTTGCAATCATTTTTGCTACGTCCAACCCATCCCATAATAGAAGGAGATACTACTCCTACCCCCCCCCCACCTAGTGATTTAATAAGCATATCTTAGATGTAGAACAAGGACGAAAGTATGGAATAGACAATTTGGATCGAACTCACTTCCTAGTCAAAAGTGATCTATCTAGACAATAGGCGTAAGGCTAAAAAGCACCCCAAAGAAAAATCTCAAATTCTAACCGAAAATTAGTTAGATATAAAATAAATAAATAGATAAATAAAAATGGATAAAATCCAATGCTTTCAACTTGCGAGCGAATATGTTCCATGATCAGCCACACCCTCCTTTTCTCTTCACAAATTCTTTTCCTCTTTACCTACTCTTACACCCACAAGGCACGGGTCCGTGAACTTCGAAGCGACCCGATGCGAGAATGAGCTGGTTCCAAAATCTCGCAGCTATCAGGCGGTTGACCATAAGTGAATTCCAGGCACCATCAGGATCTCCTGCTGCGATTCACGTGATCAGACCCTACTAAGCGTTGATTGAAATTTTGGCCATCACACAAACACTGCGTGATTTGCGTCCCCATCCTCCTGCGTACCCGGTCAAGGACGAAGAGAACCCACGTGACTGTCTTTACGGACAGCAAAAATCTAAAAAAAGGATTTTCAGTTTCCGCCTGACCAGTGGCAGATGAACATCGCTGTGCAAATTGTCCCGTTTCCAAATGGACTCCCCACTGAAATGAAGAAGACAGCAAAGTCTGTCGACTAGAGATGAAAGCACTGCTACGAAACTGAATCGACCAACGAAACGCCTGTACGAGATGCTGTGGACCACGAACACTTCCGAAAGAAAAGGAACCCAGGAAAATTGCCAGCCGAACAAAATATTGTTTTAACACAAGAACTCTGGCTTCGGCGAATTAGAATTTTGTGTGGAAATATCAACTCGACTGACAGATAAGTTGATTCTCTTGACTTGATCTTTTTTTTATGTATATGTATGTATTCGCTCGCACCTTCTGTTCTTTCATGGTCACCTCCCCCTTTGTTAAATGAAATTTCTCTTTTTCTTTCTTTACCTGTTTATGTATTTATAAATAAATATTTTATTTTGAAATCAATCGTCTTGCGTCTGTTCTTCGTTGACTCCCTTGTGTCGCTTCCATTCCTGAGTGAAAACCGAAAAAAGATCCCACGTTTTCCTTTTTTTTTAAACCCGTGGTTCACCTATATGCTACAATTTCGTAGCAATATATATATTGTATTAAAATTTATATTGATAGATTATTGATTCACTGATGGCATTGTTTCTTCTTATTTCTCAGAGAGTCAAGGTTCCCTCTTATTTTCACCTCATCAATAAATATTATTTTTTAAATTTTTGCTATCGCCCTTCCTGTTTCCTCGGTATTTTCTGTTTATTAAGCAAGACCGTAATTAATATATTTTCTATATTGTGCAATTATCACATGATAATGGTGCTTGTCCGTCCCTTCCTTATTTCGCACGACCTTTATGCCCTGCCAGTACCTAATAAATAACAGACTATTCCATTTTGATCACGTGAGAAAGATATATCAAAACGCTTCTTGGCTTCAGTGAGAAAAATGAAAGAATTGAGGAAGGTAGAAATGTTTAACGTCTGTTTCATTGAAATGGAAAAAGTTGTCAATTTCAATTTTTTTCATTTGTACACCCTTACTTCTTTAAATAACGACCAGTATTCATATTAATGATTGTTATTGCAATATTTTCTAACAGTTGTTAAGCTCAAATTTCTAACGATGCTGTTGGGGAATTTCTACGGATTTTATTGCTGTAGAACTCGTTATGAGCTTATTTATTCATTAACTGGAGAATTAAGATTCATTAAAAATTTCAAATCAGAATACCATGAGATTTTCACGTATTAAAACTGGTTATTATTATTATTATTATTATTATTATTATTATTATTATTATTATTATTATTTTATTTCCTTTGTTTTCTGGTCCCGGCCAGAAACCTATGGTCAGAAATGGCATCATGACATTTTCCACTGACCAACTAAAAAAAACACACACACATATTCTACATAGCTAAAGCCCTTCGTAAGGTGTGGGCTGTACTCGTGAGAACAAGTGTTTTGTATTTATTTAAGGCATGGGCTTCCAGGAATCTCTTCAATGAGTCTACTGGAATCTTTTCCAAAGAATCCAAGGGCTCCAACTACAACAGGGATTGTTGATGTTCCCATGTGTCACATTTTTGAGATTTCGATTTCAAGGTCCTTTTAATTTTATAGCTTTTTGAATATCTTCAAAGATACATTGCAGTCCGCCAGGTCAATAAGGCTACAGTTTTTTTTTATTTGCGGTCCCTAATAACAATGTCTGGACGGTTAGCTTTGATTGTTCTGTCTGTGTGTATTGTGTAGTTCCATAAAATTGTTACAGGTCCTATCTCTGTAACTGAGTCTGGATGGTGTTCATACCAATTTCTTTCAGTTTCCTTTCGCGCAGAAGTTTAAGATTTTCCAGTACATATATTGGCCCACTCTGTCATGCCGGATTTTATATTCAGTGGGTGCCAATACCGTGCAACCTGATACAAGATTATCAATTGTTTCTGGATATTTATCACAGAATGTGCATTTTGGGCTAACACAATATTTTAGTATGTGCGTTTGATAATTTCTAGTTAACAAATATTTTTTCTGTGCAGCAATGATGGAAATGGGGTTTGTCTGCCTCAGATTGTTTGGTACGGGCAGAGTATTGACAGTGAAGAGGTTTATCTTGCCATCGTTTCTGTATCTGGTCGGTTGCATTTGCCTTTGCTTTCTTTTTTAAGTATTTTGCAGCTTCAATCGGTGTATTGTGTTCGACTTATATTTCTGGACCCATTTGAAACTTCATTTTGAAATTGGTGGCTTCCTTTATTACGGAATAAAGACGTTTACTACTTTCATGTTCTTTGACACATATCATCAAGCATTCTTCTGTAGTTTGCAGGTATCTTTGAAGACCAATTGCTGTAGTTTTGTAATACAGATCTTGTGATTTGGGTACATACAGACGATCAACATCAGCTTCGGGATAATGCATACGGTAGCAAGTGAGAAGTTTTCTCGTTTTGGCGTCCATTTCCTTAACGTCAGTTATTGTCCAGTTAAGGATCTTAAAACTGTATTGCCCCAAAGGGACAGCCAAGTTGTTTATGGTTGATTTTCTGTTTTTTGAATTCAGCTCGTTATTCATTACCAGGCGCACACGCCTGTAGTACTCCTTTCTTACATTCTTCATTTGGGTATGCTGTATACCATCTCCTTCGCTAATTCCTATGTACTTATAGGCTTCATCTTGTTCAACTTCCCTAATCATTGTGACAAAGTCTAAATCTATTGATTGTGTTTCTATAACTCTCCCTTTCTTGAATGTTACTTTTGCATATTTATCTAATCCGAAGTCCATGCATATGTCGTCACTGAAACATATTACAATATTGAGGAGGTCTTTCAACTCATTGTCGCTTTTGGCAAAGAGTTCGAGATCATCCATGTAGAGTAGGTGATTGAATATTTTTTGTCTAGTTTGTAACCATAGCTACTGTTGTTTAGTTCATGTGTAATGGGGATTAAGGACAAACAAAACAGAATGGGTGACAAAGAGTATCCTTGAAACATTCCACGTCGTATATTCAGACGTTTGGGGATGGTGGTGCCTCTGATCTGATTTAGGTATAGGGTGATGTTCCACATTCCCATACTGTGCTTAAGGAAATTTAATACCACAAGGGTGACTTTGTACATTTCTAAAGTCTTAAGGATCCAAGAATGTAGCACACTATCAAAGGCTGCGCTTAGATTTTTACATCGTCTCCTGCAATTTTCCAGTATCATTTTGTTTATCACTACTTGATATTTGCAACCATATGAACCTCTCCTGCATCCCTTCTGTTCCAGTGGAAGAATGTTGTTTGCTTCGAAATAAGAGTAACTACGGTTCGTTATTATTATTATTATTATTATTATTATTATTATTATTATTATTATTATTATTATCGAGAGAGAGAGAGAGAGAGAGAAGCGGGCTAAGAAGATGACATTATGGTAGCAATATATAAAGCCCACAATTTTCTTACAGATGAAAACGGGAATCGAAGTGGTTCTATCGAGAAGAATACCATAGACTGATCACATAAACAACGTGAAAATTCTAAAGAAAATGGGAACAAGTAAGTCATTCATAATTAAAAACAGAAATAGACCTTTCGAAGACGCATAATGAGAAGCGAGGTCCTCGAAAATTTAACACGCGCATGATATATTTAAGGTAATTGAAGCAGTCGAAACAGTGAGCAAACTATATGATTGATGGAGGAAAAATGACAGAGCGCTGGCAAAGGATCAAAAGTTAATTGGACCAACAAATTACAGGAAATAGTGGAGGGCATAGAAATCTCAGGATGTAGGCCTATGATGTAGGCGTATGATTTCTACGCATATAAAAGGAGAAGAAGAATGATACCTGTTTCTAGAATACCGAAATATTTGAAAAAGAAATGCTTGGAAATTTTGATACTTACAGGACAGATTGAGAGAAGACTAGGCAAACGGAAACAATGTGTAACTCAACAAATGGATTTGTTTCGGCCGTTGTACTCTCCGGCCTTCTTCTAGTGATATACGTTGAAATTTCGAGCCGAACCATTTACTAATACATGGGAGTAGATTGTTCTAATTCCGTGGCCCAGTGGATAAAGGCTTTGGTTGAGTGATACAAAAAGTATCTTGATCCAAAGTGTTACGAGCTCAATACCTATCCTCAGTAGAGGGAAAAAACCTTGGAGAGTTTACTTACTAAAGAGAATTAACTGAAATTCAGATATCCACAAAAAATCTTGGTATGTGGAATTAGAACAATCTATCCCCATCTTCTTCTACCACCCGTTCTAGGAGGCCCTGCAGTTTCCTATCCGAGTCGGCCTTCAACACACTGTCATCTGAATATCTTACATTGTTAAAATAACGCCCATCGATATTAAAGCCTGGTAGGGTCTCCTGTTACGTTATGATTGTGGCGCTGAAAAGTTTGAATAATTCTGGGGAGAAACCCATCATTGTCTCATGTCTATTTCTATTGTTTTATAGCTACTAAGTTCATTTTATATGCGTAGGCAAGTAGTTTGCTCCTAGTATAAGTTCCGAATTATTCTAACATCTTTTTCCAAATAGATCTAGTTTTACCAGCAGTTCAAATAAACCCATACTCCTAGTATAAGTTCCGGATTATTCTAACATCTTTTTCCAAATAGATCTAGTTTTACCAGCAGTCCAAATAAACCCATACTCCTAGTATAAGTTCCGGATTATTCTAACATCTTTTTCCAAATAGATCTAGTTTTACCAGCAGTTCAAATAAACCCATACTCCTAGTATAAGTTCCGGATTATTCTAACATCTTTTTCCAAATAGATCTAGTTTTACCAGCAGTCCAAATAAACCCATACTCCTAGTATAAGTTCCGGATTATTCTAACATTTTTTCCAAATAGATCTAGTTTTACCAGCAGTTCAAATAAACCCATACTCTTGGTATAAGTTCCGGATTATTCTAACATATAGTTTTACCAGCAGTTCAAATAAACCCATACTCCTAGTATAAGTTCCGGATTATTCTAACATCTTTTTCCAAATAGATCTAGTTTTACCAGCAGTCCAAATAAACCCATACTCCTAGTATAAGTTCCGGATTATTCTAACATTTTTTCCAAATAGATCTAGTTTTACCAGCAGTTCAAATAAACCCATACTCTTGGTATAAGTTCCGGATTATTCTAACATATAGTTTTACCAGCAGTTCAAATAAACCCATACTCCTAGTATAAGTTCCGGATTATTCTAACATCTTTTTCCAAATAGATCTAGTTTTACCAGCAGTCCAAATAAACCCATACTCCTAGTATAAGTTCCGGATTATTCTAACATTTTTTCCAAATAGATCTAGTTTTACCAGCAGTTCAAATAAACCCATACTCTTGGTATAAGTTCCGGATTATTCTAACATCTAGTTTTACCAGCAGTTCAAATAAACCCATACTCCTAGTATAAGTTCCGGATTATTCTAACAACTTTTTCCAAATAGATCTAGTTTTACCAGCAGTCCAAATAAACCCATACTCCTAGTATAAGTTCCGGATTATTCTAACATTTTTTTCCAAATAGATCTAGTTTTACCAGCAGTTCAAATAAACCCATACTCTTGGTATAAGTTCCGGATTATTCTAACATCTAGTTTTACCAGCAGTTCAAATAAACCCATACTCCTAGTATAAGTTCCGGATTATTCTAACATCATTTTCCAAATAGATCTAGTTTTACCAGCAGTCCAAATAAACCCATACTCCTAGTATAAGTTCCGGATTATTCTAACATTTTTTCCAAATAGATCTAGTTTTACCAGCAGTTCAAATAAACCCATACTCTTGGTATAAGTTCCGGATTATTATAACATATAGTTTTACCAGCAGTTCAAATAAACCCATACTCCTAGTATAAGTTCCGGATTATTCTAACATCTTTTTCCAAATAGATCTAGTTTTACCAGCAGTTCAAATAAACCCATACTCCTAGTATAAGTTCCGGATTATTCTAACATCTTTTCCAAATAGATCTAGTTTTACCAGCAGTTCAAATAAACCCATACTCTTGGTATAAGTTCCGGATTATTCTAACATCTAGTTTTACCAGCAGTTCAAATAAACCCATACTCCTAGTATAAGTTCCGGATTATTCTAACATCTTTTTCCAAGTAGATCTAGTTTTACCAGCAGTCCAAATAAACCCATACTCCTAGTATAAATTCCGGATTATTCTAACATTTTTTCCAAATAGATCTAGTTTTACCAGCAGTTCAAATAAACCCATACTCCTAGTATAAGTTCCGGATTATTCTAACATCTTTTTCCAAGTAGATCTAGTTTTACCAGCAGTCCAAATAAACCCATACTCCTAGTATAAGTTCCGGATTATTCTAACATCTTTTTCCAAGTAGATCTAGTTTTACCAGCAGTCCAAATAAACCCATACTCCTAGTATAAGTTCCGGATTATTCTAACATTTTTTCCAAATAGATCTAGTTTTACCAGCAGTTCAAATAAACCCATACTCCTAGTATAAGTTCCGGATTATTCTAACATCTTTTTCCAAGTAGATCTAGTTTTACCAGCAGTCCAAATAAACCCATACTCCTAGTATAAGTTCCGGATTATTCTAACATCTTTTTCCAAATAGATCTAGTTTTACCAGCAGTTCAAATAAACCCATACTCCTAGTATAAGTTCCGGATTATTCTAACATCTTTTTCCAAGTAGATCTAGTTTTACCAGCAGTCCAAATAAACCCATACTCCTAGTATAAGTTCCGGATTATTCTAACATTTTTCCAAATAGATCTAGTTTTACTAGCAGTTCAAATAAACCCATACTCCTAGTATAAGTTCCGGATTATTCTAACATCTTTTTCCAAGTAGATCTAGTTTTACCAGCAGTCCAAATAAACCCATACTCCTATTATAAGTTCCGGATTATTCTAACATTTTTTCCAAATAGATCTAGTTTTACCAGCAGTTCAAATAAACCCATACTCCTGGTATAAGTTCCGGATTATTCTAACATCTTTTCCAAATAGATCTAGTTTTACCAGCAGTCCAAATAAACGCATACTCCTAGTATAAGTTCCGGATTATTCTAACATCTTTTCCAAATAGATCTAGTTTTACCAGCAGTCCAAATAAACCCATACTCCTGGTATAAGTTCCGGATTATTCTAACATCTTTTTCCAAATAGATCTAGTTTTACCAGCAGTCCAAATAAACCCATACTCCTTGTATAAGTTCCGGATTATTCTAACATCTTTTCCAAATAGATCTAGTTTTACCAGCAGTCCAAATAAACCCATACTCCTGGTATAAGTTCCGGATTATTCTAACATCTTTTCCAAATAGATCTAGTTTTACCAGCAGTTCAAATAAACCCATACTCCTAGTATAAGTTCCGGATTATTCTAACATCTTTTTCCAAATAGATCTAGTTTTACCAGCAGTTCAAATAAACCTATGTCCCGTACTTTGTTGAATGCTTTTGCATAATCAATAAAACATAAATTCCGGTGCTTCTCGATGTCTATTGCTCTCTCCGATATTTTTATGATTGTTAATACGGCATTACTTGTTCTAGTGTCCTTGACAAAGCCGCATTGTTCTTGTGTTTCCGGCTTAATTCTGCTTTATGATCTATTCATCAGGATTCGCATCATTAGTTGGTTCGTTATGTGGCTCATTAAACTGATTGTCCGATGGAGTTGACATTTTTTTGCACTTGGTCTCTTAGTTAATGTTACGAAAATGGATTTAGTGAGGTCCTCTGTCGGGATCCACTGTTGTCTATTTTGTTTATTAATTCTATGATCTTGTCGATACCGAATTCGTTTAAGGCTGAGGGCATATATGCTACCATCCTGCCTGGCCAAGGGTACCTTGCTCTTGTTCACTTTGTCCAGTGCTGATCTTTTAGCATTTCTGGCCCTTTTGTATTTCCCAGCGTATGTTTGCTCTATCGCGTTGTGAAACAGTTTTTGATGTATACGCTCCACCTTTTGAGTACTTTTTCTTTCTCTATTATCAGTGATAATTTCTTTGATTTTATAGAGTCTGTTGGTTGGCCCATCTTTCGTCTTGTTATTTATTTTATTCTATTTCGCATATTTGCTTCATTTGTAGGGATCATTCTCTCTCTCCTTTTCTGCGAGCTTTTGAGCGATCCATACCTCGTTAACCTGCTTATATTTGGTTTTAATTCCTGTTTTTTTGTGATCAGTATTCTTTTCCACTTCTTGACATTGTTTGTTGTCACTTTTTAGTCATCTCCAGAATTTCTTCTACCATCAATTCTTTCCTTTCCTGTCTAGTTTTTGTTAGGATGATCTCTTTCGTCGATGTCACTAGTGTTTCTTTTATAATGTTCCACTTTGGTTCTATAGGGTCGTTCAGGTTGTATTCGTTTATTACTCTGTTTCTGTATATCACCTTGCAACTTGGGCCCTTTGTGAGTTTGTCAGATTGCAAGTTAGTTATTGTTTTGGTCTTCTTTGGCTTCCGTAAGTTTACTCTGATGCAACACACTACTGGAAAAGAATCAAACCCGGTTGCTGGTGTTTTTTGCAGTGTAGAATTGCGCTTCTGAATATTTGTTTATAGTTGCATAATCAGTCTGTTTTTTTTGTCTGTCTCCAACTGGGATTGTACATGCCCACGGACACGTTGGGTGTTCTTTGCACCAGATTGCTTAATTGTTTGCACCAGTGAATCCATTTTTCGCAGTGCTCGTTTCAGGGTCTTAGTACGAAGTCTCCGGCTATTTCGTTTTCTCCTACATTGGCATTAAGGTTTCCCAGGATGATGAAACGAATTAGAAATTCCAAACTGAGAACAGTTCATTTGTTTTTGTTGTTTTTCTTTTTTTAGTTTTGACTTATGGTATCACAATTTTCTGCAGTTCGCGTCATTGTTCTCGCCTATAAATACTGCGTATTTTTCGTTATTATTATTTGTCTGTCTCTCTATCTGTTAATAATTATCTATCTTTATCAGATTTATCTATTTCAATCTATTAATAGTTATCTAACTTTATCTATCTAAGTCTGTTAATAATTATCTACCTCAATCTGTTATCAATTATCTATTTTAATATGTTAATAATTTTTCTATCAAATTCTATCAATATATATATTATTCGTACAATTTTTCCATGTCGGCAAAAATATTTTTCATGCTTAATGCCCCTTGTTTCTTTCAGTTCAAAATAGACTGCAAATAGTTTTGAACGGATTTTATGCCCCAATACCTATTAAAATAAATATCCATTAAGTTTTTTCTCCGTTTATTTACACTCTGAAATGACTTTATAACTATTCACAAAATTGGCTTGCTTTTGAGTCATTTCGAATTCGGCTTCTTGTTTTTAAAGTATCTAATTATGGGAACAAATCGAGTATTCTAATTATAAGTAATCGTACAGGATTTGTTTCCGCGTTTCGCTTTCCTGTTTTTCTTTTAAATCTGTTTCTCTTGTAATTTAAAGTCTCCCGTGTACGTGGAATTATTACTGAGTCGGAATACTTGGGTTTAAATATCGTAATTCTGCAAAGTAATTGGTTCCTTTTTATTATGTTATATTTTGTCTTGTGGCTAATACAATAAATTTAAACGTATCCTCTATTCAAATTCGCTAATTGTTACAGCCAAACCTTCAAATTAGTGAAACGGTGGAAAAAATATCTTGTATGGACATATAATTATATATAAATATATACGTGAGTTGGGGACCTTTTGTATTTCATGAATACTAATTCTTCAATAAATACACTACCCAAGATACACACATATACAGACACTCATATATATATATATATATATATATATATATATATATATATATATATATATATATATATATATACACGTGTGTGTGTGTGTGTGTTTGTGACGTATTGAAACGTCAAACTAATCACATATATGATTTGATTAAAGTGGTGATGGTTTTGTACTGAATCAGCCACACCTTTCCGAACTAATCACAGAGAACAAGTGCATAATGTGTCAGAAAGTCTCCAAAGAGCCACGCTCAGATGATCTTCTGGAATAATTGCCAAACAATGCTATAGTACTCAATTACTTCATTCATATATGAATATATTTTTATATATATATATATATATATATATATATATATATATATATATATATATATATATATATATATATATATATAGGTAACTATACTCGTGTCGAAAAACCTTCGAATTCTTGATTTACCAATAGTTAAATCAATCTCGAAGGGAAAAAAAGGTTTTAAAAAACAAATAGCCAGGAACATGAAAGTCTGTCGAAAATAATCGCACAGATACAGGTTCAAGGCCCAAAGAAAAAAATCACCGATACGAGTAAACAACTAACTAAAGAGCTCGATACAAACGTAGAGCAAACCTAGTCAAACCTAATGAGCCAGACAAACCTACCAAGGTTTCACTTAGGCAGATCGTCAGGGTCGGCTGGCTAAAGAGGCAAAAGAAAACGGCGTATTTATAGGCGACAACCACGTGACCAAAGAAAAAGAAAAGAAATAAAATAAAAGAAAGACAACACAATGGGGGATGGGGTATATAATTTATTCAAATAACTAAAAGAGGAGGGGATATTTTAAGAAAACACGAATGATAACGATACAATCAGGGGAGGCCTATTTGAATAACCAAGATTTTCTATGTCTACATTTGTTAAGAATCTCGGTTTTAGAATTTAGGTTTGTTATATAATGCTATGGCTAATTTTTCCTCTATGCATAGCTTACAGAATGTATGACCCGCTTTATATTTGGTGCATCTTTTTAATATTTCCCATTTCAGGATGGGGTCTTTGTTATTTTCTAGTCTAATTTTCCATACATAGCAAGATAGTGTGGTGCTATGTTTAGTTTTTTCATTATTAAAACTACTCGTGTGATTATAATATCTTTTTTTAAATGTATTCTGAGTAGCTCCTATATATACTTTAGGATTTATATCGTCTATATCCTTGTAAATTTTCGCCTGGTAAACCACACATTCTTGTTGACATTTACCCTGTAGGGGGCAGGTATTTTTATTCCTAGAATTGCAACTGGAAGAACTAATGCGTGGATTGTCCCTAGTCTTTTTCTTATTATAGCCACTAATTAAGGTCTCTACATTAGGCATGCAGCAGTAACTAAGTTTTACATTGTTTTTATTAAATATTTTATACAACTTAGTTTTCTTGGGAAAATTTTGCTCGAATAAGTTAAAGCATATTTTGCCAACACTCGTTCTTACGGCTAGATTAAATGGAGGGTTAAACCACAAAATATTTCTATGCCTATTAGTACGTTTATTCTGGGTTCCAGTGCTATTATCTATGTTAATATATCAACCAATTTTTCTTTGTATCCACTCTTATACAGAGCATCCTCGTAAATTATTTTATTGGCGTCGAAAATGCGTTTATCCGATGAGTTGGTTGAAAGCCTATGGCTAATATTTTTAGGAATATGTCTTATGATATGTGCCGGGTAATTAGATTTTAAATTTGGTTCTCTTTCTTATACAGGGATATAGTAACATTTTGTAAATCTAACGTGATGTCTAAATAATTTTTAATTTTCAGATTGGTTTCAATTTCAAGATTGAATCCGTATTTTAAAAAAAGCCAGTGTACATTTTTACGGATGGTATCGCATTTTCTGAAAATTACAAAGCTAAACCTCTACCAGCGCATTAAAGTGCTCAACCTCCAGACTATCCGGACAGTGCAAAAAATAACGTCTGCACAAGACCGGACAGCTCGAATCGTTACTCACGTTTTAAAGTTTCGCTATCATCAGACGACTAGAATTCAACTAAAAGAAGGAGGAAACTTGTATTTTGTATGTATAACCTTAACGAACCCAACCTATTGCATTACGGGAAAAACCTGTGCGTAAGACCCGCCTACTCATGGAAGAGATATATATAGCTTTGCGAACTAATCCAATTAGTAAGGTTATTTATTCAGTAAGTTGAATTCTGCTGAGGTTATGCTTATTCTATCTCTATACTACTATCATTGATATTTCTTAAGCTGTTCATAAAATATATTTCACCGATCTGTACACATTTAAATACAGTCCCAAAAATTCCACAGGCAAAAATCAAAATTTAATATAACTTTCTATTGAACTTCAATAATTTTCAGATATCTTATATCAAGTTTCCATCATGAATTCCCAGGACTCGATTCCCCTTTAAACCTGGGATATCTTCTACCCCTTTCTTTCTCCAATAAGATTGATGTCTTGGTTATGTGGATTTTACTGCAACTCTCAGGGCTTTTGCCGAAAAGATTTCCATTTAATCACAGTTTGGAATTATGATCATGTTTAAACTTACAGCTGAGATTTCTTTCTCTATCTCTATTCATCTCTCTCTCACTCATATATATATAACGAAAAATTTGAAATAATTAGATTTAAAAATGAGGCTGATCTTTTAAATCAAAGATATGAACTAACAGTTAACTGTAGACACCGTTTTAAATTTAACTTAGTATAGAGATCATATACTTTCAATGATAATGATAAGTTAAATTTAATAGACTATTACCTTTATAACATGATGGTCACCTGGTCGATATGAATGTGTATTGTGTACTTACAAAGTGTTATACGTGTCTGTATTTGTATGTACATATTTGTATGTTATGTATGTGTGTTTGTACTGTTGGATGTGTATGTGTGTATATAGGGGTATATATATGTTAGTGTTTTTTTTATATGAGGGTATATATGTGTGTATAT
>OZ038503.1:51088491-51093491 GCA_964036315.1 Acanthosepion esculentum
TCATCATGACTTTGTTTTTGTTTTGTTTTGATTTTGTGTCGTTTTTTTTTTAATTCATTTTCATGTCATATCTAAAGGACGTTTCCTCCAATCTATTCACAAGAATGTCGAGTCCCTCTTTTTTGTGTCCTGGGTATGAGGATAAACTACATCGGGAGATTGGAGGTTTTGAGGAGCGTGGATCCACCTCTTAATTGCTGTTGTTCCCAGGCCCACCCTGACGCTGGGTGGTAGCACATATTAGAATCCCGGATATAGTCTAATAATGAACCCTCAAATAAAAATCAACTGTACATTTTTATAATAAAATGACAACAATAGATTTTTATAGCGAAACTGCTGTTGTATCCTCCCTCTAAGAGTCTAGGTTAATCACTTCCGCCTACTTTAAGTTTAGTAGGAGAGAAGGTTCGGGAAACAGTGATCAGTGAACAGTGAACAATGAAGAGATCGGGTGCTAGTTCATTTGATACTCATTCTAGTCGTGTAATACTCTTCTGGTGTACTTAACCATTTGGTCACAACATCTTAACTTATAGTAGGTGGAAGAGTCTAACATAGACTCTTAGAGAGAGGACACCACAACAGAAACTAGCCAAGATACCCGGTGTTGCCCGGGTGTACGTGGCTGCAATTGTATGACCGTACACCCTTTATATACCCACATCCCCCTGTCTAGAAATATCTGCCTGTGTCCCCGCTTGCATGTATCATCCGTTGGTATACTAAGCTACTCCCCGTCATTCTTTTTACGGTATGTCCTTCCCAAATGTTTAATTGTTCTTAATAAAGTAATTCTATCGATAAAAAATGTTTGTGTTGTCGTTGCCCGGGGTTAAATTGTTTCAATGTTTTAGATATTCATTAAATTTCCTATGGCCGTAATAACTTTCAAATAATATGGCGTTGTTCATAAATCTAATAATCAAACAAAAACAAGGATAAACCGTCAGAGCTTGATTCAAATGTAAGTGCAAACGCATGAACGGCTCCCTACTTCTTCGCACATTTACTGTTTAGCTGGCGTTAATAAAAGTTTCTTCGGGAATTTTTCTCTTTTCATACTTCAATAATCCTTCTCAAACAATCTTTGCATCAAAGGTTGTTCGAATGCCAGTTTAGGATGGAATCATATGAAGAAACTATTGGCTAAATGGGAAAAGCCAATTTTGGACTCAGTCTGTCGCAGATTTCGTCCACTTAACGGAAATAAACTAAACCAAACATTCACGCAAGATAATTTGTGTGTCATACGTAATTTACATGGCTAATTTGGAAAGAATCGGATGAAAAACTAGGGGGTTATGGCCGAAAAACGGGGTTTTTGCACAGTTTTTCATGGTTTTTCGTTATACACGGGGAAGCGAACAGAACTAAAACCGCACTATCTTATTTCTTGCAGGATGCCAAAAGTTTTGCGTCATATTTGAAGAAAATCGAATAAAAAATGAAGTTATTAAAGTTTTTATTTTAAGTGGCTTAAAAAACCCGATTTTTTCACAGTTTTTGCAAGTTTTTGTGTGAAGCCAACATCGCAGGAAAACTGTCAAGGACTCTACATAAACCTCGTAACACGAGCTATGTTTTGCATTAAGTGCAATGAACCTAAGCTCATCCAGTGAAAAATGTTCGCTTGTAACTTTGCCTTGGTTTTTGCAAAAAGTTTTATCAATTTTTCTACCAAACTCCGGGGGTGGAGGTGGGAGATTGAAAAGTTGGTTTTGACCTAATTTCATAAATTTGCAACATGCATGTACAATTTCATCGAAATCGGTTGAGGAATTTGGACGTGCATAAATAGCATACACACAGACACGCTGACACATACAGAAGGACACACAGACAGACCTCTTCTGTTTTATAGATATCGATGACAATCAATGCAACACTAAAAAGCATATAAAAAAATAGCTTTTTATAGTAAAATTACCAATAATACATTTATAATCTATAAAATATATATTTAAAAAAACAAAGCTTTACTATGAAAGTATAAAATTTTGAACAATATATCTGTAGTTGAAAGAATAAAATTACGTTCAAAATAATTAGATTTCGGTATTAAATAACCCATAGAGCTTGATAAGCCGCTAAATAAATCAACCAGTCAAACAAACAACTAGAAATAACTTTTTCATGATATTAATCCATATAATATCCTACAATTTCTTAAAGAAATAAAACAGTATTCCAAAATATAACTTCAACAAACAACCCGATAAAATACACATATTACCGCTTCTAGTAATTATGTTCACACAAACATGTATATGATCAAAAGCTGCGTATTATATACCATGTATTATATTGCGAAAGCAGAATAACATTTGAAATAAGTTATTACTTGAAATCTCCCAAGAAAATTAAATTTCGGCATTAAATGAACTATAAGATGATGTGCCGTTAAACAAACAAATCAAACAATTCTCTTCTTTGCCATAGAGACCATCTATGGGTTTGCAAAGTGAATATTTATAATATAATATTTAAATTAATTTCAGCCTATTTAGTAATATCTACAATAGAGCTAAAATACGGGACCAGCCATCATGTCTTAATATTCAAGTACATTCCAATGAATATGAAAAATGTAAATTCAGCGTCTGAAAAATACTATGTAACCCATTAGTAATTGCCGATGGCGCCAAAAAATATCAGATCTATTTTGAAATATAACTATGTGTGTTTGTCAGTTGCTCTAAAGAGATGAAAGAAACCTTTATTTTGTGCATTATGTACTGGTCTCATCTGGGATGATCCAAGAATAGGCGCTGCATTCGATTTCCGTCAGAGAAGCCATGTGCAAAGATGGCTGGTAGGTCAACTCATAGCCGCACACCTACCGAACCGGCCTTGCTGTAGCTGATATGCATGTGTGGGAAATAAGCATATTTCAGGTAGATATGTAAACACTCACCTCAGAGAGGAGATGGGTTTACTGAAACATCGCACACGAAAAAATACAGTAAACATTGAAATAAAATGTAGTATTACGTTTCATGTTCTCATTTGTAATTTATGACAAGATTTTCACTGTATTCAGTACAATACAGTGGAAATTTCAACGAATGATTGTGTCATGCAAGGGACTTTTTGATCCACTCGCTTAGAGGATAGGTATAGATATATAGCATAGATATATAGGATAGATATATTTATTTTCGCCTGCGTATATGAAATCCTTCTGCTAAATAATAGTTTAGCAAACTATTACTTTTAGCGGGAAGTGTATGTCTGTTCTGACTTCCTCAGTTTGACCTTAGGGGTCACATACAAGACAAAATAAAGGAAGTTGATTTTGATTGGCTGAACTAACGTGGGAATGATAGATAGAGAAAGGTTCTTCGGGGTGTCGAGTCTTAACCGTCGAACAATGTAGACGTGTTTCTTTCGTGGCTGAAATGTCTCCCCAGTTGAAGGAGAGCGCCCCCACTGTATATTTAGAAGATGTATATGTTGACGTTAAAAAAACTAATTAATTTAGAATTCCCTGTGTTGAAATTCTTTCCATCTTGAATCAAACCAACGGGCAATCACCGGCCAGAAGAAGACGAGAGAGAGAGAGAGAGAGAGAAGATACAACATACGAATGAATCGACCCCGTCACCCAAGAGCTCCCCAGCATGAGGAGCTATACAACACTTCCTTTATTATTAATGTCATTAAGTTTATAATTAAAACATTCATTGATTTGGTTTTTGCGGTTTATCAACCTTTTGCAGGTTGTTTAAAACCAAAAATTACTTTTACATTCTAAGAACCTTTGGAAATATTGATTTACCGATACAAGTCCTACTAATGAACCCATAGCTGGGGAAAAAAGACGTAAATTCATATGTTTTGCCATGGTACTTCTGCGTAAGTGAATGCAAAGCACTCAGCTGGAATTTGAACTCGACTCTCTGACTTTCAATACCGAACCGTTATCCATTACACCACCTGAATATTCAAGGTTACAACACCTTGTATTCCCAAGTAGTCACCCATCTAAGTACGGGCCAAGCTCAGCGTTGCTCAACTTCAGTTTTTCAACTTAATATGGCCTTATAATTAAAAGAATATAAAACATGAGTACAATGGCGTTATTAAATTCATGAATCTTCATAAATGGTATTTGTTATGAAGAGGCGTGAATTCAGATCTGATTTACATTGCTTTGTATATTGTATAAAGGCTTCAACGTTTTTTACGAACCCATCCTTATGTAAGTTAGGCCAGGAAATACTGGAGGTGGGAATCGAATTCAATGTCCATCAGGAACCTTTGATCTAAGAATAATTGATGTGTCGTGACCCCAGTATGTACTGGCTTCACACACAGAGATACCAAAGTAAGTGTTGTACTCGGTATCACCTCAACACGTCAAAAGACAGAGAAGCCTCGGGGATTGACCTAGAAGGTTATCTCAAATCCACCAAGTGCAGAATCGGGTCCCGAATGACGTCGATGGGTGCACCAAGATAAACAAGGAAATGGACGCAACTGAACTGAGGATATATAGACACAAGACATCCGGATAAGAGTAAGTTATATGACGTTATGAATCAGATGTGGAGAAGGCGGAATCGGTCGTATAGTTACAAAAAGAAAATCGAACGTCCAAAGAAAAACCCGAAACCAGATATCACTGGATTCGACTGCCGTTAATTTAACGCGGTCCAGAAGCAAATGAACAATTACTTTACGTATGCAATATGTAGTCACGTTTTTTTTTATCAGACGTTACTACCATAAAGTTAGACAGAGAAATGCTGTGGATGAATGATTATAAAATCTCTCATAGAAATAAAAAGATAAAAGATTTACGCAATAAATGGTTGTTGTAAATCTACAAAACTATCTTATATCCTCAAGGCTGTCATATATGATTTAGTGTGTTTATATAAATAAGGCTTCCTTTTAGCAATCCAAATGCTTCTTCAATAGCCACTTTGCATGGCTTGTCCGTCTTGTCGATGATAGAGAAAAAAAATTACGTTTTTGTTTACACTTTTTGACAA
>OZ038503.1:51098491-51118491 GCA_964036315.1 Acanthosepion esculentum
TAGAAGACGAGGAAAAAAGTGAGTGGGTAAAATGGGCGATAGAAGACGAGGAAAAGAGTGAGTGGGTAAAATGAGCGATAGAAGACGAGGAAAAGAGTGAGTGGGTAAAATGAGCGATAGAAGACGAGGAAAAGAGTGAGTGGGTAAAATGGGCGATAGAAGACGAGGAAAAGAGTGAGTGGGTAAAATGAGCGATAGAAGACGAGGAAAAGAGTGAGTGGGTAAAATGAGCGATAGAAGACGAGGAAAAAAGTGAGTGGGTAAAATGGGCGATAGAAGACGAGGAAAAGAGTGAGTGGGTAAAATGGGCGATAGAAGACGAGGAAAAGTGTGAGTGGGTAAAATGAGCGATAGAAGACGAGGAAAAGAGTGAGTGGGTAAAATGGGCGATAGAAGACGAGGAAAAGAGTGAGTGGGTAAAATGAGCGATAGAAGACGAGGAAAAGAGTGAGTGGGTAAAATGAGCGATAGAAGACGAGGAAAAGAGTGAGTGGGTAAAATGGGCGATAGAAGACGAGGAAAAGAGTGAGTGGGTAAAATGGGCGATAGAAGACGAGGAAAAGAGTGAGTGGGTAAAATGAGCGATAGAAGACGAGGAAAAGAGTGAGTGGGTAAAATGAGCGATAGAAGACGAGGAAAAAAGTGAGTGGGTAAAATGGGCGATAGAAGACGAGGAAAAGAGTGAGTGGGTAAAATGAGCGATAGAAGACGAGGAAAAGAGTGAGTGGGTAAAATGGGCGATAGAAGACGAGGAAAAAAGTGAGTGGGTAAAATGGGCGATAGAAGACGAGGAAAAGAGTGAGTAGGTAAAATGAGCGATAGAAGACGAGGAAAAGAGTGTGTGGGTAAAATGGGCGATAGAAGACGAGGAATGAGTGAGTGGGTAAAATGGGCGATAGAAGACGAGGAAAAGAGTGAGTGGGTAAAATGAGCGATAGAAGACGAGGAAAAGAGTGAGTGGGTAAAATGAGCGATAGAAGACGAGGAAAAGAGTGAGTGGGTAAAATGAGCGATAGAAGACGAGGAAAAGAGTGAGTGGGTAAAATGGGCGATAGAAGACGAGGAAAAGAGTGAGTGGGTAAAATGAGCGATAGAAGACGAGGAAAAGAGTGAGTGGGTAAAATGAGCGATAGAAGACGAGGAAAAAAGTGAGTGGGTAAAATGGGCGATAGAAGACGAGGAAAAGAGTGAGTGGGTAAAATGAGCGATAGAAGACGAGGAAAAGAGTGAGTGGGTAAAATGGGCGATAGAAGACGAGGAAAAAAGTGAGTGGGTAAAATGGGCGATAGAAGACGAGGAAAAGAGTGAGTAGGTAAAATGAGCGATAGAAGACGAGGAAAAGAGTGTGTGGGTAAAATGGGCGATAGAAGACGAGGAATGAGTGAGTGGGTAAAATGAGCGATAGAAGACGAGGAAAAGAGTGAGTGGGTAAAATGGGCGATAGAAGACGAGGAAAAAAGTGAGTGGGTAAAATGGGCGATAGAAGACGAGGAAAAAAGTGAGTGGGTAAAATGGGCGATAGAAGACGAGGAAAAGAGTGAGTGGGTAAAATGAGCGATAGAAGACGAGGAAAAGTGTGAGTGGGTAAAATGAGCGATAGAAGACGAGGAAAAGAGTGAGTGGGTAAAATGGGCGATAGAAGACGAGGAAAAGAGTGAGTGGGTAAAATGAGCGATAGAAGACGAGGAAAAGAGTGAGTGGGTAAAATGAGCGATAGAAGACGAGGAAAAGAGTGAGTGGGTAAAATGAGCGATAGAAGACGAGGAAAAGAGTGAGTGGGTAAAATGGGCGATAGAAGACGAGGAAAAGTGTGAGTGGGTAAAATGAGCGATAGAAGACGAGGAAAAGAGTGAGTGGGTAAAATGGGCGATAGAAGACGAGGAAAAGAGTGAGTGGGTAAAATGAGCGATAGAAGACGAGGAAAAGAGTGAGTGGGTAAAATGAGCGATAGAAGACGAGGAAAAAAGTGAGTGGGTAAAATGGGCGATAGAAGACGAGGAAAAGAGTGAGTGGGTAAAATGAGCGATAGAAGACGAGGAAAAGAGTGAGTGGGTAAAATGGGCGATAGAAGACGAGGAAAAGAGTGAGTGGGTAAAATGGGCGATAGAAGACGAGGAAAAAAGTGAGTGGGTAAAATGGGCGATAGAAGACGAGGAAAAGAGTGAGTGGGTAAAATGAGCGATAGAAGACGAGGAAAAGTGTGAGTGGGTAAAATGAGCGATAGAAGACGAGGAAAAGAGTGAGTGGGTAAAATGAGCGATAGAAGACGAGGAAAAAAGTGAGTGGGTAAAATGGGCGATAGAAGACGAGGAAAAGAGTGAGTGGGTAAAATGAGCGATAGAAGACGAGGAAAAGAGTGAGTGGGTAAAATGGGCGATAGAAGACGAGGAAAAAAGTGAGTGGGTAAAATGGGCGATAGAAGACGAGGAAAAGAGTGAGTGGGTAAAATGAGCGATAGAAGACGAGGAAAAGAGTGAGTGGGTAAAATGGGCGATAGAAGACGAGGAAAAGAGTGAGTGGGTAAAATGGGCGATAGAAGACGAGGAAAAGAGTGAGTGGGTAAAATGGGCGATAGAAGACGAGGAAAAGAGTGAGTGGGTAAAATGAGCGATAGAAGACGAGGAAAAGAGTGAGTGGGTAAAATGGGCGATAGAAGACGAGGAAAAAAGTGAGTGGGTAAAATGGGCGATAGAAGACGAGGAAAAGAGTGAGTGGGTAAAATGAGCGATAGAAGACGAGGAAAAGTGTGAGTGGGTAAAATGAGCGATAGAAGACGAGGAAAAGAGTGAGTGGGTAAAATGGGCGATAGAAGACGAGGAAAAGAGTGAGTGGGTAAAATGAGCGATAGAAGACGAGGAAAAGAGTGAGTGGGTAAAATGAGCGATAGAAGACGAGGAAAAGAGTGAGTGGGTAAAATGAGCGATAGAAGACGAGGAAAAGAGTGAGTGGGTAAAATGGGCGATAGAAGACGAGGAAAAGAGTGAGTGGGTAAAATGAGCGATAGAAGACGAGGAAAAGAGTGAGTGGATAAAATGAGCGATAGAAGACGAGGAAAAAAGTGAGTGGGTAAAATGGGCGATAGAAGACGAGGAAAAGAGTGAGTGGGTAAAATGAGCGATAGAAGACGAGGAAAAGAGTGCGTGGGTAAAATGGGCGATAGAAGACGAGGAAAAAAGTGAGTGGGTAAAATGGGCGATAGAAGACGAGGAAAAGAGTGAGTGGGTAAAATGAGCGATAGAAGACGAGGAAAAGAGTGATTGGGTAAAATGGGCGATAGAAGACGAGGAAAAGAGTGAGTGGGTAAAATGGGCGATAGAAGACGAGGAAAAGAGTGAGTGGGTAAAATGGGCGATAGAAGACGAGGAAAAGAGTGAGTGGGTAAAATGGGCGATAGAAGACGAGGAAAAGAGTGAGTGGGTAAAATGGGCGATAGAAGAAGAGGAAAAGAGTGAGTGGGTAAAATGGGCGATAGAAGACGAGGAAAAGAGTGAGTGGGTAAAATGGGCGATAGAAGACGAGGAAAAGAGTGAGTGGGTAAAATGAGCGATAGAAGACGAGGAAAAGAGTGAGTGGGTAAAATGGGCGATAGAAGAAGAGGAAAAGAGTGAGTGGGTAAAATGAGCGATAGAAGACGAGGAAAAAAGTGAGTGGGTAAAATGAGCGATAGAAGACGAGGAAAAGAGTGAGTGGGTAAAATGAGCGATAGAAGACGAGGAAAAAAGTGAGTGGGTAAAATGAGCGATAGAAGACGAGGAAAAGAGTGAGTGGGTAAAATGGGCGATAGAAGAAGAGGAAAAGAGTGAGTGGGTAAAATGAGCGATAGAAGACGAGGAAAAAAAGTGAGTGGGTAAAATGAGCGATAGAAGACGAGGAAAAGAGTGAGTGGGTAAAATGAGCGATAGAAGACGAGGAAAAAAGTGAGTGGGTAAAATGAGCGATAGAAGACGAGGAAAAGAGTGAGTGGGTAAAATGGGCGATAGAAGACGAGGAAAAGAGTGAGTGGGTAAAATGGGCGATAGAAGACGAGGAAAAGAGTGAGTGGGTAAAATGGGCGATAGAAGACGAGGAAAAGAGTGAGTGGGTAAAATGGGCGATAGAAGACGAGGAAAAGAGTGAGTGGGTAAAATGGGCGATAGAAGAAGAGGAAAAGAGTGAGTGGGTAAAATGGGCGATAGAAGACGAGGAAAAGAGTGAGTGGGTAAAATGGGCGATAGAAGACGAGGAAAAGAGTGAGTGGGTAAAATGAGCGATAGAAGACGAGGAAAAGAGTGAGTGGGTAAAATGGGCGATAGAAGAAGAGGAAAAGAGTGAGTGGGTAAAATGAGCGATAGAAGACGAGGAAAAAAGTGAGTGGGTAAAATGAGCGATAGAAGACGAGGAAAAGAGTGAGTGGGTAAAATGAGCGATAGAAGACGAGGAAAAAAGTGAGTGGGTAAAATGAGCGATAGAAGACGAGGAAAAGAGTGAGTGGGTAAAATGGGCGATAGAAGACGAGGAAAAAATTGAGTGGGTAAAATGGGCGATAGAAGACGAGGAAAAGAGTGAGTGGGTAAAATGAGCGATAGAAGACGAGGAAAAAAGTGAGTGGGTAAAATGGGCGATAGAAGACGAGGAAAAGAGTGAGTGGGTAAAATGAGCGATAGAAGACGAGGAAAAGAGTGCGTGGGTAAAATGGGCGATAGAAGACGAGGAAAAAAGTGAGTGGGTAAAATGGGCGATAGAAGACGAGGAAAAGAGTGAGTGGGTAAAATGAGCGATAGAAGACGAGGAAAAGAGTGAGTGGGTAAAATGGGCGATAGAAGACGAGGAAAAGAGTGAGTGGGTAAAATGGGCGATAGAAGACGAGGAAAAGAGTGAGTGGGTAAAATGGGCGATAGAAGACGAGGAAAAGAGTGAGTGGGTAAAATGGGCGATAGAAGACGAGGAAAAGAGTGAGTGGGTAAAATGGGCGATAGAAGAAGAGGAAAAGAGTGAGTGGGTAAAATGGGCGATAGAAGACGTGGAAAAGAGTGAGTGGGTAAAATGGGCGATAGAAGACGAGGAAAAGAGTGAGTGGGTAAAATGAGCGATAGAAGACGAGGAAAAGAGTGAGTGGGTAAAATGGGCGATAGAAGAAGAGGAAAAGAGTGAGTGGGTAAAATGAGCGATAGAAGACGAGGAAAAAAGTGAGTGGGTAAAATGAGCGATAGAAGACGAGGAAAAGAGTGAGTGGGTAAAATGAGCGATAGAAGACGAGGAAAAAAGTGAGTGGGTAAAATGAGCGATAGAAGACGAGGAAAAGAGTGAGTGGGTAAAATGGGCGATAGAAGACGAGGAAAAGAGTGAGTGGGTAAAATGGGCGATAGAAGACGAGGAAAAGAGTGAGTGGGTAAAATGGGCGATAGAAGAAGAGGAAAAGAGTGAGTGGGTAAAATGGGCGATAGAAGACGAGGAAAAGAGTGAGTGGGTAAAATGGGCGATAGAAGACGAGGAAAAGAGTGAGTGGGTAAAATGAGCGATAGAAGACGAGGAAAAGAGTGAGTGGGTAAAATGGGCGATAGAAGAAGAGGAAAAGAGTGAGTGGGTAAAATGAGCGATAGAAGACGAGGAAAAAAGTGAGTGGGTAAAATGAGCGATAGAAGACGAGGAAAAGAGTGAGTGGGTAAAATGAGCGATAGAAGACGAGGAAAAAAGTGAGTGGGTAAAATGAGCGATAGAAGACGAGGAAAAGAGTGAGTGGGTAAAATGGGCGATAGAAGACGAGGAAAAAATTGAGTGGGTAAAATGGGCGATAGAAGATGAGGAAAAGAATGAGTGTGTAAAATTGGCCATATAAAACGTAGAAAAGTGTGAGTGGGTAACATGGCCGATAGAAGACGAGTAAAAGCGAGAGTGGGTAAAATAGCCGATAGAATGCAAGGAACTGGATAAATAGTTAAAATGGGCAATAGGATGAAGAAACAAAGTGAGTGGGTAAAATCAAGCGCCTTCTCACTTTGCCAATAAAGTCGGATAATGAGATTTAGTGTCAGATGTTATGACGCGACAAAAGCTAGCAGCAGGGATTTATGCATTCGACAAAAGTATAGAGAAATTTGAAAGATCAATTTTTCCTCATATTGGAAATACGTTGAGTGAATGAAGGCAGAAGCGAAAGACAATCAGATGTCAGTGGAAGAGAGTTACAGCCGCCCATAACGGATATCAGAGAAACACGTGAAATTTGATCCACAAAATATTCTTAAATATTAATAATTATTTTGTAATATATTTATTTAGTTATATATTTTTATTGCTATCCATTTATTTTTTAGAAAGGTCGAAGGGTTCTTCTATTCACCGCGTCCCTTCAAGCAGTCGTGGCTCTCCACAATGTTCTATCTTATCTTAGTTTTTGTACTTTACCTAAGGCCTTTGCCCACATTTCACCATCCATTCATACAAACTCATGAGTTAAGTTTTCCAGGCCCTCATTCCTAATTTTATCTCCAAGGAATTGCAGTTGTCTTTTCTTGTTTTTGAGTAAAGGTTTTCTTTCTGTTGTCATTTTCTTTAAGACTTGTTGCTGACTCGATCCATCCATAGAATTTCTATTAAATATCTGTAGAACCATATTTCTGCTTCCTCTACTTTCCTTCTCATCCGTGAGGAGATTGTTAAAATTTCACTGCCATATAACAGGATGGATATCACATCGCAATCCAGTAATCTTTGTTTCTTACGATTTTTCCGTTGAAGGGTGAGAGAAACTTTTCTTTTTTATCATTTCACCCAAGTAAGGTAATAAAGCCACTATGGCGCATGAGATTACTGGGTGTTAGAGAATATGAGAAAAACTACTATTAAGAAGAGAGGATAATAAAAAAAACAAGAATTAAGAAGACAGAAGATAATGTTTGACATTGCATTTAAATTTTTGCAGGTCAAACTTGACTGGAAAGCAAGAAGCCGGAAAACACTTCCACAAACGAGAAGTGCAATAGAAGAAACTATTAGCATAGAAGTTATGGTTAGATATCACCATTTCAATTGTAAAATGGCGAGAACTTTCTGCCAAATTCAAAGAGTCTAGGTACCATAGAGGAATGTTCTTCAAAAAACTATCAGGTAAACTATGCATTAATTGTTTTGAGTTGCAGAGCGGATATGTAAACCGGTATATACACGTTTCATGGTTCTAAATTATTCTTCTTGGTTGGGCCGAGATTTTTCAGTAACCGGTCAAATAGTTTATTTACAGATTTATTCTAAATATTGAAATGTTTTACAAGAAAAACAGCCAATGAAAATATGAGCAAACTAATAATATTAATAATAATAATAATAATAATACTTAAATTGATTTTATGCAGTCATGAGGGACAAAGACAAAAAGAAACCTCTTCTTAAAAAAAGGAAAACATTAATGTTCTCTATTTTATAAAGATACACAATGAAAATGCATTGATTTTCAGTGACTTGTTTGTACCGAAGAACCTACGCTCTCAACAACAATTCATATGCATCTGAAAACACATCGGCTCTGTTTTATCAAGCATTCCTACTATTCACAGAAGCATTAATGATTATGTTGGGTTGGGGAAAAAACTACTTATACAATTTGCTGTTAAAGAAGTCGGTATGATGTCAGATTTTCAGAGGACTGCATTGTTCACGTTTAAATCAATCATTAATGATTTTTGTTTAGTTACCAAACAAGCATCAAGGATAACATTAACCTAATAGAATATTACAATATTCTCTTGACTACTAATTCTGGACGCTTTTCGATGAGTGATTTATTTCAATTTCTCAAATTGGGAGTAGTAAATTTTGAAGCATTCATTGATTTGTCCGGGAGATCGAAGTAAAGGATTAAGTTCCAATACAACTATTTACATAGAATATCTTTCTTTGGACACAAAAGTTTTTTTTATGGTTATTTGTGGTTCATTTCATTATCCGTCCGATCTTTTTTATTATACTTTGTAAAATAACCACTTTTTATGATGCTTCGTAATTATTTTTAAAACCTGGGACATCTAAATTAGTCAAATAAAACAGTTGATTATCCTATGTGGACGTCACACATGAAAGAGACTAACGTAGTCAATCAACAGCAAATGATTTTACCCGTTTGACTTTTAACATCGTCTAACATTGATTTTTTTAAAGGAATATCTGGAATTGATCGCCAGAAACCTATTATATATAATTTGTGAGCTAGTTATTACCACTTTTGGTTTGGAGCATTGTTCAACAACAAATCTCCATCATGAATCTTCGCAAATTACTTTTGAACATGTTCAATCATTCACTACCTTTACATAAACGGTAAATAAATTTATTGTGTGGCATTACCGTCTTTCTACCTCCGTTAATGCCTATTTCATTCTATGTTTGAGACGGTGGCCATTAATTGGTGAGTGTTAGAACTTATATTTGATAATTACACCTAAAAGTACGTAATTATGTAATAATATACATTATTAATATAATGTTAGGTGTCCAGAAAACCCTGACTCACTTAAGAAGCGGAAGGACAACAACAAATCCTGATCTCTGGTGTAATTTCCAAAGAGTACTCCATTTCGAGCTTGTTCCACACAGTCGCGCCATCAACACTAAACTATTGCCAGCAGCTAGACGGCGTGTACGACAAACTAAAGAAGGGGTACCCTGCTTTGGTCAATTGACGCTGGGCCTTGTTTCAGCAAGACGATGCCGAGTTGACTAAGGAGAAGTACAAATAGATGGACGGTGTTGCGATACTTCCATTCCCGAGTGACTATGGCCCATTCTGCTCGATGGCACACTTCCTTTGCGACTAGCGATTCAAAACGAACTAGTATCTGGAATAGATTCGAATGCTGGCTGATCGCTACCAGAAGATCGTCGATAATGATTGACTTTATTTTGAAGAATAAATTTTGGTGCTGCTCCATAAAATTTTGTTTGTTTTCTTTCCGCTTTCTAATTGAGCCAGGACTTTCTGGCCAACCTAATATTATATCATGCCTATATTATTATTAATATAATAATAGCTATAATTAATACAGACTATCAATAAAACAATAATTAATGCAGATTATTAAGAAAGCTATACTTAATACCAATATTTTTAGAAACCTTTGATTAATACTTAATTTTTATTTTTACCATTTTTTAATATTATTACGGCATTTTTATAAATTTATGAAGATTATCTGATTTTTATAAGCCAAAAATTAGTGCCAGATTGATTTTTAGAAAACTATAATTAATACAATTATAGTTTTCTAAAAAAAAACAATATTTTTTTCCGAGAAAAGTCGATGAATAATGAACACTGTTCTGAATATGAGACAGGTCGAGATCTCCATTGCTACCTCGGGAGGAATGGAGTGGATATGAAAGTTATCCCGAAAGCGAATTAACGATCAAAATGCCGCCTGCGTTTCAGGGAGATCGAGTGATATGTAAATGGTTACCTAATTAGCATAGCTAAGACATAAATTATATAAATGCCCATGTATTAAAGGTAGAGCATGTCTCGCTATGCGAGATATACGACTGCCTCTGGACAGATAAAGTACGAAGGAAATTCCACTTTATAATTTTTTTCGACTCGAATTGAGGAATCGGAGAGCTAAGTTCGAGTTACAGTCAATTTCATGACATCCATTTACGTACTAATTAATATCCATTCCAACCAAGCAATGGGTAAATAGCAGGACAGATTTAGACCTATAGCTTTGGTTGGCAACCTATGTAGAAGGAAAACTCTGAATTCAAACCTGCCTGGAGAGGGGTTAGTTCCGTCAGACTCTCTTGACCAGGAAACACCTCTTCTATTGCGGTAGCAGTAGATGTGTCCCTACGACACTAAGCGTTTCGGAATTCATGCTCCTGAATTAATAGATTATTAAAATAACCTATACATAATACCCGATATTTTTAGAAACTATGTTTAATACTGCATTTTTATTTTTATTTTTAGAATTAATACTGCATTTTTTATATTTATAAAATTATTAGATTTTTATAAGCCAAACATTATTACCGGGTTTCTTTAGAAAACTATAACTAAAAAAGATTATTTAAAACATATTGTAATGACAAAAGTACGCAGGTATAGGCTTTAAGAAAGCTTTATGCAACTGAGAATACAAGGTTCGCATATAGTGTCATTTTATAGTCCCAGTAAACAGAAATATGTCTCTCAAAGAGTAGAGTAACAAATCACGGTGAGACGACTCTTGATTATTTATAACACATATAATTAATATTTTAGAAATTTATTAATACTGGTGTTTAATTCTAAAATTAATTCCAGATTTCTAAAATTCTATAATTAATCTCCGCTTTTATCGGCCCATCATTATTGTCGGATTTTTAGAAATCTATAATTATTACTTTTACTTGCATTACGCACTTCAGCGATGATGTAATGGTGTAGCAAGCGTTTCTCGTCATAACAGTTACTACTGAGTAGTGAGTTCGATCCTAACTATTTACCCCCATACTTTCGGCATTGTGCCCACATCTAAGCTCCGCTTAGTAAATCACTATAAATATTACAAATTATTTGTGAGCATTTATTTAAAACCCGACTTCTTTAAGGGCCTATGAATAATATTGGATTTTTTTTTTAATACGTTATTTTTAAGAAAATTATCAGAGCTGATGCTGACCTCCAGGAAAGTGACTTGTTGCGCCTTCTCAGCTTCACGTTCTTGTCGGACATGAAGTAGAAAGACTATATTGAATCGATTGCTGGGTCAGCTGCTAAGAGATTTCGTTCACGGATTCATATTATACAATTTTTCTTCTCAGAATCTCTCTTACATATGTATAAGTCTACGGTTTGTCTATGTTTCGAATATTACTGCTGCATATGGTCCGGTGCTCCTGTTATTTACCTAGAGTTCCTTGATAAAATCCAAAGAAGAATTAGCAATATTATTGGTCCTGTTCTGGCGTCTCGTCTCCAGTCTCTTGCCCGCCGCCGTAAGGTTGCCTCTCTGTGTCTTTTCTATAAATACTTTCGTGGCTTAGAATTTAAGCGCAGTACTAGACTAGCGTCGAGATCTCATCAATTTACTGTTGAGTTGGCGAGATACAACCGTAAATTCTATGCTAAAAGTTTCTTTTATCGCCCTTTCCGCTTGTGGAACTCTCCCTTCCGGTCCTATGCCTTCATTCAACTTTAATTTTCAAAAGTTTAAATGCAATGTTTCTACTGTCCTCTTGATTACTCTTTTTTTTTTTTTTCTTTTTTTTTTTCTTTTTTTTTTCTTTTTTTTTTCTTTTTTTTCTTTTTTTTTTTCTTTTTTTTTCTTTTTTTTCTTTTTTCTTTTCTTTTTTTTTCTTTTTTTTTTCTTTTTTTCTTTTTTTTACTTTTTTTTCTTCTTTTTTTTTCTTTTTTTTCTTTTTTTTTCTTTTTTTTCTTTTTTTTTTCTTTTTTTTTTCTTTTTTTTTTCTTTTTTTTCTTTTTTTTTTTTCTTTTTTTTTCTTTTTTTTCTTTTTTTTTTCTTTTTTTTCTTTTTTTTTTTTCTTTTTTTTTTCTTTTTTTTCTTTTTTCTTTTCTTTTTTTTTCTTTTTTTTTTCTTTTTTTCTTTTTTTTTCTTTTTTTTCTTCTTTTTTTTTCTTTTTTTTCTTTTTTTTTCTTTTTTTTCTTTTTTTTTTCTTTTTTTTTTCTTTTTTTTTTCTTTTTTTTCTTTTTACTTCCGCGCCTTAGCGATGTTACTGTTTTTAATTTTTCCACACCCAGTAACCCCTGGCGTCCCAGTGACTTTACTGACTTGCTTGGGTCTAAATCGATTAAAAATTTAATTAATTAATTAATTAATTAATAACTGAGTATTAGAAAGCTATAATTAATACTGGATTTTTATTTTTTATAATAAATAACTTATTTTACGTTGTGCCTTAATGGATTAAGAGAGAAATCTTCTTTTGTTTCTTCTATCTTCAGGATTAGAATCAATAAATTATAATACAGTAATTTCGAACAATAAAATAATGCACGCTAATATAACAATCAATGTATACTCGTTGGAATGAAGGGAATTAAAATAATCGATTCTAATTTCATCAAACGAGAGAAAGAAAATAAATGTTCGACAACCTCATAATATGCAGGGTTTTTTTTTTTGTTTGTTTGTTTTTAGCGAAATTATCGATTTGCATTTTTTGTGACGTACGGTGTCCATTATTAATTAAGTATAACTCAAAACTTCGATGTTAAATAAAACCATATTTAATTACAACCGCAAATAAATACGTAACAAGAACAAAAAGTAAAAGTCAATCAAAGATGATTAACCATTTCATTGAATACCTTGTTAGTAGCGCGGCTCGGCTTAACAACCGATAATTCCTAAATCACAACCCAAATCATCGACGTACAATAATTAACACTAATTCGACTGGATAGTTCCACTTGATAGTTACTCAATAATCACCGCAGTCAGTAGCCTGACACCGCTATTTATACACCTGGCGGAAAACATATATTTATAAGTCCAGAGTGTCATGCTCGAACGAAGTGTCGGTAGTTACTCATTTTCTTCCTATCTGTCAAATTTGTATAGTCGTTGTCAAGTGGGAAAACATAAGGTGCTAGCTAGGAATTGCAGACATTTGGATCAAGTAGGTTCAGAAATTTAACTATGTGTGCTATGTTATAACAGATGGCGGGAAATGCGACAGAGAAATCCGAAGATTCGTTTGAATAGCGAAAGATTCCTTCAAAGGCTAAAGAGGCTTTTAAGAAACAGGATATTTTGTTAGGAACAAAGAGTGCAGGATAATTTCCTCACAAATGAAGAGGAAACCTGAGGCTAGAGAGATGTGTTCCTACTGACGGATGCTGAGAATACAATCGATGGAATGTCCGAAAAACGGGGAAATTTTGAAGAAATGGATACAAAAAGGATACTCACAATCAAAATCAGAAAGATATAGTTTACGTCATGGGCACATTATGAGAAAAGTAGAGTAGAGGATTTGACACTCACGTGACACTCGAACCTTGAGTAAATGAATCGCAGAGTAGAGACTTGGATGAATAGTTAGTGGGCAAACGTTACTTCGAGTACAAGGGATTGGAATGTCACGAAGCATTTTATACTGACCAAATGCTAGCACTTCGGATATTTCAATGAGAACACGTGATTAGTCTCTTGTATTTAACCTTACATTTTATTCAACTCTAGACTAGTGTCTGCGCACGGCGCCGGAGCCTTGATCTGGGCATGGACCTTACATTTCCGTCTGCGATATCAGAGAGACTCTGTCCATTCCCGCTTGGGTGAGTGTTTATATATATGTATCTGTCATTTAGTTCATTTCTTAGGCTTGCAAACCAAGGAGAAGCTAGACCGTCACGTGAATCTGCATTTGGCGGCTAGGAGGTCGCCTCAGGTCAACCCTGCCACTTGACGTCACATGCAAAATGTATCCTGGCATAACCGACAGTGTGGTCCATACAACAAGCAGTTGTGGAGGACTATGATCGCTCACGTTTTAAAGGAACATGGAAGTATTGAAAACTGTAAATAATGCAATAATTGTTTATGAAAATAACTCTGAAGTAAGCTTCGATTAGCAGCTTAGCAAACATAATAATTGAACATATCAAATGTATTGTCTCCTGTTTCTTAAACTGGGATTCGTAAATTGTTCAAATTTAGTGAGTCCATGAGCATATATGTAATGACAAAAGTACGCGGGTGTAGGCTTTAAGAAAGCTTTATTCTGAGTCTGAGAGTCTACAACTTGACTAAATGGAATTGTTTCCATAAGTTCAGCACATAAATGCTTTCACAAACGAGACCCGTCCTGAGTATGACGATAAATTACATCTGCATCCAGAGTAAGACCACGTCCAACAGCAGGGCCTCTGATGAGAAGGTTTTGAGGAGCGTGGAACAACCTCTTAACTGCTGGTGTTCCCAGGTCTACCCTGACCCGTGGTGGTAGTACCTGTTAGGGCCCTAGCTATGGGTAACTAGTTAACTCCCAAACTGGATTCAAAACACAATGAAAGTGTAAAAATAGGTTTTAATGCCAGAAATACTGTGTAAAAAATTATTTCCAGCAATACATTAGTACCAGTAATACATTTTTGGAAAAAGAATATTACCAGCAATAAAAATCTTGTCGGCATTAAATAACCCAGTGAGGTTGATATGCCGTAGAACAAACTAAACCAAACAAACGAGGCGGCTACAATGGAACTTCAAATAGTCTTTGAACGTTATAACAAACCATTTATTTTATTCTCGTTTTAAATAAATTATTACTTAATCATTTTCAGATTTCTTGAATAGAAAAATGATATAGTAAGACTTAACGAAAACACTATTTGAAATTATTTTAATTACATCGAAAGAAAAGATCAATTTGAAAAAATGTTACAATTGAAATCATACAAACTTCTTTGGTCGTACTTATGAATGTGAATGTTTAAATAACACTAAATTTAGCAATAAATAGCAATGGACCGAACCAAAATATAACAAAGGCAAAATGTTTCTAAATACATTATGACTTTTGTAGACACAATTTAACTTCCAAAAATACATCTTGAAGTTATGGCATATTTAAAAGATTATTATTATTATTTAAAATAGATTTTATTATGAGCGACACTAAACAAGGCATATTTCATGAGATGAAAAGGTCGAACATGTATTCAAATTGTTAAGACAAAAATAAAAGCGACAGAATTAAATAATTTAATAATAGCAGCTTTTTCTTCACATTGTATCTTGTTGTATTCACAGAATTGATACAATTTAAGACATTTTTAAAAATACAAGATCGCTTCAAAAAGTAAGTGCACATGGCTCTCCGGATATGACTCTTTCTTTATTATCTGTGAAACAAGGACTTTTTGGCAAAGATAATGTAACGGTACACCGTTAATTCTTCACATTTTTCCCTTTCTATTAGACTGTTTCCTACCCAATACGAGAGGCTCCGTTACACTACTATCTAAATTATAGCTCAGAGAGAAAGATGGCTACATACCTTTCCCAATGGATATATATTTATAATTACCTTCAACCAAACTTTTATATATATATATATATATATATATATATATATATATATATATATATATATATATAATATACATATATATATATGCATGTGTATATATATATATGCATGTATATACATATATGCATGTGTTTATATATATATGCATGTGTGTATATATATATGCATGTGTATATATATATGCATGTGTATATATATATATATGCATGTGTATATATTTATGCATATATATATATATATTCATGTATATATATATATATATATATATGCATGTGTATATATATATATATATATATATATATATATATATATATATATATTGCATTAAAATGGTCGACAAGGAAGATTTAACTTATCTTTTAGAGTTTTCTGTGTGCGGTATCTCGACAGTAGTTTTGTTGTGTGGAGTATGTGCGGCGGGTGTTGTTTGCTTTTTGGCGGTCAGGTCCTATGCGTTGCCAGTTGACCTGGGAATTACTTCTATTTTCAGAAAATTTTTAAGAGTCTGTCGCCACTAAATAGTGTAAGATTTATAGAGAGCAAATAATAGTTAATAAGCAATGCTTCCCTAATTTGATAATGGCGAGAGAACTAGAATATATATGGTGTATCAAAATACTTTTACAAACTTTGGGAGGCGCGTTCCCCACACCAAAAGAACGACAAAAGTCCATATAAACATATGTCCGCAAATCCTTCGTTTTTGTGTTATTAAGCTTAAAGTTTACGGTATACGCTTTTAAATGTATAATCCAAGATACAATCCAAAAATACTTTTACAAACATTGGAGGCAGATTCCTGACACGATAAGAAGCAAAGCGACGATAAACAGCAGCGAAGGTTGGATGACTCAGCTGCCTTTAAAATCCCAGCATCCATTGTTCGTGCGCATCTGTACTCGCACCAACGTAATAAATTTTGTTTGATGAAATCCTAAAGGTCGAAACGTGTCGCACGAAACCATTTTCTACTTTGTCAAATGCCCCCAAAAGTTACCAAGGAAATTAAAAATTTTAATTCTACGGTATTATATAAAGTTGATATGGGAAATGAATGATTTATATATGGTTTCGTATATCGGTGTTTTCATGGAGAAATTGTAATCTGAATGCCACTCAAACCTACGCAGACACGTACGTTCACGCATTGCAACTCACATAAACATATATGAACAGTGAAAGGACTGGGTGTATATACGCATCCATGTGTTGTTGCGTGTATACGTAGGCACTTGGTCGCTGCATTCAATGTTGGATTGTGTTGCTAACTCGCAAGTCGCATTGTCAACTCACAGATCGTTCGTCTACTTTATTCGCGGAATAATGTTTTCTCGCACACATATATACGTATGCACGCGCGTCCTCCTCACCCACAGCAAAATTAATACCACCACATAAATACCAATAAGTATTATAAATTGAAGTTTCTACCATTTACATGAGCGCAATCCCCCAAAACTATCAAATAACCAGTTTTAAAATAATAACAAAACAGCATTAAAAAAATTAAAAATAACAAGAGAAAACATTATCCTGCGAATAAAATAAGACTAATGGTCTGTGAATTGACACTGTGAATTGCGAAAGACACACTCCAACATTGAATACAGCGACCAAGTGAGTACGTATGCACGCAACGACACATGGATGCGCATATACGCCCAGTCCCACTCTGTTCATATATGTTTATGTTTGTGTGAGCTGCAACGTCTGAGTGGCGTTTCGACGAGAATTTTTCCTCCCACTACCATAAAAACACCGATATACGAAACCATATATAAATCCAAAATTTAAAAATTAATCAGTTTGTCTGACGATCGCAAATAGCGTGAAACCCAGGGTCACAAACTCACACCAGTCCAACTAAATATTTAGGCTCTATCCCTGATTTTGAGCGCTTTCCAATAAGTACCGCGCATATATAATATACATATATATATATATATATATATATATATATATATATATATATATATATATATATATATATATATACATTTTGCATAAAATACACAAAAACATCTTGAAATACGAAAGAGTAAATTTGTTTATAAAATTGCCATTGACTTCAACCACGGCCTTCAGACGATCTCAGAATCTCCTGCAACTCTTCTGTACGGTCTCCTTGTTTAAATTGGGGAATGCTGCCGCAATCCTTGCCTTCAGTTCATCTTTGGTGTTATATAGAGTTTTGTTGGTTTTTCGCTCAACTGCGCCCCACGCATAATAATCAAGGTGGCTGCAGTCTGGGGAGTTAGGTGACCTGATGTAGGGGATGTTGTGATTTGTCTGACAACCATGATTGGGTTCTCCTGCTTGTGTGGCATGGTGCGGCGTCCTGTTGCAAGACATAGGGTCTTCCAGCACACACCCTCTTGCACCAGTACAGCACTACTTCCTCAAGGCACTTAATGTAGGGCTCAGTGTTGAGTCTGAGGCCCTCACCAACAAATTCGGAAGTGCTTTTCTTATCAGAACGATCAGTGTGAGTTTTCTGAGATACCGTAACTATCACGCCATTGTCTTACTATCAATGATATAGATTTTCTCCGATTTTCAACATTGTTATATATATATATATATATATATATATATATGACAGAGTTCATAGCATCTTAATATGATTCTGTCATTAACTACTCGAATAACATATTGTAAAGATTGTGTCCGATTTTCAACATTGTCATATATATATATATATATATATATATATATATATACATATATATATATATACATATATATATAAATGATGAAAGCTGACCAGAGCACACAACCGCGGTTTCGACCTCTACAGTCTCCTCGGGTGGTTTGTTCACCAAATCAACTACACGGAGCTATACCAACATATAAAAATGAATTGTTGAACAGGAGGTCAGAGATCATGACAAAATACAGACATTCAGGTTGGTATTACAGTTCAGCTTGGGGTTATTTCAAACCGGTTAGGGTTTTTTTTCTCCACTACTTCCGGTTTTTGCCCCCCACTACTTCCGGTTTCGAAAGTGCTTAAATTGTTGAGATCCATGTAGTTGATTTGCTTAACAAAGCACCTGAGGAGACCGCAGTGGTCGAAACCGCGGTAGTGTGCTCTGGTCAGCTTTCACCGTTTTAAAATATTAAACAGCTCTGCAAGTCTGATCTTCCGACTTTGTATTGAGAACTTTTAATACGTTCAGATTTAACAAATATTCTATTATTTGTGTTACTCTAGCATATATATATATATATGTGTGTGTGTGTGTGTGTGTGCGTGCGTGTGTGTGTATCAATGTATGTGTGCGTGTCTATGTAATGGTATTGAAAAGTTTTCTCGTATTCGGATCCTATTTCATATTAGATCTTTGTGATGTTCAACGTTAACAAAAAGATGGGAATCAAAAATAGATGTGCATAAGTTCGCTATTTTTTCAATATACGTTTCAGAATCAGATTATGATTATTAACATTAGTACGGGAATCATCAGCTGCTGTAGCTATTCCTTCTTCGTTAAAACGAAATAAACCTAAAATTTTAATTCTTTCAATGATAGTGAAAAGCACGGCTTATCTTTATTTATTAGACATAAATCATTTTCCTTGCGATGCAATGGTGATATCTCTGTACGATTTTCTTTAGAACTATCATGGAATAAATCCGAATGTGTTATATAATCTTTAAAATAAATCTGCTAAAGTACCGTATTTAGGTTCATTTTAATTAGTTTATTTGTTTTATTACTAATTTAAAAATGTTTACTTGTTGGTTTCAGCCTGAGGAAAGATCGCTCCTAAAATCTATAGACAAATCCGACAGATGCATACTGGGATTTCTTTCCGGCCAATAAAATGAACCATTTCTTGGTCTCATCCGCCATATTGTCGTTCTTTCTGGTGTTGAATTCAGAAACTTACAATTACTTGGTTGTATCCAATTTGCGTATTAACGCTATTCTTTATTAATCTTTTGCCTGGTTACTGTTACTATGTCTACTTTTGTCTTACATATATATATATATATATATATATATATATATATATATATATATATATATATATATATATATATATATATATATATTACTTTGTTTTATTTAACTCTCTCCTTTTTTTGTTTATTAGAAACTTTGTCAATTCCGTTTATTGTATACCTAGCCATGAACAATTATTCTGCATTACTATCTTTTAAAACTCTTGAGGAAAAAAAATGAATTTCAACGTATTTTCTCAGCAAATTTAAATTTATATTTTTCTTTCGCGTCACGTCAAAATTTCATAAGAAAGCAAGATCTACAAAAGAAACCCAGTCGGTCATTAGTTTACGTACCTGAGTATATATATGAGAAAAGATTGTCTTTCGCCAAAAGCGGTCGAGCAGATTAACTCTGGAAGTTAATGTTTGAAGCCAAACCATCCCTGTAATTATGGTGCTTAATGTTAAGAGTTACAGAATTAATAACAATACATGAAATTAAAGGAAAGTCAAGTGAACATTTAATTGTATTTCTTATGACATATATATGTGTGTGTATGTGTGATCGAAAGCTTACTAGATAGATAGATAGATAGATAGATAGATAGATAGATAGATAGATAGATAGGTAGGTATGGTGCGTGAGTGAATGTTCTACCTGCATCTATTCAGTTTTTTATATTCCAAGTAATAGAATTTGTATGTAAATGACCTTTGGCTGTGTTTAGCGTCAGACTGTCTTCAAGTGGGTTAAAAAGTCGACATTGATTTATTATATTTAGATGAGTTCAGGCATTACACAGACATCTCGTATTAGAATTGAACAAATGGTAGACTCTCTCGAAATTCTACCTTTGACGCATGGATCAGATAACTGGACAATCGAACAATTTGTGGCATTGACCTGACTTGTAATACAATGGTATATGCTGAGAAACCACGATAGAAACGATAAATGAACTTTGATGTTGATTTGTTGAATGCCTTTATGGGCATCTGCAACACGATGCGTGCGCACCGCATAAAAGGGACATTACTT